>JAPXFY010000022.1:22643045-22765545 GCA_030674185.1 Monoplex corrugatus
ACAGGTTCACTGTCTTTAAATCACAGATTAACCCTTTGCCTCCCACAACCTGTCCACCAGCATCCTGCATTGTCAATCATGCTAGCTAAGCAAAAACTTAACCCTCTGATTCCCTCAACCTATACATCAGCTTCCTGCAGGAAGCTGGTGGATAGGGTGAGAGAGTCAAAGGGTTACATTTTTGCAGTTGATGGATAGGGTGTGGGAGTCAAAGGGTTAGGTTGTAAAACTTGCAATACGTTATGTTGCTTCTCTTCTAATCCAGGATTTTGTTGCTGAATAAAATGAAACTCTTATTTTGACTCCCAGAACTCAAGTCAGGATCCTGGGTCACACAAGAGCACACAGACCTTCCATTCATAATTCAGGTACCAGTCTCCACCAGAAGTGGAAATGTGTCACTTTCTATTTTATCACTCTGTTTACTTGAAAAAGAAATGGAGCAGTAATCACTTTTCCTATTATCACTCTGATGAATCAGTCTTGTGATAAGTAAACATGAATAATTAGGAGAGAATCATCTAGACAGTTTCATAGAGAATTTAATAACAAAACGGTGAAGAAAGTAGATGAAATGATAATAATGACTTGCTCCTTGTAAAATGTTTTCTTTTAGACTAAGGAGGTTGTTCATTTTAGCAGTGTTCACTGTGTTTCAGCTGTGTTATATTGTGAGAATACTTCATCAATATATACATGTGTGTGTGTTGTACTTTTTTCCCACTGCTACAGCCAATATTATGAGAGTTTACTTCTTCACCAATTTTTCAATGCATGACATGACTGGTCAGTTCAGACATGAATGAGCAAAGTTTTTCATCTTGCTGGATTTAGTACTGCCCTCCATATCAATTCAACCTTTACAGAGCTGATACCTCATAAACAAAGCCTAAATTCAGAGCCACAAATCAAAAATCTAAAAATACCAACAATAGTACTGCGTAATACTAACAGCAACACTAATCGTACTAGTATCTAATCCAGCCTTCTCTCCTGCCAGCAAAACCAATCCTTTGCCTTCTAGTGCAGAACAGTTTCCAAACAATCCACGTAAATCTCAAAAGCTCTATGCTAGGGTGATTTTACACCTTACACAGGTGGATTCACCGTCAAATTTAAAGTGAACATCTTGACTCAATTCAGCCTGCTTGGGTATCCCCTGCTGCCCCCTTCGCCAATAAAATGCGGGTCAGGTTACGCTTACATTACACTGTTCCTGTTCTGCAGTGGGGAAAAAGTAGGACAGGCGAACTTTGAACCCTTGTTATTTGTGCAGCCAAGGTCGGGCATGGCACTAAAACTGGCAGCAGGCTTGATGAATGCACAACACTGTGCTACAACAGTCAACGTTGTGATCAGATATGTCTGTCCTCTGAATCTGCTTGTGCTTATGATTGCACACTAACAGTCCGTCTCTTTGCAATGGCTTTAGAGGCTAATGGAAAAGCCACAGCTATAAGAAATGAAAAGTTTCTGTATGTCCTGGTCCCAAAGAACTGCACTGCACATCTCTAAAAATGTAGGGCTTGATGAATGCATTTACTGTGCAGCCTGACAGAAACAAAGTGTCTTCTGAATGTGTCTATGTTAACACCTTAGTATATTCTGTCTCTTTGTGATGCTTTAACTGGCTGAAAGATTAGGCACAAGAAAAGCAGACCTAACCAACCCATTGCTCAGAATTCTCAGAGAACCACACAAAACTAACCCTAAGCATTAAACCTTGCAGCGTTTTTGTCATCGCACACACGCACCCACACAAAATAAGTACCTGATATCCCAGAAATAGCTCCAGCCACCACCATTAAAACCTGCTTTGATTCACAATGTTGCTTTTAATTTATCATCACATTTTTGTATAAACGCAATTTTGTATTCAAAAGGGGTTAGAAACTAACTATTCTATCAAATCTGAAGCCATCTTCTGTCTTATGTTTTGAGTTACTTGAGAAACATTGCAGAGATGCGATATGTGCACTCAAAATGGTTGCAAATCAATCTGGCTCTTGTACACAGGCTGTTTACATACTACTGCCACAGCTTTAGCATGTAGGATTTGATAACACACACTACTGTACTGTGTGTTGAAATAAAAAATAAAAAAATCTGTCCTCGAAATCAGCATCTGTAAACACATCAACAATATCTATCTCTTTATGGAGAAATTGTTAAAGGTTTATTAATAAGCCAAAGCTAAAAAAAAAAAACCGAAAAATATCAACTTGTTCAGGATTCCTGGACTGGAGAACTGCACATGTATAAAACCCTTAAAATGTATGGTTTAGTGAAGGCATATCACTGTGTGGCATGATCAAACATGTCTGTCTTCTGAATCTGCCAGCATAAATAGCACACACTGTCTTTTTGTTAAGCAGTTACTGGCTGAAAGATAAGCTACAAGAAATGTCAAAGATCGGCGAGATCTGGATTCCCAGAGAAAACATGTTTAAAGCTATTAAAATGTAGAGTTTGATGAATGCATGCTTCTGTACTATAGTGTGTGGAGTCTCCTCTGAATTCATGTATGTTTGTATATTAACATATCTTGTCTCAAGTCTGAAACATCAGCCACAAGAAACGTAAAAGATCTTCTGGTCAAGGGTTCCCACAGAATTATACGTATTATATATATCTAAACCAGGTAAAATGTACGGTTTGATGAATGCATAATACTGTACTGCGTGATGTAATAAAAAATGTATCTGTCCTCTGAATCATTTTACATTAATTAATTACTTAAAATGCACATTAACAAACAATCTGTCTCTTTGTAAATGTGTTATGAGCAAAAAGATTAACCACAAGAAATGTAGTAGATCTGATTGGTCACGATTCCCAGAGAACTGTACAAATGTTGTCTAAAGCAATCAAAATGTACAGCCTTTAAAGTTACACACACACACACACACACACACACACACACACACACACACACACACACACACACACACACACACACCACACACACACACCACACAGATGTCTGTGTAAACATTTGAGTGTACACACACTGTGCGTAACTGTAAGTGGAGAAGAAAGTCATGCATGCATGTAATGTGCGACACATAACGTACATGTGCAGCGTGTGCATCTTACATGCCAATCTATGTGATATGTGTGCATCTTAGTTCTTACATTATTGTTATCATTATTTTTGTTTAAAGCCCACCAACTGAGCAGAGCCATATCAGTGCTATAACCATTTCAAAACATACACAATATTTCAACAGGAAAAAACAGGAAAAGAAAATTAAGTATGTATATCAATGCATTTGCACACATAATCTAAGGAGATGCCCCTGGCACTGACCACTCCAATAAATCTCACAAGGGATTTAAAAAACATCTGAATACAAATTTAAACATAACTAAGGATGCTAAAACACATAGAAACGGGCCAAAATTACCTAAAATTGCTTCCGCATCTCATTTCCACAGTGCCAAAAGTACACAATACAAAAAGTGATAGGAACAAATGACAGAAAGCAAAGGAACAAGGCAGAAAAAAAGAGAGTGGCAGAAAAGAGGAAATTTCTAGCACAGAATTTCCAGAAGGTGGGGATACTATTTATACTGAAACTGAAAGAGCCCCAGTCATCTCCATGGGGGGAGGGCCTAGGGGGGTTCTTACAATGACAACTTGATCAAGGTGAACAGAACATAAGTACCTGGTCATATGTATGAATGGTGAATGACTATAATAGGTACCTGTAGCTGGGAGGGTGGCACAATTTTAGTAGAAGAGGATACAGAGGGGGCATTTTTGTTACAAACCTTTATTATGGGGGTGTAAAAGTCAGTCTCTGAGGAGAGTTAGGTGGTAATGCTTTGAGGATGGCTAAGCTTTTATAGTTTGCCAGCTGTGTATGCTGTTTATGGGTTTGATGTTTTGCCAGCTCCCAAAGCTTTTCACCAAACAAACCAGCCAATAATAAGCAGGTAACATTCACAACACAACAAAAAAGCATGCTTTGAACACTCTAGCAAGCATGCACACATGCACATTGCCTAACCACACACACACACACACACACACACACACACAACACACACACACACACACACACACGTGTGCGCATGCACACGTGCATGCGCGCGCACACACACACATGCACATACGCACGCACGCATACACACACGTGTGTGCACGCACACACGCACGCGCTCGCTCGCGCGCGCGCACACACACACACACACACACACACACACAACACACACAACACACACACACACACACACACACACACACAGGCGCATGGAATCTGAAGCAACTATGATTTAATAATCCAAAAGTTACACATTCCTGTTTGTGCCAAATGTAGGGCACAGTATTCTATGCTGTGATGTTTCAGTGCACATTATGTAAGGGCAGAGTATTCTATGCTGTGATATTTTAGTGTACATTATGTATTTAAGTCTATGTTTTTCTGTCAAAACTCGAATATCATTAAAAGTTTATTGTTATGAAATATTACTATTACATGTATCAGTTTCATGATTCAGCGATCTCCTAAAGAGTCCTATCTTTACTTCGAAGTCAAGTTAGAATTTTCTTTTGGAGATAAGGATAAGCATTCATGGAGGTTGTGTGTGTGTGTGTGTGTGTGTGTGTGTGTGTGTGTGTGTGTGTGTGTGTGTGTGTGTGTGTGTGTGTGTGTGTGTGTGTGTGTGTGTGTGTGTGTGTGTGTGTTGTGGTGTCTGTGTCTGTGTGTCTGTGTCTGTGTGTGTCTGTGTGTGTCTGTGTCTGTGTGTGTGTGTGTGTGTGTGTGTGGGTGTGTGTGTGTGTGTGTGTGTGTCTATGTATGTATGTATGTATGTATGTATGTGTATTTTTATATGTATGTATAGCTCATTTGATCATCAAAACAAGTCTTTCACCTACAAACACACATATAAAAACACACATACACATGATATAGTGTATACATACAAACATTGAAAGCATGTGGAATATTACAGGATCTGGAAAGCCACAAACACCAATCTATGATTTTACAGATATTTCTGAAAGATATGCTTTGGCATGTATTTTGAAAGCAGACAACTGTTTTGTTTTTGACTGGGAGTGAGTTCCATGCAGGGTTTCTTTCCACAAGTGGTCAGAGAGAACTGAGAATACATAATATACAGAAGCTCCTCGAGAGTTGAGACTACTGACAGCTTTGGGAGGTTTGTACTGCAGGAGGACATATATAGGACATATATGATGGCGTGGCATTAAGATTTTGACAGTGGAAGCGATACATGACAGTTTTATATTCATTTCTTGCTTTGCTTGGAGACACAGAGAGACAGAGAGAGAGAGAGAGAGAGAAAGTGTGTGTGTGAGAGAGTGCGCGCGTGCGCGTGCGCGTGCGTGTACGCGTGCGTGTGTGTGTGTGTGTGTGTATTACAAATGTGTGTTCATGTATAAATATGCCTGTATGTGTTTGCATAACCCATGTGTTCACAAAACTATGAATCCAAGAATGTTTAACTACATCTGCACACTTGCATGTATACATAAAATTGTGTGTGTTAAATATCACAAGCAATGCCAGTCATCTTTCTCCAACTACTCAGAAGTTAACAGAATGTTATCAACAGTACAGACAAACCGTAACTTTTATTTTTACCACGACAGGCAGGATATAAGTATACACATACTAAAAACACTCAGTACACATATATGAGGAATCTCAAATGACTCAATACACATGAAGCCAGAATATCAGACAAAGAAGTAGACACTACAGCATTCATTATTGCATTAAAAAAAACAGTTCTATACAAAAGTTGCCATTATTCATAGCAATAACCACCTTGACAAGTCAACACTCCCGGAGTCAGACAGGACAATACCAATGGAAGGGTGGTCACCTTCACCATGCCCTAAAGGTACATGTATGATTGACTGGTTCAAAGATCTCATTTATGATTTTCTTCAACAGACCCAGTGGGTGTCTTTCTCTATCTCCACCGCTATTCTGTGTGTTTGTGGGAAGCAGTGGGGTGAGAGTGGGGTAGTCACTAGTTGTGAGAGTGTGCCTATAATGTATAAGTGACTGTGTGTGAGTGTATAACTGTCAGAGAGAGAGAGAGGTAGAAAAGAGAGAGAGCGAGACAGGGAGGGAGACAGAGGGAAGGAGAGAGTGTCTCACTGTCTGTCTGTCTGTCTGTCTGTCTGTCTGTCTGTCTGTCTGTCTGTCTGTCTGTCTGTCTGTAAGTGTCTGTCTGCCAAGTGTCTATGTATACTGTCTGTCTCTGTATATTTATAATTATATTAAATGCATGAGTAAGTGATTGCACATGAAAAGTGCATGTCCTGACGTTTCCGTGGCACAAGTATGATAACCTAGAACCAGCAAAAGCACTGGAAATTACAGCCAAGTTTTGTCAGAGATTACTATCATCTCTCACCATTCACACAGACACCCCCTATCCCACCCCACCTTTCCTTCCTCTGCAAAGACCCAAGTCTCTGACGGCAAAGTTTTCACGTCTGACGCAAAAACGGATGATCCCCCCAATGGAGGGACCACGCAATGCCACACACGTGCCCAAGCCCCACTTATGCTAGGTATGCAATTCACAAAGGGATGGGAGGCTGTTTTCCTGCTGCGAGATGGCAGGAGTCTACACCTGATCCCCTACGTAAATCTGTGACAAGCAAGCAAAAAGTAGCCAGGAAAGGCAGGATGAAGAGCCATGTCCTGGGGTTACAACCAGATGTACATTGTCGCAGGTGTTTGTAAAACTTAAGCTGCCACTTAATTTTCAGAATCTTTGATGAACTGCCATCACCAACATTTCTCTTCCATCATCCACACTATTCCTCTTTCAAACTTCTTCCCATCTCCCACACTGTTCCTCTTTCAAACTTTCTGTTCAAATTACAATGAGAAAAGTACATCCTCAGAAACAGCTTATCTCAATTAAATCTCTCTTGAAGTTGAACAAATAAATGATACCAAAATATATTTTTAAACCATCCTTATTTGTTTTTGCACAGCCAATTTCTTATATGATATACACTGCTGTTTTTGTGCAAATCACAAAAAAACTGAAAATATATTATGTTAGAATGTTTTAGCACAAAGCACATGTCTTGTTCTAAGTAAATATTTGTCTTATAAAACAAAACATGATGCACAACAATGTTAAAACAGGCATCCACAGCCTGAAGTTCCCACCCCACCTGCAATGGTTAGTGGATCCCGTCTCTGTTATGATGACAACTGGTTGGATGAAGTCCTCAGAAGGAGAAAGCAATGTTTGAATGTGTACCCATTTTAATTACAAATCTAATCTTACATTTTGTCTAACGTATGCATTCTATGCATCAGTAATCACTACTTACCCATGAGAGGATCTTTGTGCTGTAGAAGTTCTTGATAGCTGGCAGCAATGATGGAAGCAGGTGCCTGTGGTTTGAAGTGACCTTCCCGGACCATATGCTCACATGTGGCCATCAGTTGTCGTGGAAACACAGAAGGGTCAATGCCATAATTCCTCCATCCTCCCACGCCATCTGCTACACCTATTTTTAAACATATTAGCATGTGTTGATACACAAACATACAGTTCACCTATTCTAAACACACAATGGCATAATATAACTTGTAATGTTAATGTTATTTTTGTTCAAAGCCCAGCCTATTGTGCATAGCCATATCAAGGCTATAACCATCTTAAAACATATACAATTCTTCAAAAGAAAAAAATACAAAAGAAATTCATCATAACTATCACATGCAATGTCGCATAGAATTGCCAATCATGGCCCTCCATATAAAATTATCTTTCGTCACTGCATATATCACTGGCCCTCTCTGCGTCCACCCACTCTGCAAAACTGTCTTAACATTTTTCCCCTGGGTCTACCTGGTCCTTTTTTTCCCTCTAGTTTTCCTGTTGTGACTAGGTGCTCAAATTTCTCTTGCCTCATAAAATGTCCTATTGATGCTTCTTGTATTTTCCTAATCTTCATTAATGTTCTTTTTGTGAATTGTTTCTTTCAAGACCGTCTCATTTGTTTTCTTTGTTGTCCATGGAACACTTCAACATTCTTCTCAGAAACAACATGTTCAGCTGTCTAAATCTTGTTGTGGTGTTGCTTGTTGAATGTCCAGGCTTCCCATCTGTACAACAGCATTGGTTCTATATAACTAACACTGAAGAACTCTCTTCCTGATGTTAATTCATAGGCATCTGTTGATAAGAATGCTTTTCACTTTCTGGAATGCTATTTCAGCTTGGCCAATTCTGCTGGGTGTTTCTAATATCTGCTGAGGTGACTGTTCCCAGATATTTAAACTAATCAGCTTGTCTAATGTTGAGCCATTTGCTGTTATTTTGATTTAATGACAGGATCTCTTGTTTTTTACTGACTACCATGACTTCCTTCTTTTTACTATTTAACTCCAGCTCTGAATTTTTGCTATTTCTATAATATTCACAAGATTTTGTAGCACTTGTTTTTTTTTCACTTACTGCAATCAGAATGATGTCATCTGTATAACAAAGATTGTTTATCATTTTACCTCCAAATTTTATCCTAGGGCATTCTTCTAGCTTTCTCATGATAGTTTTGCTGTAAAGTGAAAATAAATCAGGTGACAGAACACTTTCCTGTCTAACCCCTCTTTTGATATTTGGAAAAGAGCTATAGGTGCGGGGTCTGGCTCATGGATACCAGAATGTGTCCAGACATTTGTGGGCCTGTATGCCACACATCAGGGGACCAGACCTCCTCAAGAGTCTTTTGGGTGTTCAGCCAGAATCCATGAGGTGCTCAGTTACCATGACTGTGTCGCTACAGGAAGGCACTACATTGGGCTTGCTGATGGAGAAACTATGTATTAACAGAAAGAGATTTATAAAATGCATGTACCCAATTATCAATCCTAAGAGTAGACGAGAAAGAATGTAAGACTTCATAGAATATATAAAGGTGAATGGACCAGCAAGGAAGAAAATGATAGGAAAAGATGACAGAAAGCAACGAAGCAAGTCAAAAACAAAGAGAGTAACAGAAAAGATGAAATTTCTAGCACAGAATTTCTAGAAGACGAGTGCACAAGTTTTATAAGAATTTAGATTTGATTTTGTCAAGATTTTGCGCTATATAAATAAAATATATTATTATTATTTATTATTATTAACACACTGAAAGAACCTCTAGCATCCCCACAAAGGGGGCAGAGGGTAACCTGTAATAACTGTATTGAATGTAATAATATTTATTAAGTATAGAAGCCATACTTAACAGTGAGTTTCTATAGATCTATCTTATGGACATAATTTATAATTCATCTCTTAACCTTAGTTATAATCTACCTCTCACAGAATACATGTGTACTTTATTTATAATCAAGAATATACGTACTTTATCTGCTATAACTTAGTATGCATTATGCTACACTCACAACCGTTCTCTAATGATAATTTTTAAGCAAAATTCATACACACATTTCTTTGACTTGCTAATGAATGGCTCATAAATAAATTAACACACCATTACAAACATTGCCATCTTCAGCAATAATTCTTATAAAACTTGTGCACTCGTCTGACATGCAAATGACTGGCATAATAACAGACACCCCAAAAAACTGCACTATTTTACATATTAATGAGAACTTAGCAGGATGTACTCTATCTGACCACACAATTTTAAGTCAGAAAGTACTCGGTCAGTACACTGAAGTGGTAACTATGTCACTTTAGTTTTACCCAGGAAAATTGGTGACACTAAATTACTAAGGTTGCAATACAGCATGAAACATGACAAAAATCTGATTCAACGTCTGTATTGAGGTTTACATGTCATAAGTGCTCTCTCTCTCTCTCTCTCTCTCTCTCTCTCTCTCTCTCTCTCTCTCTCTCTCTCTGTGATGACATGTAAGTGTGGTGTGGTGTGTGTGTGGTGTGTGTGTGTGTGTGTGTGTGTGTGTGTGTGTGTGTGTGTGTGTTGTGTGTGTGTCACTGTGTGTGTGTGCTGTGTGTGTGTGTGTGTGTGTGTGTGTGTGTGTGTGTGTGTGTGTGTGTGTGTGTGTGGTGTGTGTTAAATGTGTAAGAGTGTACAGATGCATAAGCCTGCATTTTTCTTAAAAGTATGTCACTGTGAACTGACTGTGATCTGTAGAAATTTTTTTCTGAGGTCACAGTAGTGGCGGTCTTCTTTTAAGGTCCTGGTAGTGGAACCACAGGTGATAAAAAGAAGAAGAAAAATACACAAATTCTGACAGCATTTTTAATATCACAAGTCATTTATCTATGATCTATAACTTAGTATAAGTAATACCAATTCTGCTCCACTCCACCCCAAACTCACCATTCATGTTCTCAATTATCCATAGTATATTACTACATTGATCTATTAATAAATTACCAACTGTGTAATATTCAAGAAAAAAAATGTTCCTTATAGTTATAATCTGTCAGTTTATCAAATGTTATCAAACTGTTCATAGCTAAAGAAAGAAAGAAAAGCTAACATCCTCTTTAGTTTTATCTACTCATTTGCCAGTCTCATCTCAGTCTTTCTGCATAATTGTAGTTATCTATTTCAAACACAATTTTCACTCAGGGGTGGAGATGGAAAGTTTGTTTGATAACAAATGTCATGATTTAATAGAAATAATCAATAACAGAAATACGTAAAGCACTTCATAAGTTGATAAATCACATCATGTCGTCTTTGTACATTACTTAGATTACAACTACAACCAGCACTCAAGTTTTATCACTACCATGTGTCAATGACTTATTCATCACCTTAGCCCTCATGGGACGTCTGATTATATCATTAGCACTTTATCAGTAATCAAATTTCAATGTCAAAAAAGTATAACATCAAACAAGTCTGTAGATGTGTCAAATGCCAGTGGCAGTCTTCTGAATTTGAACTTTATTTGCAGATTTTTCAAGAGCAAGTACAAAGAGTTAAAAAATTATCTCAAAAGCTAAAACTGATTAATACATGACCCAGGTTCTTTAATCTACAACTACGAAACACTTGTTCTCAGTCAAGTTTATCTTTTGGGTACTACTAAGTCAACTCCACTTCCCTTTAGTGTCAGTCCTCTATGTCTTCCAAAGGCTTATTCACCTTTTCCAAAGTAAACAATCTTTGAGCCGACCTAGACAAAACCTCTCATCTTCCATCTCTCCCTTATCCTCCATTCTGACTCATCAAATTTCAACCAGTTTCTGAAAGTCTCTGATTGCCAACATCCTCAGTCAAAGATATGTCATTCAAGTTTTGTAAATCTGATTCCATACCTGCCTCTTTCCATTCACAAACATTCCTGAGCATCTTCCATTCATAACGCATCAATTGATTTCTTCTCACTGGATTTCTCATCTTAGGTCAAAATGGCCAATGTTCGATTTCTGCTGATAAAAAAATCTCAAAAACTATCCTCCTGTTTCCAATTTGCCATTCCTTTCCATTTCCAAGCTCCTTGAGAAAACAGTTTTAAAATAGCTGTGAGATGACAATGTCAAACTCTGATAATGTATGTATACATGTATGTATCACAATACATGTGAAAACAGACTATGTAACACTAAAGGTTTCGAAGACATAGGCCTACAACATCAACTTCCAAGTCAGGAACACAAACAAAATCAGGAAATGGAGAACAGGCGCACTTAGAGCTCATCAAAATTTTAATGATCTTTTCTATCCTGCTCACTGGTATTACAATTTAAATTATCTCAGATGTTGAATCTAGATGTTTTTTCCTTAAAAATTACAAATTATAGGCCTATTGTTACAAAAGAAACATGTTCATTTCTATTTCTTTTGATGTTGGCTAAATATATTCATTGTGTAGGCCTACAAAACTTCAGAAGTCACTGGTGTAGCCTAATTTTTCAGTTTTACTGGAAATTTTCTCAAATACAATGTAGCCAAAAAACATTAGCAGCGAAAGTGTTTGACTGAGGCCTAATTCTACTTAGACTGAAGATACGCACGTGTGAAGATTGCGCAATCGCGACACTTAACAAATAATCGACTACAGCCTCTTTGGAAGGGTCAGTTTTGTTTTCGGCATCATGCTGTATTGCTGGGTCAGCCTCCCACCTTTTCTTTATTGTTTGATCGGACATCCCTACTGTGACCTTTGTGGCCTATTTTTGTCCGATCAGCTGCCGATCACCCCCCTTCCTCTCTCAGAAAAAAGACAGGCACGAGTGATTAAATACACCGCAGTCGTAACAAACATCGAAACGGTGGTAAAGGAGAGGTAAACCGTAAAGATGACATAAATATTGAAACAACTTACCTATAACGTCTGCAGCTTTACTCCTGGCTATAAAATAAGCATCATCACCAAATGTCCATTTGTTGAAAACGGAGTTTTTGGCCACAGACTTGGAAAAGCCCGATGACCCCGTGACCAAATGTAAAGGTTGTTTTTGCTGTCCCGACTTGAGTTGTAACTCGTTGTGGATTCCTGCCACCAAAGCGCGGACTACAATCCGGCCATAGTGAGCAACCGAGGACCCAACCGAGTGCATGACAATCACACTGTCGATCCTCTACAGTTTCTCTCTCATTAGTCCATTATGTTCGAAACGATAGCCCTGGTCTTAGTGTCAGTGGCTACGCATGACTTTCAACTGGTCGGCTCCATCTTTGTCTCCTTTCTGACGTCACTTGACCTTTGGGGAGGAGAGGGGAGGTAACCCTGAAGGTCGCAAGAAAAACCCCTAAAACGGCTGCACACCACAAATGTTTTTGGAGGACAAAATGGGAGGTGGGGGAAAGGTGGAGTATTTAAGCCTAAACCGACACCTCTTTAAAAAAAAAAGAAAAGAAAAGAAATCCACTTTAACGTATTGTGCTAGGTTTGCCGGAATTCTACGTAGCCACCAAGACGGGAAGCAAAGAGAAAAGCCAAAGCCACTAAAGATGAATCTTGGAGGAAATAATGCAAATATTTGTGGGCGGTCACCACGAGAATTTTATAAAAGCGTCAAGAGCTGAGGCTGAGGGACAAACCATTCAACCCAACCACCATTATAAATGATAAAGAAGAAAAGCGACTTTCTGACCCAAACAAAATCAAAGAGAGATGAAAAGAATATTTCCAGGACCTGTTGAACTCAACTGAAGAACCAGAAAATGTTGCACAATTTAAATCAAAACAATGTGATGAAAAGGAGCCTAACATACCCAAAAATGAACTCAAGGAAGCAGTAACATTAAGCCCACACAAAAAGCAGCTGGACCAGACCAAATAACATCTGAGGTTTCAAAGAATGCAGAGAAACTGGCACAGTGTCACCACATAAGATTTTCAATCAGACATGAAACAAAAGTCCCTGGTGACTAGAAAAAAAGCAGGTGACATACCCTAATGGAAGAAAACAAGGAGATCAGAGAGACTGTAAGACATACTGGAGCATCTCGCTTCTCAGCTACAAAGGGAAAATGTATGCCAAAGTACTGGAATAGAGAATTAAGCCAATCATAGAACGCCAACTGAATGAGGCACAGTTTGGATTTAGGAAAGGAAGAGGAGGTACAGATACGATCGTCGCCATTGGACATATGTCTGAAAAGACCAATGAGTATCACAAAGATCTTAAATGGTAGTCGTCGACCAAGAGGAAGTATTCGACATAGTAGAAAGAAATATTTATGGGCTATTCTAAAGGCCTACAGCATTCTAGGACAGCTATTTGAGAATGTCATGATCACATACCAACACAGTCGAAGTGTGATGAGAACACCAGACGGGCTCAGTAATTGGCTTAATGTAAATACAGGAGTGCACCACGGTTGTGTTTTGTCCCCTCTATTGTTCATTATTCACATGAACAGGATCACAAAGGTCGTAAATCCAAAGCTTGAAGACCTGAATGAATTACTATTTGCTGATGACCAAGACCTAATTAATGAAGATGTAGAAGAGTTACGCAAACACCTCAGTAACGTGAATGCAAGCTTTGAGGATTATAACATGAAAATCAGCGTGTCCAAAACAGAGGTTATGAAGGTGAGCAGAGGCACAGGCAATCTGGAATTATAGGTCAACAACAAGGGACTGAAACAAGTTGAAGAATTCGAATATTTATGAAGCATCTTTACACAGAATGGCAACATGGATAGGGAAATTTGTATAAAAAAAAATTTTAATTCCAGAAAGCAAATACAGTGACTTATCAACTGGCCCTTTTGCTATCACATCCATACCTATGGATACAAAGAGTCAACTAATAAGCTCTCTTTTTATACCAATGCTTTGCCATCAGTGCCAGACATGGGCACTTAAGACAAAAGAGAAATAAACAAAATAACAGCTTGCGAGATGAGGTGTCTAAGAAAAGCCTATCAATGTCACACATCGAGACAAGATTAGAAATGAAGTCATCAGAGATATTGTGGGCAGTGTGCCATGTTTTGAATATATAGAAAAAGAGAGGATACAATGATTCGGTCACCTCATGAGGCTTCCAAGCGAATAGCCAGCATACAAAGCTCACAACATGAAAAGGCATGTACCCAAAGGAAGGGGACGTCCTAGGAAAAGATGGACAGAAGGTGTGAAAGAAACAACTGAAAGAATCTAACTATGGAAAATGCTACCCATCTGGCCCAAGTCCAAAAGCTGCATCTCCCCTGAACGCTTAACGACACAAGAGGACAGAAAAAGTAAGTAAAGGAAGCTGGGGGTTTGGTAGCAGTAGTGAGATATTTTTAAAATCATAACTCAGTTATCTATGCAGCTACCTCCGATTTCCCACCCCTGCCAACCTCTTCATTCTGCATCTAAAACTATTTGTTTACAAATTCATTGATACAAATGTTCCACGTTGAGTTGCCGTTGACTTTCTATGTTTCGTTCGTGCAACTGAAATGAGCTTCCCCTGTCTATTCGGCAGTCAGACACTCTTCCTTCAAGTCTAATTTGAAGGACATATCTTTTTGTCCAGTAGTAATTTCCCCCTCTGTGTACCCATCCCTTTGTCCCACTCCCCTCCCATCCTCCGTTTCACAATATGCCTGTACTTTTCCCCTTAAAGTTCTTTGTCATTGTGAGTGAATGCTATAGTAAATCCCCACAGATAAATCAATGTCAATTTACATTGCACTTTAAAAAAGGGGGGGGGTGGCTGGGGGTGGGGAAGGGAGGGCTAGAGAATGCGAAGTACAGTGTACAATCAGCCTGGTAAGTCATGTGACGAAGACTGTATTAATAATAATCATGAGGACAAGGAATAGAATCAAACCAGAAATAGCAGATGAACAAGTAGATTTGTTGAAGGAAAAATAACTGTTAATGCCATATGTATCCTAACAACTCTCACCGAAAGCTCAACTGAGTTGAATAAGGATCTAAAGGCATGATCATTATGTGTTATATTAACATATGTCATTCCATTATAAAACCATGCACACCACTTAATGTGTAGGCTAACTGCATTTATCAAACTATTTAATGGGTGTTTTGGGAGTCTAGTACAGAAAGGGTGTGAGACCATAGACCACGCTTTAAAACGGTGGACAGGTCAGATGCGTGGGGACAATGTAACGTTTCACCCCCACTAACGGAGGTCAGCTTTTTGTTTACGTTTTGGGTCGGTGAATCACGCGGGCTGTTTTCATTTTCGTTTACTTTTGAGTCATGGACTCGAGATCTAGTACTTCGAATTCAGTGCGATGTTGCAACATTCATTGATTGAAAACTGGCCTGTTCGCTGCCCATGTTATGTTTTGGTCTTAACAGGAAGCTGGTGGATAGGGTGAGGGAATCAAAGGGTTAATTTTTTTGCATTTGGTGGATAAGGTGCAGGAGTCAAACTCAAAGGGTTAATGTTTCGAAGCTCCCATTTCTTCTCACCCACCCCTGCCCATTTCAAGAGCTTGCCAGCGCATGTGCTTTTGCACAGGCTCGGGCCGTCAGGGAGACTTCCCGCCTGATAATTGCTGGCAGATTTGGGAGGAGCGCATATGGAATTGTACGAGCGTGATGAATCCATTTTGAGCAAACTAAAACTGACCCAAACATTGTTAAGGGTCTGGCACAGATTTTAGCCTAGTATTGCACTGTAGAAGTCTAGAACTGGCAGATTTGGGTGCAGTGCATATGGAATTGTATGAATTGAATGTGATGAATCCGTCGTGAGCAAACTAAAGCTGACCTAAATATTATTAACTAAGGGTCGGGCACAGATTTCTTGAAAATGTCTGTACTGTTGGCAAGTTGCAACAAGTAGCCAAGTACTTAACTATAGTACTGGATCAAGTAATTGCTTATGTTAATTGTTATTCACTGACAACATTAATAGTAAAGACTAAATTAGTAAAGAGTAAAATGGCTAGTTTTCATAATGCTGACATTTAAGGACAGTAGTTGTTGAATTAGGTGTACCTGATTAATTTCAGTAAAATAGGCCCATGTGTGGTAGCGTAACCTTATCAACAAAGAAACGATCAAACTTTGACAAGATTTTCCAACTGTGAATCACATCACAATTAGGCCTATAAACATTCTTTACTACTGCAGTTATTATTTATTTGAGAGGCACTATCATAGAATTTCTTTTCATATGAAATATAATTGCTCCAATCAAGGAAAGCATGTTGCCTTCGTATAGCACTGTTTTGTGCGTGTGCTTTGTACAGTGAAGTCCTTCTGTAACGAACCTGCATACAGTAAATTTATGGTAATAACGTACTCTTTTACTTTCCCCACCCACTTCCTTCTTTTTCCCTGTTGTAAAATACTGTCTGTAACAGACAAAATGTACAGCCATGCAATGATGCATTATAAACAGCGCCTGTTGACTCGCACCACTGAGTGTTACTCGGACATTAAGAACTGGATGACGTTCAACAAACTTCAGCTTAATGACGACAAGACAGAAGCTATCCTCATTGGCACCCGTCAGAAACTTTCTCAGCTGCCTCCTCTTTCTCTCCCATTATGTAACACATCAGTCCCAATTTCTGATTCAGCTAAAAACCTTGGTGTCTGCATTGACTCTACCCTCTCCATGAACAACTTTGTTTCTCAAACTGCCAGATCTTGCTACTATCATCTCCATCGTATAAGCCTGATCAGGAAGTATCTCTCTGTCAAAACAACTGCAAAACTCGTTCTCTCCTTCATAATGTCTTGCATTGACTATTGCAATTCACTCCTGTCTGGTCTTCCTGCCTCCACCATTCACATCCTACAGCGCATTCAAAACAATGCTGTACGCCTTGTACTCAAAAAGAAAAAAGCTGACCACATATCTCCTCTCCTGGCACAACTTCACTGGCTCCCTGTATCAAAGCGCATACAGTACAAACTAGACACCATGTGCTACAAAAGCCTCAATAACGCAGCTCCCGATTATCTGTCAAGCCTACTTGAGATCTATGTTCCCTCACGTACCCTCCGCTCTGCCTCCGATCCTCTGACTTTTCGCTTTCCACGCACTAAACTCAATACCTATGGTCCACGAGCCTTCTCTGTTTCTGGTCCACTCTCCTGGAACAAACTTCCTCTCTCAGTCCGTCAGCAACCTACTTTTGTCTCCTTCAAGTCCGCTCTCAAAACTCACCTTTTCTCCTCTGCATAAAATCCTAACCTCACTCAACCCCCTTCTGCAGCCTGTCTCCGCTCGGAGGGGAATCACATTGTTATAATATATAATTGTTTATGATATGCTCTCTATAATTTTCCATTGCTTTTATTATTGCTTTTATCCTTTCTCCCTATTTATAGCCATGCGTGTGTGTGTGTGTGTGCGCGTGCGTGTGTACGCGTGCGTGTGTGTCTGTTTCAGCGCTTAGATTTGATTTTATCAAGATTTTGCGCTATATAAATATTGTAATTATTATATTATATGAATTCCTCTTGTATGAACGAGATGTTTCCCAAAGGCCAATCTTGTTATGCATACAGTCTTGCCCAACAAGAACAAGAGCTCAAGACTGGTACAACTGTAGCAAAGTACACTACATATCTGGCACAGTGATAAGCGTAAATGTTTATGTCATCTTTTAAAAAGAATTTATGTTATCTTCCCTATCCAATTCGTTAAACAAGTGAATTGTGCTTAACACAGCTCCATCACAACCATTCCTAAAGTTCTCTGCCCAAACCTGATGTCCAGAGTAGTTTGAACCAAAGCACAATCTTTTAAATGGATGGAAGATGAAACCACTTAAGACTCTATATGAACCGCTTAGTTGATACCATGGGAATGATTACCGCATTGCAAAAGACAACAAATAGAGACAAATTTTATGCAGGGATGGGTTAGCAATGGACACTTTGGTAGACAGGTTCTGAGATCATATGCAAACAATGCCATCTTGGCTGAGGTCTTGACTGTGTCTGCTGACTGGTTACTGTTATTTTTGTTGCCAACTGCGTAGAGCCACATCAGGGCTATAACCAGTTCAAAACATACACAATACTTCAACAGGTGAAAAAAAAAAAAAGGGGGGGGGGGGGAAATTAAGTATATATATCAATGCATTCGTGCACATTATCTAAGGAGATGCCCCTGGCGTTGACGACTCCCTCCAATTTATCGCACAGAGGATTTAAAAAACATACCTGAATACAAACTTAAACATAACTAAGGACACTAAAACATATGTGAAAATGGGCATAAATTACCAAAAACTGCTTCTGCATATCTCATTTCCCTAAAGCCAAACATGCACTTAACACATGCACCCAATTGTCAATCCTAAGAGAAAGTGTATAAGGCTCTATGGAAAACAGGTGAATGGACCAGCAAGGCAGAAAATGATAGGAAGAAATGACAGAAAGCAAAGGAGGAAGAAACGACAGAAAGCAAAGGAGGAAGAAAGAAACAAAGAAAGTGATAGTAAAGAGGAAATTTCTAGCACAGAATTTCCAGAAAGTGAGGATACTATTTATACTGAAAGAGCCCCTGACATACCCACAGGGTTACTGACTGGTTGTCACTAACTCATGAAACCAAAATCCAATAGTCCATTAGTCATTATTACCTTATACCACCTACACGTATGTATGCACCATTGTTTTTGCTGTTTACACTTAATTGTGTCGTAGCGCTGTCGCCGTGACCCAGCCTCATCAGCGACTGACTGTGTTACTGCTGAGAGGGAAGCGAGGCAGCCGTGAGTGAAACTCGTATCCGTTTGTTGTGTCCAAACTCAAGTTTGGAATTCATGAGTTTCGCTCTTGGTTCATAGTTGTCGATGTTAACAGTTGTCGATGGACACAACAAACGGATACGAGTTTCACTCACGGCAGCCTCGCTTCCCTCTCAGCAGTAACACAGTCAGTCGCTGATGAGGCCGAGTCACGGCGACAGCGCTACGACACAAGTAAGTGTAAACAGCAAAAACAATGGTGTATACATACGTGTAGGTGGTATAAGGTAATAATGACTAATGGATTTAGTAAAACCTACGTGGCGGACTGCTATAATTTGTCCAAAAAAATCCAATAGTAATCAGTTTAATGAGTTACTTCTCCATCAAAATGGAAGAGCCTGTGAGTTTGGTCTCAATGATGTCAAATTCAAATATTCTTTTCTTGAACACCAAAGTCTTATTCTAACTTACTGTCATATGAAGCACAACACACATGCACAGCCTCAATGCTCTTTCATTCTCCATACCCAAACAAAAACAACAAAAGCACTGTTTCATTTTACTAATCATTTTACATTGTATTCAACATCAAACACAGTGAAAATGGATTCATCTCTGCAGTCACTCATTTACATCATACATAACAAAAACAGGAGACTGTGCACATATTATACTACAGTCATTTAACTATGTGTAAAGTTCATCTATGTACACATACAAATGCATCCACTGCATGTCTCTATCATGCATTCTTCTGTGTCTGTACATTCTTTCTTATGTAAAATACCACAATTATATCCTGTAAGGTGATTTGACATGAAGAATTGATCAACCAACTGGAGAGACTCAATGTTGATGGAAAAGATCTATGAATAAACTGGAATATGTACTGGGAACAAACAGCTGCAATGAGAATAGAAAACAATATAAGCTCTTTCCAAAACATCAAAAGAGGAGTCAGACAGGGTTGTGTTTTGTCACCAGATCTGTTTTCACTTTACAGCGAAAACATCATGAGAAACCTAGAAGAAGACCCTGGATTAAAGGTTGGAGGGAAAATGATAAACAACATTCTGTATGCAGATGACACCGTGCTAATTGCAGAAAATGAAAGGGACCTACAAAACCTTGTGAATATACTAGAAATAGAAAGCAAAGGTAAGGGGTTGGAACTAAACAGCAGGAAGACTTAAGTCATGGTGATCAGTAAAAAACATGAAATCCCCTCATGCAAAATAACAGCAAATGACACAACTTCACACAGGTTAATAAGTTCAAATACCTGGGAACGGTCATTTCATCAGACGGCAGATGCACATCGGAAATAGCTGGCAGAATCGGCCAAGCCAAAATAGCATTCAAGAAGATGACAAGCACTCTTACCAACAAATGGCCATCAATTAACATCAGAAAGAGAGTCCTTGAATGTTATACAAAACCAATACTGATGTAAGGATGCAAGGCCTGGACAGTCAGCAAGCAAAGCCAGAGCAAGATTGAGGCAGCCGAGATGTGGTTTCTCAGAAGAATGTTGAAGAGTTCCATGGACAGCAAAGAAAACAAACGAGACAGTCTTGATGGAGTCAGACACAAGTAGATCACTCATAAGGAAGATTAGGAAAAGACAGGCAACATCTATAGGCCATTATATGAGGAAGGGGGATTTGGAGCACCTGGTCACAACGGGAAAGCTGGAGGGAAAGACAGCACCAGGTAGACCTAGGGAGAGAATGCTGGACGGACTTGCAGAGTGGCTGGGGATGAGGAGGGTGGGGGAGATGCTAGGAGCAACGAGAGATAGAGATGGTTGGAAGTCCATGGTCGCCAACGCCATGCGGCAGGGCACCTGATGATGATGAAGGTGATTTGTCCACATGGTGAAAATTCATAACAAGTTTCCAAGTGTCACAGATTCTGAGATTGTTCAGATGTACAATAGGTCATTATCATCAAATGACAACCATACACATAAACTGGCTTAGAATACATCCCACAAAATGAAAACAATCTTGAGTGTAAAAATGTTCAATGTGTGTGTGCACGCGCATGGGAAATGGATTAAGCATGCTCTAAACTGTTTTCATTAGCTGAAAGAAACAAAAATACTGTCTTAGTCTAAACACAAGTTAGCCAGAATGTTGTTCCAGTTTTTCTTTTTTACCCTATCTAAACATTGGAGTTGATACCAAGTACTTTGTTGAAATTCTGAGCTTAAACACACACACATACACACACTCTCTCTCTCTCTCTCTCTCTGTTGGTTGGTGGAGAAAAAGAAACGGCAATGAAGAGAAGGGGAATGGCTTGATAAGTAGACTGTATTTCCAGACCCACACACCCAACCAATGTTCACCAAACTTGGTAAAATGAGAAGGAACTATGACAGGACCAACTGAAGCCCTGAAGGTATCCATTTTTCCACCACAGATATGAGAACATAACTCTCTGTACAAAAATGTAATTTGATGAACACACACACACACACACACACACACACACACACACATGCACACACACACACAAACACACACACACACACACACACACACACACACACACACACACACACACACACATATAGAGAGAAACAAATTAGTATCTTTTTAAATGAACACATACAATTCCTCTTGTAACTGCCACCTACAAAATCAGCCACATCTGGCGTTACCTTGGCCATCTACTTTTTTCAAATTTCTGCCAGCTGCCATGGAGCTTAATGATCTGTGGAGTTGCTATGAACATGATAAAAATGAACCAACGGTAGTATGAAATAGCACCTCAACATACACATCATTTCTTTTATCTGACATTGTTATTATTTTTGTTTAAAGCCCAAACAACTTCGCAGAGCTATAACCATTTCAAAACATACACAACACTTCACTGGGGAGAAAAAAAACTGGGGGCAAAAAAAGTACACATATCAATGCATTCGCAGACATTAAAACATATAAAAACAGGCCAAAATTACCAACAACTGCTTTCACATTTCCTTAAAGCAAAAAATGCACTTAACACATACACCCAATTATCAATCCTAAGAGAAAGTACGTAAAGCTTTATCATATAGATGGATGAACCAGCTATGCAGGAAATGATAAGAAGAGATGACAGAAAGCAAAGAAGCAAAGCAGAAAAAAAAGACGGCAACAAAAAAAAAGGAAACTTCTAACACAGAATTTTCAGAAAGTGGGGATACCATTTATACTGAAAGAGTTCCTGGTAACCCCTCGGAAGAAATCTGACATTGTTATTTCTTGCCAGAATACCAATTCTCAACTCCATGTCTAGAAGGCAAACTAATCATGATTTCTTATCAGAATACCAATTTTCAACTCCATGTCTGGGAGGCAAACTAGTCAAGATATTGAACCAGTCTATAATCTCTCTCTCATTAACTGTTTGACTCCCACAACCTGTCCATCAGGATCCTGCATTGCAAACCATGCTAGCAAAAAAAAACCCAACCCTTAAACTTTGTGATTCCCTCACCCTATCCACCAGCTTCCTGCAGGAAACTGGTGGATGGGTCGAGGGAATAATCGAAGGATTAAGTTTTTGCAGTTGGTGGATAGGGTGAGGGAGTCAAAGGGTTAACTAAAACTGAAACAAATACAAAAGTTATACAATATTAAACAAAAGCAAATTCCTTCAGATCAATATGAAACCCTTCTTCATCCCCAAAAAGGATTTGAAAATCCCACTCCCTAAAATGTTGTTTTAAAAAAAGTTACCAAAAAAGAAAAACAAAAAAAAAAGATACACGCAGTTCCAAAACCCTCAACCACATTGCACAACAATATCAACAAAAAGTTATGAAAAACAAGGGTACACATAGTTCCATAACACTAAAACCAGGTTGTTATGGGGAATGAAGTGGTAAAGACCTCATTGTTCTCAAGTCGACTTTTTGAGGGCAGGTCCCACTCTTGTCCCTCACTACTTTACCTTGACTGGTGCAATAGATAAATAGGACGTTAGACTTTAACTGTATCCGGATTACATCCTGCAAGGGCACCTCCTCCCACCTGATGGGTGAAGGGTGGAAATGTTTTTGATCTCCCAAGTCAACATGTGTACAGATCTGTACATGCTTGAACATCCTTCACACGTATGTCATGCAGAACAACAAATACATGTATGCGCATGAAAGATCATGTAAATCACGTCATTGTTCAGTACCTTATGGCCTCCCAAAACAACAAACAAACAGAAAACAGCAAGCACGCCCACTGAACACGGTAATACACAGACTGTTTTATGGGGGGAAAAAAAAAACACACACACACAAACAAACAAAAAACAGCATGCATGCCCACCAACGACGTTAACATGCAAACTGTAAAGCAACATATCACTTACATGGTGTTGGCAAAAGCCCAAACATACCCCCAAAAAATCGGAACACTTTATTAAAAAGAAAAGCTGCTTCACTTTCAATAATTTGAAGAGGATCAGGTACTCTTTCACAGCTGGGTGGACTAGAGGCAACACGCACATGCATACTAAGTTCTTTGTGTGTGATTTACACCCAAGTAAACTCATGCTGGCAGATTGTGCAAAGCAGGAGCTCTGCCTCTAAGCCAACCAGACTTCAACCCATAAGGGAGCTAATATATCTTGCATCTATACTGCAAAACTGATTATCTCCCTGACAAACACATATGCCTACTTATGGACCTTATGGAACTACATGCTTTTATACCACCTTTAGCCTTTAATGAAAATATCAGAATATTTGGCTTGAGCATGGTTAAAACATGCTCCCTACTGACAAAAATCAACACCACAGGCACAGTGTAGCCCACAGATATGACTCTTTAGAAACTGAATACTCATGCAAACAGTCTGTTTCAGCGTTTGTTGATGCTAACAATATCAGTAATATCGATATCACAGTTTTACTTGCAACCAACAAAATCTGCCTTTCTTAGAAGTCAATTGTTTTGTATTTTCCCGTTTGAAGCTGATGTTATACGCATATGCAGAAAACTGCAGAAATGTGATTATGAATAAACACAGAAATGCTTCATTATAGCTACAGGAACTGATACACTGGCCAAAGCCAAAGCTTTTCAGTCAAGCAACTTTAACAGTGCCAGAGCTTTACAATCAAGCAACTTTAACAATACCAGAGCTTTACAGTCAAGCAACTTTAACAGTGCCAGAGCTTTACAGTCAAGTAACTTTAACCATTGCACAATGAAGATGCCAGCCATATGAAGTTGGCATGCTGAGACAATTACTGCTAAAGTGCCAACCACTGTAGGTCAGCAATTCCACAATAAGTTAAAAAACTTAACAGTGGTCATTAAGAGGCAAAGTCTTAAAGGTCTCAACCTATCTCACAGCCAGCGATATAACAGCAGTGCTCATCTCTCTCGTGCCACTTTACTTTCCCCATCTTTACAGAGGGACAGGCACCAATTTACAGCTGAAAATAAGGCTGTGACCTTAAAAATTGGTCATACTCATATATACATGAACTTCCGCTTTCATAACTCTAATTCAGATTAGCTGCACAGTATTATTGATACCATTATTGTTATTTTTGTTTAAAGCCCAGCCAACTGCACACAACCCATATCAGGGCTAAAACCATTTCAAAACACATATAACAAACATTTCAAAACATACACAATACTTCAACAGAAAAAGAGGAAAAGGAAATTAAGTACACATATCAATGCATTCGCGCACATAATCTAAGGACATGCCCCTGGTATTGACCACTCCGTCCAATTTATCAGACAGGGGATTTATAAAACATACTGAAAACAAATTTAAACATAACTAAGGACAATAAAACATATATAAAAACGGGCTTGAAGTATCAAAAATTGCTTCCACATCTCATTTCCCTAGAGCCAAAAATGCACTTCATATATGTATCCAATTATCAGTCCTAAGAGAAATTATTAAGACTTTATTGAACACATACAGGTGAATGGACCAGCAAGGCAGAAAATGATGGGAAGAAATGACACAAAGCAAAGGAACAAGGCAGAAACAAAGAGAGTGACAGAAAAGAGGACATTTCTAGAACAGAATTTCCAGAAGGTGGGGATACTATTCACACTGAAAGAGCCCCGACATGCCCAAGGAGGGAAGGGGGGGGGGGGGGACTTGCACAGTATCACTGATTCAAATTTGTATATAGAAATAAATCAGTTTGTCTCTGTGTGTGTCTATGAACAAAACATGTTGGAAAGATATCACTGATTCAAATTTGTACATAAAAAATAAAATCACAGTTTGTCTCTGTGTGTGTCTATGAACAAAACATGTTGGAAAGGCTTTCAAGATCATTTGTTGACAAGTTTAAAATTGAAATTGGATGCGACTTCTTTCAGGGCTCACATCTCAACTGTATAAACTCAACCAAGACTGAATTATTTTCAAGGTCATAATTATACAAAACATCATGAGAGTGCAATGTCAGAATGGCTTGGCCATTTTGTTCTATGTTCAGAAGAAACATATCTTAACAATGAGTTATGTCAGATTCTATATATTTCAGCCAAAGGATGATGCACTATTACCATTACCTTGTCTTGGACGGTATTTTAGACCGAGCTTTAATTTTCTGTCAATGACTGACCTGTTCATATACATCTCTTGTAACTACAAAAGACAAGGTGAATGTGAAATGTACATTAAGAAATGGACACTAGATAGAGTAAATGCAAGATACATGTGGTTGTCATTGTTGTTGTTATTGTTGTTGTTTTAAAAATTATGAAAGAGACATTATGATTTCTGTCAACACTGTACAAATATTAAAACGAAAAACAATAATGCCTCCACTAAAAAAAATCTTCTCAAAGTTTTTCCCATACTTGATGAGTATCATTTTTCCTCTAACCAACACAACACAGCTTTCAAGTTTTTCTACTTGAGATTCTTAGAATCCTCTTTGCACACACACACACACACACACACACACACACACACACCACACACACACACACACACACACACACACACACACACACACACACACACACACACACACACACACACAAATTTCTGCCAAAAACTAAGGTCACCATTACAGAAGAGCATAAAGGGCAACAGAATCTGGGATCATTTTTCACAGTGGTATGATGATGAGATCAGGGACAATGCTAGGGAGGGGGGGTTCCATTTCAAACTGAAACTGCACAAATGGGCTGGGATGATCATAAGTCTCCCACTGATCCAGTGAATAAGTAAGCCAACTGATCTTTTATTGCCTGGTATGGGTTTTCATGGAGGACACAAAACCAATTCTGAAAACATACTCTTCCACAAGCGCTGCATTTGTAGGGGTCCATCTACCTTGGATTCTACTTCCGCAGGTATCTCCTGCTGAACGGCAGCTGTTCTGTGCAGTTCAGATGTGATTGTGCCATGTGTGCGCTGCTGTTGCTCGGTTGTTCTGCTGCAGGAAGTGTCTTCTCAGTTGACGATGTTAGCCTTCAGAATATCAGTGGCCTTCCCTGGCTGTGTCAGCTCTCCATACAGAAGCAGAGATGCACTGTCTCCATACAGACATGCCCTGGCAAAGGAATCCCTTTCTCACAATGGTCAGAGCAGCAGGGAAGTTTCAGTCTTTCTCTCCTAATTTTCATATCTGGTGTTTGTTTCTTTGTGATCTTACACTTGACAAAGGCCAGTTGGCCGAAAATTTGCGCTGTCTCGTCTTATTGTGTTAAATACGCGTTCTTATTCTTTTTTCATATTTTCTCCGAAACCAGAGAGTGATCAAGGAAAGAACAACTACAGTATCATATCCCCAAATACAAACAATAATCATGGTCGCCAACTGTGCACTCAAAACAAATTTGTCACAATAATATTAAATTTGGTTTGTGAAAGTTCTTTTCTTATGCTGACTTTGTGTACAAACATTGTATGGCACGTGTGAAGGTGTGTGTCAGTCTGTGTTCTTTATTTTTGTAATCATATTTACTAAGAACTGACCACATGTTTATCAACAAATGAGGATATTAACATTCTGTTACTGTGTTTTTGCTCCGAAACAACTGGTACGCACATCGTTTGCTACACAAAAATGCCAAATCTCACATTCAGTCGTTTGTTACTTCCCATTCACAAATAGATACATTACAACTGTAATTCATATGTATGGTTACTCAGATGATAACTAACCTACATACATGTGTATACACAAACATAATGCACACATACATATATATAAATGCATACATGTACATTCATATACATTTATACTCATGTATATACACATCATATGCACATGTATACAGATCATCCATACAAGTGAAAATATATTTAGATCATGTATTAACCCTTTGAGCCCTAGCCCCCTGAGCCATACAATACACTATTCCTGGGCTCCTGAGCAGAGTGCACTGAAAATCTACCCCATCGTAGTAATGCATTGTGGACCCACATCTGTGTTGTCATACTCAACACCTAAATCGCCTTGAACAAATTGTTTTATTCCACCCTTCACTCAAATTTTGTGCATCACCACCATCCCCTGTAGGTCTGTTCACGTAACTGTTGCCACGCCTACCTTCTCTGCCAGTTCGATCCTCATTGTCACTGTTTGAATCGCCTACACCTCCATCATCACTGTTTTCACTTTCGAGATCACTCTCTGGGTAACTTTGAGCAAAATCCTGCTCATCTGAATCGGAATCGTACAAAGCTTCGAGCACTTGCTCAGTGGTGAAAAAAACGCTGGCGCTTGTTTGCCTCATGAGAGGTCGAAGGTTGAGGAGTTGATCTTTTCATTGTGAAAACTGACAAAACGTACACCAAACTATCACAATGGAGGCTGCCATGTGCAAATCGAAGTGTTCTGCAGCGACTGGGAAGGAATTATTCTGATTGGATAATATAAAAATAGAGCGAGACCCGGTCACACAAAGCGTTGCGACCTGTAGGTCGCATTCGGGCCCAGAGGGTTAACAATCATACATAAAAAGGAAACTTATTTGATATTTATGCTTATATGAGGGAACTGAAGGAACTATTATTTCAAAATGATCCCATCATTTGTTTGTGCTTAAATTCTGCGCGCGCGTGCGTGCGTGCGTGTGTGTGTGCGTGAATGAGTGTGAGTGTGTGCGTGTGTGTGTGCGTGTGTGTACATTGATCAAAAATCATGAATGCTGGAATCAAACCGCTATTTGCATAAAAGAGTTATAAGGGAAAATATTTCTCTAATGTCAAACAACAAAACACCCATTCATCAACTTTCCTGATTCAAAAATTCTTTTCACAAAGCTGATTTAAAAAGTACAGTCTCGGGAGGGGGGAGGTGATAGCGACTGGAAAGGACAGAACCAAATTAAAGGGAAAAACATCAATTGACTACATATGCCAGTAAACTGAGATTTTTTTTTTTTTTTTTTTCCTCATTGTACACTTTAAGGGAAATACGTTACCTGTGTTTTATTATAAAACTACAGTGATGATGTTGTGAAACTGAATCCAACAAATTACATAGATTTCAACAGCAGTCATATGAAACTTGATAGAGTGTAGAACTTAGCAATTTTCAAAGTAACATGCTGATTTTTCAGTTTACTGCACTCTTCAAACCTGACCAATTATTATTGCTGACAATTACTCATCATCATGAATACTTCAAGTACAAATATCTGTTCTTAAATCAACTGTTTTCAAAAAACATTTGATTCCAAATTCAGTGACTGTCAAGGGCAACAGCTAAACACATGAATACATGGGTTACTGGACTAAAAGCCCCACGTAACTGCCATTGAATATTATAAACTCAATTCATTTCTGACTCATGATCAGTATCCAATTTTCTCATGTGCGTGTTTGCAGACGAGTAACCTCCAGTCCAGTCCAAAACCACTTCCGAAAAAACCCTTCTAATGATTAATCCCACCTTTCCACCACTTCCTTTAGATGGATTCTCGCAAAGTAAAACTACAGAAATAGATTGAATAAGCTGCCCAACTCCTGCAAATGTCCTGATTGTCGTAACACCACTCATTCAGACTCTATAACACACCACCACCCCCAAGTCCGCTTAGTCTAAGGCCAGAAAGCCCAAAGGTGCCAGCAACGTCAAGTCACTATGGGGCCACCCACCGAGGTGTCCCTGCACAGCTGCTGGGTGAGTTAAATGCCGTTTAAAAGCACCTGTTCCGATCCAACTTCTTAAGGACAATGTCTACTAAGGCCTGTACCAACTACAGTACTTGCTCAATTAAGAAGCCAGACCAAGTAAGAGATACTCCAACATCCGTTATATCTCTAAGGACAAATCAGCCACTGTGGTGAAGTGGTTACTCAACAGACAGATTCATGGGATTGATACTCCATTGGTCCAGAAAAATTGGTAGAAGACCACATCACCATCTTCCAAAGAAACCCTCATGACTGACTGACACCAAAGATCCCCAATTTAATTTATCTCTGGCACGTAAGAGGATATTGATGTTATTGTTATTGTTGTTTAAACCCAGCCAACTGTGTAGAGCCATATCAGGGCTAAAACCAGTTCAAAACTTCAACAGAAAAAGAGAAAAGAAAAGAAAATTAAGTACACATATCAAAGCATTCACACACATAATCTAAGCACATGACCCCAGCACTGACCACTTTGTCCAATTCATCACACAGGGGATTTAAAAAACACACCTGAATACAAAATATAAGCATACCTAAGGACACCAAAACGTATATAAAAACGGGCATAAATTACCTAAAATTGCTTCTGCATATCTCACCTCCCTAGAGCCAAAAATGCACTTAATACATGTACCCAATTATCAATCCTAAGAAAAAGTACATAAGACTTTATCGAACACATACAGGTGAATGGACCAGCAAGGCAGAAAATGATAGGAAGAAATGACAGAAAGTAAAGGAACAAGGCAGAAACAAAGAGAATGACAGAAAAGAGGAAGTTTCCAGCACAGAATTTCCAGAAGGTGGGGATCCTACTTATACTGAAAGAGCCCCCGGCATCCCCAAGGGGGGACATAGAAGAGATGGAGGAAACCAAAACTGAGTCACCACAAGATCAAGGCATGAAGGGCCACAGAACATGGAACAATTTTCACAACGCTATGATGATTATAATGTCATGATAGTGGGGATGATGATCATGATGCCATGGAATGCCATCCGAACTGAGACTAACATAACATATCCTAGCGTTAACCAGGCCCGATAGATATAGCCACCTGCAGTGTTGGGAAATTTAAGCAACTGTCTTAAATACACACTCATAAGTAGGTGGATGAAGGTCACCCGTGTGGTCTCAATTTTCCAAATTAACCCACAGCAAGCTCAACTGTGGGTAAGAGCTGGTCAGGGCAAAAAAATGCCACAATAATTTTTCTGGACCAATGGAGTATCAATCCCATGAATCTGTCTGTTGAGTAACCACTTCACCACAGTGGCTGATTTGTCCTTAGAGATATAACGGATGACTGGGATACTAAAATGAAGCATCAATGCAGTCAATGATGTTTTTCAGTTGATTTTGTGTATGCTGTTTCACTTTCCACACCAAATAGTGACCAGATAGTTTGGGACTTTTTTTTTGTGGTCAATGCCATGATATGTAAGACTGGGAAGACAGTGCTTTAAAGTACAACCCTGGACTGAGACCGCATGATAGAGCTTAACTCTGCACTTCTATCATAATACATCCTGGAGTCAATCATGCCTGATTAGAGTGACACCTGGACAACACTTAGTGATACATCCAAAAAATGGTTTCAACCTTCCCAATGAACCTGGCTATAACAAGCTCAATTCTTGGTAGGAGCTAGTTGGTGGTGAAAAAAATCCCACAATGACTTTTGACAGAATCAAAGGATTTGAACTCATTCACTCCCAATCGTTACAACACTAACTGTTCTGCTGTGGCAATTGCTACGTAAGGTAAAGTTTGTACTCTTCTAATTCTAAGAGTAACCAGCTCTCATACATTTTGGTGTGACTTTGTTTAGTTTAATGTTTTGTGTTGAACATTCTATGCATCTTGCTCATGAAAATAATTTGTCAATGCTGCAAAAAGAGAATTGCATACTGTTCAATAAACGCACAGATGCATGTGAACCGTCTAATATTTATGCAGTATAACAACTTATGTAATCTTTTAAACTATAATTTATCTAAATTAACAACAACAGCAAAAGTTGTGTTTTAATCTGGATAAAAGCGTTTTCTTGGAGTGTGTGTGGGACATTTGGCAAGACAGTGAGTTGACTTTCAGGCCAAAATTCTGGTAGTTTGTCATGTTTCATACTGTATGTAAATTTTGCACCATCATTTTCTTTACAGACATTTCTTTCTACCCCTCTCTCTAAGCTGATAAGGGCCAAAGGCCTAATCCAAATCATTGCACCATTCAGCATTCTTCTGCTGCTCTCTCTCTCTCTCTCTCTCTCTCTCTCTCTCTCTCTCTCTCTCTCTCTCTCTCTCTCTCTCTCTCTCTCTCTCCTCCTCTCTCTCTCTCTCTCTCTCTCTCTCTCTCTCTTGTTCACACATATCACCTTGACATTACTGAAAATATATTTTTAAAAAACTTGATCCCAGAAACAAATGCAATTTTACACAGGAAAATATCTTGTTGCAGCTGTTGGTAGTTTCTTCACAATGAACTAGTAGCACACATGAATCAAAATACCCTTTGCATGCTTCACAGATTTTGTCATATAACATGATACATACGCACGCTGCAATAAAACGATTTGCTCATAATACATTTATTTATGCAAACAATCACATCTAAAACAACATATTCATAAATATTGCTTTAAAGCAACACACACACACACACACACACACACACACACACACACGCACACACACACACACACACACACACACACGCACACACACACACACACACACGCACACACACTCACTCACTTTCACAAATATTGTAGTGAAACCACCATGATCATATTACATACGTACATACATACATACAAACATACGTATATGTACAAAGAATCATACAATAAATCAATACAATTACAAATGATACATTAAAGCACACACACACACACACACACACACACACACACACACAATTTCACAAATGCTGCAGTGAAACAACCATGCTAAAAAAACCACACACATGTACACACTCACACCACATGCAAACACATATCCTCTGGTTTTAATTCTTTCACGACGGCCAATGCACGACGCTGCAAGTTCCCAGCTGCCAGACTGTCGGCGTCTGTTTTCTTTCCCGCTGATGCACCATTATTACTGCTTTTCTATTTATTTTACAGCTTCTAAAGAATGATTGATGGCAAAGTATTTGATATTACCAGAAAGCTCAAAAGTGATCTTTGCCAACATACTATTTACGAATCAGAAATTCCAACACTTATACACACTGTTACGACAAGAACAATGTAGGTCAGAGAGTATAAACCAGACACATGCTCACGTCTCAGCAGTAACCGTACTGTGCTGTACTAAAGTCTAGAGGAACCTTTGAAACCTCTCTCCTCTCTCTCTCTCTCTCACACACAGAGTGAGAGAGAAAGACAGAGAGAGAAAGAGGGAAGAGAGAGAGAGAGAGAAAGAGGGGAGAGCAAGCAGTCAATTTAGATGGTAAGGTTTATAACTCGTGAATTCACACGCCTATTACCTAGCAGTTTATCTAAGAAGATAGTGCAGACCTAACACATGGCATTGGAATTTCCTGGTCAGGGGGTCACTTTATTCCGTTATCAGTCAGACCATCAAGTGTAAAGCTACATCAACTAAACAGACTCTGTCCCTCAGCTAAAACCTTCTGCTAAACAGTACTGGTAGTTGTTCCGGATACTCTTTACAGTAAAAGCTGCCAGAATTTTTAAAAACTTGAACAGCACTACACGACCGGTCCTTCTGTCGGGAACAGACGCCTTAGCGGCACCAGGGATACAAAGCAGCAGAGAGAACTTATTCGGCACCCGCTCCCAGTGGCCAGTCCGTCGTGAAAAGGTTAACACACTTGCTCTGTAGAACATTCTTCATGTTTTTAAAATGTCTGATCATGCATTTCGCTTTTGTAAAGTGTATTTTCCTTTCTGCAGCTGATTAACATACACCTTCAGTTTCCCGTTGTCACTGTTTCGACGAATCCATATCTGTGGACATAAGACCCAGAAAATATTAAAACTTGTATGCACGACACAAGAATCCACTGCGAAAACTATAAATGTAACACACAACAAATGATTTCTTTCCGCTGTTTCTTTTGCACAGACCTCTCTCAAACACACACTCAGAGTGGTAGCTAAGTGATTAGATTACCAACATAGGGAGACAAGAGATAAGATCATATCTCTACTTTAGATGGATTGATTTGGTTCAGATTTTACGTCGACCTCAGGTGATATGGCCGATTGGGATAACCATCCCAGGGAAGTGGGGCCAGGGGTATTTATCTAATCCTACACTGACACCACCAGAACAACAATGATGTTAAGATGGGACAATGAGAAGGCCAGTTTTAATGTAGTGCACCCCGGGATTCGAACCCACAACCATTAGACTGAAACAACCAGCCTATATATGACTGCCTACCTTTTTTTCACTCTCCTTGTAGCCCGAATACATGACATAATTATGATGTCAACTGATAACTGAAAATGAAGCCATCTGAAATGATACCCTCCACCTCCCATTCCCCTGTTCTAAGTTTTCTCAGATGTGCTTGTTCTTCAGGTTATTTGACTCACAACTGTGCAGGCATCATGCTACTGCACAATCTGCATATTTTTTAACCCTTTTTTTAACAATAAATAGACATAAACAAACAATATGGCAACAGAAAATGACATCCACTCATACACACAGAAAAAGCCACTGTCAACCCCACGAACAACATAAACATAGAACATATACAACAATATCTTACAAAATAGCATTTTCAAAGAGAACTAAGTGACTTTGCATATTTAGCCCACACTGTTTTTCTTGATCTGACAAGCCACAAAACACAGATATGGCTTACAAGATCTTTAATGTGTGTATATGACATTCGGCATGCATGTGCTTATCTGACATTCAGCGTGCATGTGCTCATGAAAGAGGTTCCAGCACTAACAGGTCTGCATATACGTTAGCCTGGGAGACTGGAGAAAAAAATCTCTGCCTATATATTCTGATCTTCCATCAAAAAAGTCTCCATCCTATACTCATCAGATATCAGCCAGTGTCGAACACAGACCTTCCAACTTGAAATCCAACAATGAAATCCAATATCTAACTAAGCTGGTAACGCTGTATATCGGGTACCCTTTTATAATCCATGTTCTCACAGGGCTGATCATCTGACTTGAATTTTACTCATGTTCTTACAAGGCTAAACAACTGACTTGATTTTACTATAAAACACTTGAATTTTATCTATATTCTTTCATGGCTGAACAACTGACCTGATTTTAATAGAAAACACTTGAATTTTATCTATATATTCTTTCATGGCTGAACAACTGACTTAATTTTAATAGAAAACAGTCTATAAACAGTTCATAAGATTTTTCATTATTCTATCTCATTTTTCTCATCAATTTGAAAAATAGTTTGTCCATGTCCTGTCAATTCAGAACAAGTGACTGTTTTAAATTGCATGATTATCTAATTCAAACTGGAAAAAAATTTAGCAAAAGACAAAGTAGTCTGTTCATGGATTCATTTATGTTGTGGGTGTTGTCTGTAGCCCAACTGACCATGCAGGTAAGACTGCAGGCAGACTTGGTACATACAGATAGTATCTCAGAGCCATACACATGCAAATGTGTACACACACACACACACACACACACACACACACACACACACACACACACACACACACACACACACACACACATGCATGTGCACACATGCACACGCACATGCACACACACACACACACACACACACAAAACAAACAACTAACTGCAACCAACCTCCTGAGTGCCAATGCCATATATCTGTCCAAAAACTTTCCCAGTCTCCTTAGATTCCACAATTACAGCTTGTCCTCTGTTGTACCTGCACACACACACACGCACGCACACGCACACACCCACACACATGCACGCACGCACGCACGCACCACACACACACACACACACACACACGCACGCACACACATCCACACACACACACACACACACACACATACACATCAAATGTCATCATCAATCCATTCAGACCTACCCCACCCACCCCACACACACACACACACACACAGAGGAGGAACAAAAAAATAGCTGAAATGATATTCTTTACCAGCCACAATGGTGTAATGGTTAGTAATATGAACTTGACACTAACAAATCAAAGGTAGGGGGTTCAATCTCCATCAGTCGAAATCACCAAGGATTTTGCTGTCCTTACAGGCTCCTTATATTAGTCGTAAGCAGAATTGTACACTGTCAGCTCAGTGGGGGGACTGAAACCACCTGAGTCTCGTCCACTTCATCCACTTCAACGATTCATAATTGAGAAATCTGTGCATAATTCACGACCATCAACGCAAGTGTCTCTTTTTCTTGGGCTTGGCTGATGCCAATATACATAACTGAAAAAAAACTAAAAAAGAAAAAAAAATGTAGAGTACAGCATGTCACACAATCTCCATTCAAACTTGACAATTTTCAATGAAGCTGAAGCCATTTGGTGTTTGAATGCCTCAGGCAATATTGCATGAAAGAAAAAAACATCCACAAATACAACAAATCTACAAAGAAAAATTAAAATGAAAACATGTTATCAATTCACAAGATACAGTTGTGAATATAAGAAACACAGCCCCAGTTCACATAAGCACAATACAGCCTCAGCTGGGAATTCACACAAAACAACCTCATTTGAGAATACACACAACACAGCCTCAACTGAGAACAAGACACAAAAATACACCCTCAGCTGAGAACTAATAATAAACACTCACTTGAAAATACGCACAACACATCCTCAGCTGAGATCACACAAAACACAGCCTAAGCTGAGAATACACACAACACAACCTCAGCTGGGAACTCACACAAAACAGCCCCACATGAGTATATGCACAACACAGCCTCAGTTCAGCATACACACAACACAGCCCCAGTTCAGCATATACACAAAACAGCCTCACATGAGAATACCCACAACAGCCCCAGTTTAGAATACACACAACAGCCCCAGTTCAGACTATATACAACACAGCCTTACTTGAGAATACACGCAATACAGCCTCAGTTTAGCATACACACAACACAGCCCCAGTTCAGCATACACGCAACACAGCCCCAGTTCAGCATACACGCAACACAGCCTCACTTGAGAATACATACAATACAGCCTCACTTGAGAATACACACAATACAGCCTCACTTGAGAATACACACAATACAGCCTCACTTGAGAATACACACAACACAGCCTCACTTGAAAATACACACAACACAGCCTCACTTGAGAATACACACAATACAGCCTCACTTGAGAATACACACAACACAGCCTCACTTGAGAATACACATAATACAGCCTCACTTGAGAATACACAACACAGCCTTACTTGAGAACACACACAATACAGCCTCACTTAAGAATATATACAACACAGCCTCAGCTGACAATACATACAACACAGTCTCAGCTGAGAATATACACAACACAACCTCAACTGAGAATACACACAACATAGCCTCACTTGAGAATACACAACACAGCCTCAGTTGAGAATACACACAACACAGCCCCAGTTGAAAAAAACGCACAACACAGCCTCACTGAAAATACACTACACAGCCTCAGATGAAAATACACACAACATAGCCTCAGCTGAGAATACACACAACATAGCCTCACTTGAGAATACATAACACAGCCTCAGTTAAGAATACATAACACAGCCCCAGTTAAGAATACACACAACACTGCCTCACCTTGAAAATACACACAACACAGTCTAGGCTGAGAAAACACACACACAACCTTAGTTGAGAATATACACAACACAGCCTCACCCTGAAAATACACACAACATAGCCCCAGTTGAGAAAACACACAACACAGCCTCACCACATAGCCTCACTCTGAAAACACACACAACATAACCCCAGTTGAGAATACACACAACACTGCCTCACTCTGAAAACACACACAACACAGCCCCAGTTGAGAATACACACAACACAGCCTCACTTGAGAATACACACAACACAGCCTTGGCTGAGAATACACACAACACAGCCTCTTTCTGAAAATACAACACAGCCCCAGTTGAGATTACACACAAACGCAGCCTCACCTTGAAAATACGCACAACACACCTTCACTCGAAAATACACACAACCTGACTTGAAAACACAACACAAGTCTCACCATCGCTTATCGTAGAACAGTCTGCCCAATTCGATCCTCACTTCTACACTCGTTTCCATCATGGGCATGGCAGACGATGGCTGCGGTTTCTTTGACAGAGGTCTTGTCTTCTGTATCACTTCCAAGTCCTCCATAATTTCTTTTTCATTTAACGACTGTATGATAGTAGGTACACACAGTTAAGGTATAAATATTCTCATTTCCCTTGGGCCAAAAATGAACTTAATACATGTACCCAATTATTAATCCTAAGAGTAAGTATGTGAGTTTACTAAACACATACAGGATCAGCAAGGCAGAAACTGACAGAATGAAATGACAGAAAGCAAAGGAGAAAACAAAGAGAGTGACAGAAAAGAGGGATTTTTTAGCACAGAATTTCCAGAAGGTGGGGATCCTATTTATACTGAAAGAGCCCTGGGCAACCCTATGGGGGACCCCTAGTCATGTTTCAAAATGTATTTAAAATGTGATGATGTCCCATAATGAGAAATAAAAGGGAAATAGTAAAGTATCTGAGATGTCGATGCTCTCTCCTTTTCATCATTTGTCCTTTCCCAACCTTCAGAAAGATTAATGGTATCCATTCACAGGTATATTGCCACGCACGCACACACGCGCACGCACAGGCACACGCACACGCATACGCACACGCACCACACACACACACACACACACAAATTTACAATCTCTTTGAAATGACAAAGGATATCAGGAGAAGTTTTCCGCCGTTTTTCTGCAGGTAAAGGCAAGGGTTCGTTGGGTCGTCGGCGAAGCTTTCGTGTCATGATTGGTTTGACATCAAACATGTCTGAAATGATGCAAAAGCAAATTTTAGAAATTATGCAAAAGCAAATTTTAATCTGTAGCGATCAATGCACAGATGAATGTGAGAGAGAGAGAGGGACAGAGAGAGAGAAAGACAGACAGACAGAGACAAAGAAAGAGAGAGACAAAGGCAGAGGCAGAGAGACAGAGAGAGAGAGAGAGAGAGAGTGTGTGTGTGTGTGTGTGTGTGTGTGTGTGTGTGTGTGTGTGTGTGTGTGTGTGTGTGGTGTGTGTGTGTGTGTGTGTGTGTGTGTGTGTCTGTGTCTCTGTGTCTCTGTTCTGTGTGTGTGTCTGTGTGTCTGTGTGTGTCTGTGTGTCTGTGTGTGTGTCTGTGTGTCTGTGTGTCTGTGTGTGTGTCTGTGTGTCTGTGTGTGTTGTGCGTGTGCATGCTGCGCGCGTTGTGTGTGTGTGTTTTGTGTGTGTGTGTGTTGTTTGTGTGTGTGTATGTGTGTGTATATGTGTGTATGAATGTGTGTGTGCATATGTGTATGCGTGTCTGTGTATGTGTGTGTGTGTGTGTGTATGTGTGTCTGTGTGTTTGTGTCAGTCACGTCTATGATAACTCTGTGATTGTGTGTCTGTGTCTATGTGTGTGCATGCATGTGTATGTGTATGCATAGGTTATGTACCTGAGTCTGTTTTCTTGGACAGATGTGTACAAGTTGTTTTGAACACACTGCACAGACAATATGGTGCTGCACAGTCTGAACGTTCTGTCTTCGATGGATATGTACACTGATTATTTTTGCTACAATAAGCCATTGACACGGAAACAGCTTACAGGATGTGTAAAATGTGCATCTGATGTTCAGCATGCATACACACACAAAATAGGTTTAAGCACAAACAGGTCTGCACATGCTGACCCGGGATACTGGAAAAATCTCACCCTTCCCACTACAAGTCAAACATCCTGACTGCTTGTCTAAAAGCCCCTCATTAACCTTTTGAGAGCCAACACTTTTTGAGACTGGTGTTTCTCATATGCTAAGGGGCAAAAAATGCATCAAGACTATGTTCACTAAAACTACTGTAGCTTCCACATTTGTGGGAATCTATGCATGAAATTACATATATAATGATGCATTACAGGTTCTATTTTCAGATCATTTGTTTAGTAACCTCTTGAAACTATTATCTGTTTATAACATCTTGTGAATGTTCCCATAAAAAAATTCACAAGCACTCACCACAGAAACAAAATAAAAGGAGATATGGCCCTCCTGACATAAAGTTTACTCTGAAAGCGTTCTTAATAGTTAATACACTCTGAATGACTACTATGGCCGACCACTGACTGCTGTGTTAAAAACAGAATCTATTAATAGTGCACAGACCAGCTACACCAGGTCATGTCCCCCCCTCCCACCCTTGCCGCTACACTTTAACCATCACTGTTTTCCTCCCTTTCCCATTTGGAACACTTCTCACAAGTCAAACAAGACTGTGTTTCACAGATTTTGATGTTGTTGACTGACTGCCTGAATCGACTATGGCCACAAACCCTTCATGAATGAGCAGTATGCATATCGACTTTCAGTGTCTGCTTTGTATAACACACACTGCTGTCACGTGTCAGTCTCTTCTTCGTCGGAATTGTCTCCTGAATCATCGTACATCGGTCATAATTTCTCCTAATACCTCAAGTGCTCTCAAATGTCAGAAACATGCACAATGCAATACAATCCTGGTGTCATCATTTTGGAGAAATCTAGTTTCAACTCTTAGGAAAACAAAACCAATTTGTTGAGTGTTGAAGAGGTCATCGAGTCAGGCGAGGAAAGCAGAACACTTTTATGAATCTTGTTCGAGACTGGCAACATCAATCAGTGGTTCTGTCTCATCCACATTATGCCAAAACATATGACAAACTACTGCCATTAATTCTACATTTGTAGGCATCATCACAGAAGACTGTGAGCTCCATAAATTTTACACAGATGGCAGTCAAGGGTTAAACATCAATACATGTAGTTGTGTAATTTTCCTAAAGCTTAACTCGCACTACGTGCATCAGAATTTCCTGATGATGTCTCAACAACACTTGTGTACGAGCGTCAAAGAAATCCGACTTGGGGTTTTGAAAATTCGCGGGGCTTTCAATATTTCTGTTATCTGAAACCAATGGCCAGAAATAGATTCTTCGGTCATTCTTAGCCTTGTTTCAGGCCATTAGGTCACTGTACTCTGCAGCTGGTGTGTAGACAGTGCAAAGGTCACGCGACCCATTAGCTCTGCAGCGAAGCAGACGATGGAAAAGCAAATGGACAAACAACACTCAACATCTCAGCGCTCTTCAAGATCTCTTCCTTCAGTGCACTTGGAGTGTGTGCCAGTTGGATTGTATGAAATTTTATTCAAAATGTGACTGTAGGAACTGATATATTGACCTGACCCTGTATTTTGTAAGGCATTTTTCACCTCAAAATTTCTCTAATTTTACTTGTAACATTACTCAGCAACCATGAGGGTTAGACAGTTGAAATTTCAGCATGTTGTACACCAATCTTTTAATATATAACCTGCCAAATTTCAAAGCTCTCTGTTTTCATTTGTTTGTATGAGAATTTTTCTCATGACCTATACAAATGGTGCATATCAGGGGAACGGCAAGTGGCATAATGTAGCGAGTTAACAATGGTGTGCTGTTGATGTCACTGTTGTAATGACAGACGTTGTCATACTGATCTGAACTACTATTATCAAACTTCCCAACAGAGACAGTGAAGTGGTCTGGAAGCAGAAACTTAATCCTGTTCAAACTGCAACAGTAATATTCAATAATTGCATGTACTCTGGTTAACACCAACATTACAAAAACAAGCGGGTAAAAATAAATATACAAAACAGAGCACAAATTATTGCTACAGTTATTTTTGTTTAAAGCCCAGAGCCATATCAGGGCTAAAACCACTACAATTCACACGCAGTACTTCAACAGGAAAAAAAGGAAAACAAGTACACATATCACTGCATTTCTGCACATAATCTGAGGAGATATCCCTGGCGTTGACCAGTTTGTCTAATTTATCACACAGGGAATTTAAAAAACATACATGAATACAAATTTAAACATAACTAAGGACATTAAAACATATATAAAAGCAAGCCTAAATTACCTAAAATTGCTTCTGCATATCTCACTTCTCTCGAGCCAAAAATGCACTTCATACATGTACCCATTTATCAATCCTAAGAGAAAGTATGTAAGACTTTATTGAACACATACAGGAGAATGGACCAGCAAGGCAGAAAATGATAGGAAGAAATGAAAGAAAGCAAAGGAAGAAGAAAGAAACAAAGAGACTGTCAGAAAAAAGGTAATTTCTAGCACAGAATAAAGAAAGAATACTAGTATCAAATAAAATAATATTCACCTCCATTGGCAAGATCCATGCTCTGTCTCTCTGTCTCAATGTTCAGCTTCTTCTCATGCCACTCATTCAACAGCAGTTCTTTCAAGTCGATTTTCTTTTCCTGAAAACAGTATGCAACCACATCATCTTTAACTAAGCCATACAACTATGACTAATGGCGTATACTGAATACATGTGTAATGTGATTGTAAATGTGCTGTGCATATGTTTGAATTCAAGTAAAAAACCATTTTAGCGAAATGAAAAACACACACCACACACACACACACACACACACACACACACACACACACACACACACACACACACACACACACACACACACACACACAAACACATCCACATACAGGGGGGAAAACTTGCACTACATGGCAGCAATATGCTCTTCCTGTGTAGAGCTACTCTTAGTTTCACTCAGTAAATTTACTGTGACTCAAAAACATTAAATATCAATACAAAACAAATACAGTGTCAGAATGTCAGTTTCTCAAGAAGGCATCTCTATGTTCAGAATTGTGTCAGTTTCTCAAAATGTTGTCTCTGTATTTGAAACACATTCCATCTGCACTGATGCCACAGATGCCAGAAAATGAACATGATCCACAATGATCAAGGCATAAACATAGGTCCAATGTGCTGGCAAGGTCTTGAGAAAAACCTGTATCCTACCTGAGGGTTGAATCAACAGGCAATCCATTCAAGCAACAATGTGTTTCAAGGAAAAAGAAATGCCGGGGATCCAGGGGGCCGCATAGGCTCCTTGGCGGGGTGCAGGGGCAGAGCATTTTAGTCTAGTAAATGGAAATTTAACCCCCTCTGGTGAAAGATAAATCAAGTACTTTAATAAAAGAAAAAATGGGCACAAGCATTGTTAACAATGAACAAAACATGCAAATACTTCCCTTTCGTGGATATCCGCGAATTCGCGGACATTTGGATTGCCTGATCAATGACTTGTATTATCAGTATAGCTTTTTAACCAACTGCACAAACAGGCTACTAACACAAGAAAATACAAAAACATACATCAAGTCCAACTGCTATTTTGTCAATTTGTGTGTACTACTTGTGTTTTGAAAATAAATACTCATGAAGATTCTTGTAGAGTTACTGCTGAGTATGCTGGAAGGAAACCAACTCAGCAACTGTCATGGAAATTTGGCATAATTATAATATATACATCAATTTGTTATGTTCAGTTTCCTCAGACTTACCCAGCTGCCAAGCCATTTAACTGGATACTGGAAAGAACAAAGTCAATACTTCATCAAAACATACCCACAATAAACACAGCACCCGTTTTCCAAAAGATACAAACATACAAAAAACAAAAAAATACAAACCCCTCACTTCAATTCATCAAAACATACAAACAGAAAATGAAAACAAAATCACCCACACACCAAACACATTCATCGTTTCAAAGGCAAGTGCCCTCTCACAGACTCAAATGCAAGCACTTTTGCACACACGCACACACATGCGTGCGTGCATTCATGCACACACACACACACTCACTCACTCATTCACTAGAGACCTTTAGATTTCACATTACGTAGCACCCAACACATTTACATATCGCGATATGTACGCTCCCGTACGTGAAAACGATTTGGGTTTAGATTTCATGTGAAAGCAAGGGGTGTAACTGAAGCCTTTCCTGTACTTAATGACTTATGACATCATAAACATATGCAGCTATTTGTTTTTCACTGACACTACCAATGTGAGGAACTAAGTTTTTATACTAGGATTTTTTTTATAGGAAAACAACAATTACTTGTTATCTTTCCTAGCACCTTGGTTGTGTCAATATGACGACATCATTCAATATGATGACATCATAGGAAATGAACCCTAAAGACAGGTGTGTGTGTGTGTGTGTGTGTGTGTGTGTGTGTGTGTGTGTGTGCGTGCGTGCGTGCGTGCGTGCGTGCGTGCGTGCGTGCGTGCGGTGCGTGCGTGCGTGCGTGCGTGCGTGCGTGCGTGCGTGCGTGCGTGCGTGCGTGCGTGCGTGCGCGCGCACCACAAACTTCATCTGTGTCAATAAATCATGGCTCAATTTTTTTATCGCAGACATATAGTTCCTGTACTTTTATTTAATGCTGGCAAGGAAAAACTGGAGTTGTTCATAATTCAGATTATAATCAAATTAATTAAATACACACTTTGCACTACACTTAATAAATCTCTCTTTGTACACACAAGCACACACGCACGCACGCACGCACGCACCCCACGCACGCACGCACGCACGCACGACACACACACACACACAACACACACAACACACACACACACACACACACACACACACACACACATGCACACGCACGTACAAATCACGCACTTGCAAAACACTTTCCATGTGACAAAAATATTCACTAGATCTATAGGATTGTGACAAAATGAATTTTCAATACCACCATGAAAGATTGTAAATGTTCCAAGATATGTAGTTTTGTTTTTGTTTCTGTTTTTCTATCATAATAATGAAGATGACTAATTAGTGAGAAAAAAAAAAATAATAATAATAACTTGTACAAAACAATCATGAGGATTCTCCCTTTCCCTGATCTTTTCTTAATTTTTAGTGGCACAGATCTGCTCAGCTTGTGTTATTGTTTGGAAAAACCTTGTGATCTTTATATAGCATTCAGATTTTTCTCAGATGTGTGTGTGCACATTTTTGTCCACACTGTGCAGGCGGTATATTGGTGCACAGTCTCCATACTCTGATTTCTTGAGCATGCTTGCTGGGCCAAGTTTTTATGTTTCCATAAGCCACCAAACACACATGACTTACAAGATCTTTATCGTGCATATTTGATTTTCTGCATGACCATGCACACAAAGGGGTTTCAGACACTGGCAGGTCTGCACACATGCTGACCAGAGAACTTAACAAATTCTCCACCCTTTTTCACCAGGCGGGAGGTACCCAGGAAAGACCAAACCCAGACCTTCTTATTAAAAGTCTGACATTTACATGCCTGAATACCATGCCTGTCATTTTGATTTCATAAAGATGGATTTCCTCTGTACGTGTGTGTGTGCGCATGGAAAATGGGAAAAGGGGGAGACAGCATTGGGGGAGTTATGGCATATGCCAAGATTATAGGCTGCTTTATTTTGTGGTTGCTTTGAACTATTGAGACTTGTTTATATGTTCTGTCATCAAGTTGAAATTGTGATTTGAGTAGATGTAAGAATAACCTACATGTGCTGCAAGTCCAGAGTATGTACATTTTAATTTTTCTATGTGGATGTATAAAGGAGCAATGTATTATACTGTATTGTATTTATTGTATTGTATTACAGCATGGCATCCATTAATTTGTTTTCCCTATCCATCGCATTTTCTCTCTTCACATCATCATCATCATCACATGGACCACTCTTGCTTCCGACCAGCTTCTCTGATACCAGGGTAGGCCTATGAGGCCCTGATGACAGACCAGACAGTTAACTGCTAGGCTAGTACCAATCAGATCTAAGTCAGCACTTGGCTTTAGATTTCTTTAAACGCCGCACCCATTCATTCGAAAATTTATCATAAACTCATCAAAAACACTACAAAATTACGTCACTAATGACATTTATAATGCTTTGCATCCACAAAATAGCTTTACGTAGCTGAACCGGGCCTACAACTTACTGCAAGCTTAAGTCTCATTTGAAATTTTATTTAGGTCAGCTGACAAAACGTACTTCCCAGCAGTGGGCTTTTGCTTGCAGACACTTGGTGCGTTTGGTCGACTCATACATGAAATGTATAAAATTCAGTGACATAAGACATACATAACACAGTTGAGAAAGGGTTACAAAACACCAAAATATTACTTACCTTGCAACTTGAGATATGCAGTTCCAAGCTAGCTACGGGTGTGACCACATATAACCTGACATCCATATGTAGTTACGTCCATATCGAAATGATACACATCAATAAAATTGTGCATGAAAGTGCCCTACGTAGTCCGTACATTACATATCTGGCCCATGTCAGATACGTGATGTGAAATCTAAAAGTCTGTCTCTCTCTCTCTCTCTCTCTCTCTCTCTCTCTCTCTCTCTCTCTCTCTCTCTCTCTCTCTCTCTCTCTCTCTCTCCTCTCTCTCTCTCTCTCTCTCTCTCTCTCTCTCTCTCTCTCTCTTCAGCATTTGCATGCAGATAAACACACAAACATTTCAACTTACATGAAAATCTTTATCTGCATCTTTCTTTTCTTTTTCATTTTCCACCTTAGCTCGTTCCAACTGCACAAAACAATCTAAAAATTAGGCATGTTTTTACAATTACAATGGCAGATGTCACATAATCGTTATCAGGTCTACCACATCTTGCCAACAAATATGATGGTAAATCATACCCACAATCTTTGGCACTCTTCACATGACAGCCATATGGTCTTAAAACTTTTAAACCCACTTATGTTTAAAATCAAATTCTACCTACTCTAGGGGACACATAACCAAGTCATAATTATATTCAAATGACACTATGGGACATACTTTGAAAAAATAATCTCCAACCCCGCTGTGGGGTGATCGTTCCCAAATCAACAGTCACATTATAATTTTGTTGGATGGAGGATGGCCTTCAGCTCTGGACGTGGGCTGCAAAATGAGCCAGGTTTGCCCACATGAATAAGCAGTCCCAGACCAACTGGCAATGGTTTCTATCAGGATGGGGGCGGGGTGTCACTTGGCCAGGCCGTATCTGTAAAAGACCTGAGTTCTTTTGGCCATATGACAATCTAGAAGAGTGAAGTCAGAGACACAAGGCCTGTAGACACCTTCCAACAAACCATGATACTATGCAATAAAATGCAAATGTCTACAAAGTCACCTACATCAGATAACAGTGGTGTCGCCAGCTGTGGTTCTTTCACAGTCAGCAGTATTGGGTCTTGCCCCTAAAGAGGACTCCACTGACTTCCACACTTCATGGCAGCAGATGGGAACATGAAAAAAAAAGCGGCCACATTTATTGCCAGATGCGGCCTGACCTTGCCGATGGTGAAGACAAGAAGAAGAATGGCTCACACATTGCTCACAAGGGTACTGTATTGTTGTTGTTTTTTTCAGCACTATCATATGAAATGTAAGTTTCTAGAGCCAAATAATGTAAATGAATTCAGATACTCAGAGACACACAAACAATGCTAGTGTACACACACACACACACACACACAAACAATGCTAGTGTACACACACTCACACACACACACACACACACACACACACACACACACACACACACACACACACACACACAACACACACACACATACACACAACACGCACGCACGCACGCACGCACGCACGCACGCACGCACGCACACACACACACACACACATAAGGTCCCTGAATTACTTTCTGGGATACTATTCATCAAGAATCGGATCTTAACTGTGACGTCTAAAAATCTTATACCCAAATTACCAATCAAGGTCTGGTGGAGGAAGGATGAAAAGTCATGGTCCGAGCTGAGTTTGAACCCAGTACCTATTGTATTTCTGGCATACTGCGAACCCTGAACAACCACTCAAAATTGTACTGCTCAAACACTGTGCTGCTGTATCCTGTCATCCTTGACACCTGAGAAAGAGTTTTCAAAGCAGATCTCTGCAACTCGCATGCAGATATTTGACGCTGCTACTGAACTATAAGTAAACAAAGGCACAACATCGACACATTACCTCCAGGTCTCGCCATGCCTCATTATGTCGCTGCCGTTCCTGATAATGCTGATGAATTTTCTTTGACTTCTTCACAAATTCTGTCAATGTTCCATCTTTTAGCATCTGAAGTTGTTTCTTCAACTGCGACAGTTTGTCCTGGTACATCCTGAATGAGGCAGACAATTTTTAAAAGTTTTAAATGACCTGTGTGATACATTATAATTAAAAGCATTGTATTTTTGCACAATGGACAGGCTGCTTGATATTCCGATTTGAAAAGACCCTCTGCCCCACCGCGATCATGTCAGTGTAAAGAGCTGATCTCCCATCTCTCAATACTTTTCACATCTTCTTCCTGCCAATATACTTTCAGGAATATGTCTTAACTCTTATCCATCTACTAGAGAGAATGCATTAAAAAGGTACAGAACATTCATTTGATTTTCCCTTTCATTTCAGGGCTATACGTTTGTCTGCTGTCGTTGATATACATTCATCCACATAAGATGGCAAACACAACCGATGCAAAATAATCATACACACTGTTCAAAAATAAACTCTAATTTCAGTGGCTGATCTAAAGGGTACCACCTGAGACAACAACAGCAAGACAGCGATGGTTTTATCATTAACAACCAACTTTACACATTACATAAACTGAATGAGATTTTTATTAAACAATCTTATTACTCTTTATCTCATCTGATTTGATATTTTGAATCTTTGTATTACTACTCTTGATCTTGTCCAGTGTACTACCTGAAGTGTGTCAACAAGAGCACAAAATAAATTCATACTTTTTTTTTCCTTCAATTTTTTTTTTATTCAAGTTCAGGGGGAAAATTCATACAATATAAACATAAACTTCATTTTTGTAGAAAAATAGACTCATACTTATTACATGTAATATTTTCTAGTACTAAGTTTTATTCAATGATTAATTCATTGATACTTTGATAGTATGTCAATAACGATCAAAAACAAAATGCATGACTTACTGTTCTTTGATTTCTGTGCGATTGCCAGACTGAGTTTTTTCTTCTGTTTCCGAAGCATCTTCTGTGTCTGAGAACAAGAAACAAAACAAAACTATAGCATGTTGTGTGAACAGATTATATTTGGCAGTTCATACACTGGCAGCAGGTTAACCGATTCATTTGACAAAGCTGCAGACTCAATATCTGTCTCCCAGCCCACAGCATAAAAACTGGCTTGTTTGCTGCTCATCGAATGTTTCACTGAGTCTCTGGTGGTGTCAAATGAATGCTTCGTACTGAAAAGTATCACACACACACCCCACCCCCCCAACACACACACAAACAGAGGCATGCAAACACTAACCACATACCCTTCCAGTCCCATCCAATTCCATTTCTAGACTTTGCCATCCCAATGGGTTTTAACTTTTATGCAAGCTCAATGAATCTTCCAGTTCCACACACTGTAGCAGATTTGAGTACAGCAAAAATATGGAGCTGTCTTGAGTTCAACGAATCCCTCCTGCGCAAATTCAAATTCTACGATCAGTGACACTGACACTAGTGACAGAGCTGTAAATCTGAAAGTCTCAAAAAAGTTCTTATTCTTGTTGTTGTTTAAAGCCCAGTCAACTACATAAAGCCATATCAGGGCTATAAATGTTACAATACCTACACAGTGCTTCAACAGGGGAAAAAAAAAGGAACAGAAAATCAAGTACACACATCAACGCAATCACTCACATAATCTAAGGAGATGCCCCTGGTTCTGACCACTCCATCCAATTTATCACACAGACCCATCCAATGTATGACACGGAGGATTTAAAAAACATACATGAATACAAATCTAAACATAACTAGGATACTAAAAATATATAAAAACAGATCTAAGTTACCTAAAATGGCTTCTGCATATGTCATTTCCCTGGAGCCAAAATTGCACTAAGTATACCCAGTTATCAATCCTAAGAGCAAGTATGTAATATTTGACTGAAAACACACAGGTGAAGGGACCAGCAAGGCAGAAAACGATAGGAAGAAATGACAGAAAGCAAAGGAACAAGGAAGAAACAAAGAAAATGACAGAAAAGGGGAGATTTCTAGCACAGAATTTCCAGGTGGGGACACTATTTATACTGAAAGAGCCTTTGCATCCCCATAAGATTAAAAAAAAAAAGTTAACTAGTCAGTATATAAAATAAATACAATATACTATGAAAAATAAACAATAATTGAATAATGAAAAAAGAGGCTTTCAAGTTTCATACACAAAATACTAAATTACTGTTAAGCATCAACTGGTATGCAACTTTAAAAAAGGAAAAAAAGCGAAGTTGAACTGCAATTATTTTGCAGTTTTTTTGGGGTTTGGCCACTGCTTATTTAATTTATTTATGAATGGTGGGCAAAACTGTAGGACATGCTCTGAAGACTGTGGACCTGTCCAGCATGGACACTCATCCCTGTGGGATAGCTCCATTCAGCAAATATGTCATTGCACTTCCAAAGAAGACAGGAGCTATAGAATACGAACTCCATCGCACAATCAGTTTGATGAGTCATGTAACAAAAATCCTGTTAAGAATAATCATGATGAGGACAAGGAAGAGAATCAAAAGAGAAACAGCAGAAGAACAGTGTGGATTTGTGGAGGGGAAAGGAACTATTAATGCCATATACATCCTAAGAACTATCATAGAGAGGTCAATTGAGATGAATAAGGATATTTGTATTTATGCTTTGTTGACTATACCAAGGCTTTCGATCGGGTACGACATGAAGAATTGATCAACCAACTGGAGAGACTCAATGTCGATGGAAAAGATCTACGAATAATCAGGAATATGTGCTGGGAACAAACAGCTGCAATGAGAATAGAAAACAATATAAGCTCTTTTCAAAACATCAAAAGAGGAGTCAGACAGGGTTGTGTTTTGCCACCAGATCTGTTTTCATTATAGCGAAAACATCATGAGAAACCAAGAAGAAGACCCTGGATTAAAGGTTGGAGGGAAAATGATAAACAACATTCGGTACGCAGATGACACCATGCTAATTGCAGAAAATGAAAAGGACCTACAAAACCTTGTGAGTATACTAGGAACAGAAAGCAAAGGTAAGGGGTTGGAACTAAACAGCAGGAAGACTTAAGTCATGGTGATCAGTAAAAACCATGAAATCCCCTCCTGCAAAATAACAGCAAATGGCACAACCTTCACACAGGTTAATAAGTTCAAATACCTGGGAACGGTCATTTCATCAGACGGCAGATGCACATCGGAAATAGCTGGCAGAATCGGCCAAGCCAAAACAGCATTCAAGAAGATGACAAGCATTCTTACCAACAAATGCCTATCAATTAACATCAGAAAGAGAGTCCTTGAATGTTATATAGAACCAATACTGTTGTACGGATGCGAGGCGTGGACAGTCAGCAAGCAAAGCCAGAGCAGGATCGAGGCAGCTGAGATGTGGTTTCTCAGAAGAATGTTGAGAGTTCCATGGACAGCAAAGAAAACAAACGAGACAGTCTTGATGGAGGCAGACACAACGTCACAAGTAGATCACTCATAAGGAAGAGTAGGAAAAGACAAGCAACATTTATAGGCCATTTTATGAGGAAGGGTCACAACGGGAAAGCTGGAGGGAAAGAGAGCACCAGGTAGACCCAGGGAGAGAATGCTGGACGGACTTGCAGAGTGGCTGGGGATGAAGAGGGTGGGGAGATGCTGGGGGCAACGAGATAGAGATGGTTGGAAGTCCATGGTCGCCAACGCTATGTGGCAGGCACCTGATGATGATGATGATGATGCAGCAGATGATGTACTGTTGTTCTTTAAAACAGTAAATAAGTTTACAAAGCGGTTAAATACTCTTTGAGTAGGTACCTCATCGCAACTTTCCATAAATATGAAAATAAAACAAAGTTACCAGTTTTTTAATCGATATAAAAACAATAAACTTCAAAGGAAAGATACAGTTTTTAATTTAGCTACTTAAGAAAGATGGCTGTATGATAGTATTGTCATGCCTGTAGTTAATGTGTTTAAATATTTAGGAAGATATCTTTTCTACATATTTAATGTTTTATTTTTGCTCCTGAAGATATTCCTAATATGGCTTAAAAAATGCATTGTGTGTCATGAAGAGATTAAATATCTAATATCTTTTTCTCATTACAATGGTTCACCTAAATCACTTGTCAAAATATTCAGTTTACAAGCAGAAATAAGCCTTACCTTTTCTCGGACAGAAACGTCAGAATTTTGTATTAAAAAAAAGGCCATAAACCCCTACTAAAAGGGTGCTTTTGCTTTAGGGAAAATAGATAGCATCACAAATAAATTAACAGTTAAAAATAATATTAACATTAACAATAACAATTGATAACAAAATAAACATTCGCAATTAACAACAAAACAAACTTGACAACAAAATAAATTTTCTCAATTATCAATTTAAACTGCTAATGACTGCAAAACAAGTTATGGAAATCAATTTTACAGCGAGCTGTTACATCTGAGCTGGAAAATTACACCTGAGAGAAACCTCTCTCTCTCTCTCTCTCCCCCCCCCCCCCCCCCCCTAAGAAGCTCAATTTATTCCTGTTTAAACATTCATAAATAATGGAACTTGTTATGCTGTCATCAGCAGTTTAAACTGTTGTTAACTGGGAATGTTTTGGGGTTGTTTTTTTAAATACAAAATACTGACGTTTCTGTCCCAGGAAAGATAAGTTATATATCTGTATGTAAACTTTTCATCACAGTGGTTGCCTTTAAAGTTTAATGGAAATTTTTAATTTTATACTGTTGCTTTAACACTTTACACCAAACATGTTATTGACTAAACTCTGGATGTTATATAGGTCGTTCTCTGAAAACATGCAGTGAAAGTGTGACATAACCACTGAATGCACGCGACGGCGCAGAAAATCGGGTCTCAGAAAATTGTCAATGCTATCCTCCAACAACTTAAAAACTAACCATTTCTACACAGATTTGATAATTATGAGCATTGTTTATAATTTTGTCTACTTTGGAAGGAGTGCAGAGGTCAATATATCTGACCTTCACCGATCAAAACGCGCTCAGTGAAGGAATCAATGCACGGTCGCTACATTTCACACACGTGGTGAGACGTTGACTTCCATATGAATCCTCACACAGCATCAGACAGGAAATAGAAACCTGATCACACTATTATCTTTCCGCCATCGAAAAATAGAAGTAGGTCAAAAATAAAGTTCCAAGGGTTTCTGTGTCAACTTCACAGGTTTTGAAAATGTGTTCGGTCATTATGTTCAAAATTTGAAACGATGATGGGTAAGATTTTGAAATAACGAATAAGTCATGTTTGCAAGTCCGCAATTGTAAAAAAGATATGCTGCATAAGAAGTCGAAATGCCTGAGAACACTCCAGTGTAAGTAGTTCCGAACACATTGCTGACACGTGTTCGGGATAACAAATCTATTTCTGCATGATCCAGAGTAACGAAACGATGCGACCGTTTGACTTTTTCGGTTGCAAAATCACTCACACAATACTGCATGATCATTATTTCTCACTCATTGCATACAAAGCCGTATATATACCACACACACCCAAAACAATTATTGTTAGGAATGTGTCTTTAATAAACAGCAACAATGGTTTGACTTGGCCCACTATCACAGTATCAGCATGTCACAAATCAGGTACAGCCAGAGCGGGACTTTTTCGAACATAACATCAAATAAGCAAACAACACAATCAACAAACACCACGTTTTTTTAGAATATACTTATTTGATATATATATATATAATATATATATATATATATACATTAAATGGCAAACAGGCAAAAGAGTGTAGGATTTATCTATTTTGAATTATAGGCTACAAAAGTAGGTCACCCTAGCCACTACACATCTCCAGAGAATGACCCATATGCTGATTGCTATAAATGCTAGAGAGAGAAAGACAGAGAAACAGGGTCCCTTTCATGTGCATTGTTTATCCTGCTAATGCTATAATTAATAAGCACTAATACACCAGATTACCTGCAGTTTATACTAGTTCAGTCTATCGTCCTTTTTATTTGTGGTTCACAGGTCAACTATAGTTATAGTCTCACTGCCAGTACTTGGTTAATAATACCCTGTGCCCATGTAAAGAATGAAACTGTTCAGTTTGCCTCTGTAGAAAAAATTCATTGGTAAACAACTTCGTATTACTGATCTGTTTATCTGATTTGTTGGCTTCATTTTTTGTTTGTTTTTTATGCATATAGTTTGTTGCTGATAACAAAGGGAGCGGCGTGCATGCTGGTGAGTAAACATGGTGGACCACTGGCTGCAACAGACAAGCCCCTCTGACTGACTTACCTGCCTGGCCAGCACTTTTGTGTCTAAGCTCAGTGGCTTGTACACAGCAGACAAACATGAATGGGAAACCTGGTATCATATCAATAATAAATTTGTACTTGATACATTCATTTTCATTATTAGGCCCAGTAAAATAAATACTCATCTGCCATCTACAATGTCTGTTTAACCTTCAAACCGAAGAAAGCAAAGAGAGTTTGCAGTGATTATTCAGTTTTTTTTATTAAGTTTATCCCATGCTGGTCACAAATACAGCATGCTCTCAGTTTACAGCCTGATCTGCTCTGCATGATTCTAAATAAAAGTTGCGGGAACTCATCCATTTTAGTATAACATGGAGTACTGGTATATGCTATGCTCTCTATAGTTTTCCATTGCTTTTATTCTTGCTTTTATTGCTTTTATTCTTTCTCCCCATTTATAGCCATGCGTGTGTGTGTGTGTGTGTGTGTGTGTGTGTGTGTGTGTGTGTGCGTGCGTGCGTGCGTGCGTGCGTGCGTGCGTGCGTGCGTGCGTGCGCGCGTGCGTGTGTGTGTCTGCTTCAGCGCTTAGATTTGATTTTATCAAGATTTTGCGCTATATAAATATTGTAATTATTATTAATTATTATTATGCCACAGTACGAAATTTGAATAATCATTATAATGCCATTGCTAGTATTATCACCAAACCTGTGTTGTGCACGCCATTAATCAGTTGCTGAGTTAGGCCTACCACTTCCACTACATTTCCACTACACACCTACATTCTTATTATTTCTTTCACGCCCATTTTTATTGCTGCCTCATAAAATCCTGACAATGGCGGCAGCAACACAATTGAACACAGGTCCGATTTCACGAAGTTTGACAGATTCCACTGAAATTTTCAACTGATTCGTGAATCTGGTTAAAGGTTGGTTTCACACAACAACGCAGATCGACGTTGTTCACAACTTTTTTTTAACAACTACCCTTCCGCTGTCAATGTGTTAGACGTAACTAACTGATATTGTCACAATGACAATAATTGTGATAACCGTATTTTACCACATTATAATCATCAAGTTCATACCTTCGTCTGACGCATTGCCATCAAATTCTCGTTCGTCTTCAAAATCTGTACCACTGTCCGGTCCAAGATCGTCGTTGTCGAATTCATACTCATTCAAATGCCGCGGTGACGATGTGTAATTCGACATTTTTAACATGTAAAATCCTTTTGCTTGTTTTCCTGACGATGCACGCGCTAAGACTCTGAAGTAAACTTCCGTTTTCAACAAAGCGCATGCGCAGAATAGTACCTACGGTAAGGGCATCCACTCTTCCCGAAAAGTGAAGCAGAGTGAGGCCGGTGTAACACGCGGAATTTACTCCCCAAGTAAAAACGAGAAAAGCACTCCCCGTACACACGCCAGAATTACTCCCATGCGAGATTTTACTCCCCTCCATTCGACAGACCGTGCTGAGCCAGTGAGCCAACGTCGTTTATCTGCACTGGCACACGCGCTGTGTGTGTGGGTCTGTTTACCTGTCACGGAAAGACAATGTCACAATACGAATTTCTCCCTGACTGTGATAGAAGTAATGGGTGTGATCTTCCACACAGTGAGAGGCATGGAATGTCCAGCCATTTATGCATCAGGTACACGCTGACGAGCGCACAGACAAATACCTCTAAGCCTATCTAAGATACCCTAAAACACCCCTAGAAGGCTCGCAGATGTCGAACCCCTCGAAAACAAATTTCCAGGCATTTATCCATGAGGTAGGCCCTACACACTGACGAACGCACTGACAACCCCCCCCCCCCCCCCCCAGAAAACTTCCAGACATTCTAAAATAGTCCCAAAACGCCATTCCAAGTATCGATGCATCAGGTACACACTGACTAACGCACCGACAAACACTTCTAAAACTGTCCAAGACACCCTAAACTACCCATATGGCAATACAACACTTTAAATATCCACTCCCCCCCCCCCCCCAAAAAAAAAAAAAAAAACACCTTTCAAGGCAGTTACGCATGTGTACACACTGACAAACGTGCTCATAAACACCTCTAAAACCATCTAAGACATCTTCAAGCATCCCTAAGCTACTCCCAGACACCTGAAAAATTACCTCTCCAGGCATTTATGCATCAAGTACGCTCTGACAAATGCAATGACAAATACCCATCCAAGATACCATAAAACACCCCTAGAATACTCCAAGATGCCAGAAAACACTCCAAACATCTGTGCAGCTATTTATGCATCAGGTACACACTGACGAACGCACAGACAAATACCTCTAAACTTAACTAAGATACCCTAACACACATCCCTAGAACGCTCGGAGACAACCGCCCCCCCCCCCCCCCCCTCCCAGTAAAATTCTGCGGGCCAACTTTTTCGTGGAGGGAGTACTTTCGGCTCGGTCAAGGGAGTAAATTTCTCGTGCGCAGTTTTTACTCCCAGTAAAAATTGGCACACGCAGTTTTTACTCTGGAGTAAACTCCGCGGGGAGTAAATTCCGCTTGTTACACCGGCCTGCATTCCTGTCGGCCACACTTCCTGCTCAGAGTAAAACAAGTGGCAGCAACTTGGCTGGCCGAGGCAGTGGTAACTAGTGTGCAGCAGTTTACTGACATAATTCTAGAAAGAAAGGATGCCGGTTGTATTCTTTTCCGCTTGATAAAGAGAGGCAAATTTACTGTAATCTATGTATTTGTTGATTTTTTCCAATGAAATTCGAATGAAGATTGTCACTGAAATGTATAATAATAATAATTACACAAAGAATAATCTTAAATTTAGATTTCTAGTTGAATATTCTAATAAACTTGCCGAAGTGAAACGAAAGAGAGAAGGGGGTCGGGGAAGAGGAGAGAGAGAGGGAAGAAAGAGAATGAGTGAATGAATGAATGAATTCTTACCTACTAGTTAAACATATGTTGCATATATTTAGATGGCCCCACCCACAGTGACAGAGCGAATGTAACGCAGAATACAGCACTAATTGTAACTGAAATAATAGCAATGGACCTAAATATACTGCAATTCTGTGTCTCCATCGGGGGAGACACAGACTTCTTCAACATCACTGCTGGAGTCCTTCAAGGAGATATGCTTGCCCTCTACATTTTCATCATCTGTCTCGATTATGTGCTGAGGAAAGCAGTGGACAAGAACAAAAAACTCAGCTTTACCCTCAGAGAACAGAAGAGCAGACGTTACCCTGCGGTAAAGATAACAAATGCGGATTACGCTGATGACCTGGCTGTTCTCACAGACCTTCTAAAGGATGCAACATCTCTTCTTCACAGTGTCGAAAGAACAGCAATGGAGATCGGTCTCCACCTCAATGCGAACAAAACAGAGTTCATCTGTGTGAACCAAGATGCATCAGAAGGCATGAGAAGTCTCAATGGAGATACAATCAAACAAGTTCAAGACTTTAAATACCTGGGCAGCTACATTGACTCCACAGAACAAGACGTCAACACCAGACTCGGAAATGCCTGGGGCGCTCTAAATCAACTGGACAAAATCTGGAAATCCAATCTGTCAGACAACTTGAAAAGAACTTCTTCCGAGCAGCGGTGGAGTCCGTTCTTACATATGGCTCAATCTCTTGGACCCTAACAACGACATTGGAGAAGAAGATTGATGAAGCGTATACAAGACTGCTGCGTGCAGCTCTGAACAAATCCTGGAGAGAACATCCAGCTAACAAAGAGTTGTACGGTAAGATCCCACCAATCAGTAAATCAATATGTCAGCAAAGACTGCGCTTCGCGGGACACTGCTGGCGTAGCAAAGAAGAACTGCTGGGGGGTGTTCTACTATGGAGACCCAGCCATGGCAAACAAAGACCAGGACGTCCAAAGAAGATCTTCATCGACCAACTGATGGATGATACAGGCTGTCAGTATGATGAACTACCTACTGCAATGTCTGACAGAGAAGGATGGAAGAAACGTGTCATGGATAGCCGAGCAAGCTCGACATAGTGATGATGATGATACTGCAATTCAATGAACACAAGAAACACAACATTATAGTCTCATTTGATTTACACACACACACACATACGCACACATGCACACACTCATACCGTCTAATATCACTCATAGTGAACAGACTTAAATTAAAGAACGAACGAACACACTCATACGAAATGGATACATTTATATTCACATACAACCCTCAGCCCCAAAAGCACAAAACCCCACAAATACACACGCACAGTATGCACACACTGAAGAGAAAGAGAGAGAGAGAGGTACTCTGTAGGCTATCAAACAAATGTTAAAGAATAAATTATGTACAAGTCGTATTTACTTTGTTCTCTGAGATGCAAAAAGTGGGAACAAAACTGCAGATGCAATGATGTACTGGGCCAGTCCTCATTATGCTACATGGCAACTGCTGCATCTTGCTGACCGTTTTGAAACTAATCAGTTCATGAGTCTTTCCAACAATGCTCACAATATAGAGAAAACTGACTACACAACATCAGCTGCCTGCCAAAAAGCATAGAAAAACACTGTCATGTAACACAGTTCATTTTTGTTTTATATTCTAAATGAAAATATGCTCTCTATAATTTTCCATTGCTTTTATTCTTTCTCCCCATTTATAGCCGTGTGCGTGTGTGTGTGTGTGTGTGTGCGCGCGCGCGCGTGTGTGTGTGTGTGTGTGTGTGTGCGTGCGTGCGTGTGTGTGCGTGCGTGCGTGTGTGTGTGTGTCTGTTTCAGAGCTTAAATTTGATTTTATCAAGATTTTGCGCTATATAAATATTGTAATTATTATTATTTATTATTAAATCACATCAAATTCAAATAAATGAAAAAATGTAGTCTGTTTTTTTTTGTGTGTGTGTGGGGGGGGGGGGGGTTCTTTTGTCTTGTTCTGTTTTTGGGTTTTGTTGTTGTTGTTGTTTTGCATCAGTCACTATGTTTAATATTGTAGCAAAAATTGACCAGGTAAAAATCGTGTGTGTGTGTATACGTACACCGAGTTCATGTGTTCATGTATGTGGTTATGTGTGCGAACATGTGTATGTGCATGCATGTGTGCATGCACACCTCTCCCTGTTCGCGCGCGCGCGCGCGCGTGTGTGTGTTTTGGTGTGTGTATGTGTGTGTGTGTGTGTGTGCATGCGTGCGTGTGTGTGCGTGCGTGCGTGTGTGTGTGTGTCTGTTTCAGCGCTTAAATTTGATTTTATCAAGATTTTGCGCTATACAAATATTGTAATTATTATTATTAATTATTAAATCACATCAAATTCAAATAAATGAAAAAATGTAGTCTGTTTTTTGTATGTGTGTGTGTGTGTGTGGGGGGGGGGGTTCTTTTGTCTTGTTCTGTTTTTGGGTTTTGTTGTTTTGTTGTTGTTGTTGTTTTGCATCAGTCACTATGTTTGATATTGTAGCAAAAATTGACCAGGTAAAAATCGTGTGTGTGTGTGTGTATACGTGCACCGAGTTCATGTATTAATGCATGTGGTTATGTGTGCGAACATGTGTATGTGCATGCACACCTCTCCCTTTGATCGGGCAACTTTCGAGGAACATCAAATTCCTGAGACATCTCTGACTGAGTCTACATTTGTTATGCCTGTATGGAATTTGAAAATGTAGAAAGAAAACATTCTGACATGCATAGCTGGATATATTGCCAGAAAAGTCAAAGGGAAAGAGTGAATAGAATGTGTTAAAGTGTTGGTGGGTGACTTGGAGGGGACACCACAGGAGAAACTACCTACCTACCACAGAAGAGCTACCTGATTTGCAGATGCTGGACTGGTCATCCCCAGCACTCAGTCTTCCATGTCATCAGACAGATGGAAATTGTGTTAAAAACTTCAGAACAGTTATTTCACACGAACTGAGTAAGAATGGGATTTCTGATGTGATTTAAACAAAGAAAGAAGTGCTCTTATGTAAGTGTCCCAAAAGTGCAAGCTAAGCTGAGTTATCTTGTTGTAAATTTTGTTCCTGAATATCAGACTGCACTTCACATAAAAGACAATATTAAGAAATTTGCAGCAGTCTTTAGAAAGACAGAACTGAAAGATGCTGAAGCGTCATCATCTGTAGGACTTTTAGGTTATCAAGCATATATGCAGGAAACATGCTTTTTCAAAGAACTGTATAATTTTTGTTGTGGAGGAAGGTGATAACAGGGAAGTGGGTGAGTGGATGGTGGTGTAGCTTTTTTTTTGGTTTGTTATAAGTAAATTAAGAGCCTGTGACCTGCTGTCTATTAAACAACAGATAATATGAAGAACAAATGAAAAATATGCTTACTCTGAAAACTTCTCAAACACTGTTTCTCTCTGTCTCTCTCTCTCTGTCTCTCTCTTGTCTCTCTCTCTCTCTCTCTCTCCTCTCTCTGTCTCTCTCTCTGTCTCTGTCTTACTTTCTCTCTTTCTCTGTCTCTCTTTCTCTCTTTGTCTCTCTCTATTTCTTGTGGAATGGAAGGGGGGTGCTGAAAAAATATTCAGAACTTGGCCTTAGTATTTATCATATATATATCCCACAGATTACAAAAAGTGCATATGCGCTGTAAGTGATCCAGTCAGCGTACTAGCGTGGCACCAGAGAAACACCATACATTTCTCCATTTGTTATCATCTGGGCACTCGCGGTAACCGCCAAACTGCTGGCTTCACTTTCGCTAGCAAGGCCAGATAGAGTGGTCCCTGTTATTTGCTCACTGTCTTTGCTCAGACCCACTGATTTGAAGAAAGGAGCATTTGCTGCAATATCTGTCAGTATTGTACCTTTATTCTTAGGCCTCTGCATCCTGCTTGTATGATATCTATGTATCTCATCATAAATAAATTAAGTAAAAACAGAACACACAACCAGCCACAAAGTATAAACCTGTTTCACAAAACAAAAGACCCTCCATTCAATACTACACATAGCCTCTGCTGCCTATCAAAATGATGAAAATAATGTCTCATTTATCAAAGCTCCTTCGGTCCACTTCCTAGGTAAAAAAAAAAAAAAAAGAAAAGTTATAAGTAGGCCTACATGCACATATGAAAAATACATTAGGAACAGTAAACGCGCACACACACACACACACTCGTTCATGCACACACCCATACACATATCCATGCACCATGATGGCACAAAACAACACAATGAACCACACAAGTAAACAAAACAAAACAAACTAGGCCTATAACAAAACGAATAAGAATAAAAGCAAAAAAATAAGAAAACATACATGTAGGTCTACACACATAGCCCAGGGCACACAAACATTAAAAAAAAAAGAAAGAAAAGAAACAGCAGACAAACTACTACGACAAATTTAAAGACATACAGATACCCACGGCAAAACAACACACACACACACACACAGTGTGACAACCTTTACCATTTCTTCTTCTTGTCCTTCTCTTTCTTCTTCTTCTATTTCTCCTTATTTTTCTCTTTTTGCTTCTTCTTTTTCTTCTTGTCCTTCTCCGCTTTGTTATTCTTTTTTTTTCCTTCTTTTTCTTTTTAGGCTTCATCGTCATCATCATTTTCTTCTTCTTTTCTTCTTCTTCTTCTTCTTCTTCTTCTTCTCTTCTTCTTCTTCTTCTTCTTCTTCTTCTTCTTCTCCTTCTCCTCCTCTCCTCCTTCTCCTCATTCTCCTCTTTTAGCTTTTTTCTCTTTTGCTTATCCATTTTCTTGTGTTTCTTATTCTTCTCCTCTTCCTTTCCTTCTTTTTTCCTCTTCCTCCTCTCTCCTTCTTCTCTCTCCTCCTCGCCCTTTATTGTCCTTCCTCTTGTCTCTTCTCTCTTGCTTCTCCTTCCTCTTCTCTTTCCTCCTTCTTCCTTCTTTTTCTTTTCCATCCCCTTTTCATGTTGCTTCTTTTTCTCATCTTCCTTTCCTCGTCCTCATTTTCTTCCTCCTTCTTCTGCTTGTGCTTCTTCTTTTCCTTCTCCGTTTCCTTCTTTGTCTTCTTCTCCATTGTTTTCCTTCTTCTCCTTTTCGTTCTTCTTCTTCTTCTTCTTCTTCTTCTACTTTTGCTTCTTCTGCTTCTCCCTGATGGCATTTATAGAATTCCACTCAACTCCCTCGTCATAGCATCCACAGTTGTTGTTCTTGAAACTAATTTTGTCTTCAGGTCTTCTGATACTTTTTTTTCTGTTGTGGTTCATCATCCATGATAACTTTGGGAACGGAAGATGGTATAGCAAATATTGTCACAGACTGCATCATTGGCAAAACAATCCTGCACACACTCAGTTTTTGCTTCCGCTTTTTGTACCCAAGAGTCACCCCTCTCTTTACATTTAGCCTACCCACCACTGTTTGCTGGAACAGCGTTGTCCTGGATATAGAAGTGTTATTCTCCCTTTACTTAAACAGTTTTCGCCTTTGTAGCGGAACAAATATCAAGGCAGTGAGTGAATCTGATTGATTTATCTGGGATTGCCGCGTTTCTAAGGAGATGTGTCAGTTCTCTCTTTCAGGTTTGCTTGGACAAGTTTTTTTGATTTGTATGGAGCTTCCGCAACTTCCATGCACTAAGTCTCCTGCTTCTGCGTGTATGGTATCTTGTAGATCCGTGCTTACATCGTTTACAGTATTACTGCCTTTCTCTGTCAAATTCACCCACTCTCCTGCTGGTTCGTTAACCCTTTGACTCCCTCTGCCTATCCATTAGCATCGTGGTTTTTCAAGCAAAACTTTAACCCATTGACTCCCTCACCCTGTCCACCAGCTTCCTGTCAAAAGGTTAATTTCTATAAGGCAGATTATGCGCGTGCAATCATGATACTCTGAAAGCAAACATGGAAATCAAGTATAAGCAGTTTTTAGTATTATCAAGAAACTGCAGCAAACTGATACAGAACATATAATATAATCACAGGGCTAAAACAGCAAAATCTATCATTGTAACGGTGAAAACTAGGCTTATGCAGAACGTCGAGTGGATTTTTTCCCTTTCATTTGAAAATAACTCGATCAATTTGTTAACTGATCAACCAATCAGTCTGAGAATTTTTTTCCCCACTTATTAAATAATACATAACTCAATACAATACAGGCACAGACATATCATTTATAATGAGGATTGCACCAATCTGAAAGACATCAGTCATCTTTTTTTTTTTACAATAATTACACACACACACGCTCGCGCACGCACACACACACAAACAAACAAACAGACACACACACGTCAATACTCGTTTATTTTTTTCTTCTAGTATTATAAACATTTTGTTTTCTAGATCACAAGTAAACAAAAATCTGAACGATATATACAGAAAAGAGGAGAAGACCGAAAACACACAGAATAAATGATTGAATGACACACGAATATTATTTTAAAATAAAAGAACATAGAATTATTCCACTGCACTTGCTGACAATCACATGGTATCGCACAACTTTCTCAATGGACCAATTTTCTCGAGGAACAGATATTACAAAACATTCTTGTCCAAACTGTATGCAGTTTTGCCTTTATCATGAATGCTAATGTTTCATGTGCAATTATTCATCAGAGTGTATTTGCTGTCTAAACTGCCAATTGCACCCAGCATTAATTTAAAAGTAATGTATTCATACACGACTTGAAGTCTGCCTAGACTATATGGGTAAGAGGGTGACAAGTGCTTTACTAAGTTTACGTTTTAGTTCACCAGATTTACTCTCAGTTTGAACAAATTGAGTACGACTTGAAGTCTGCCTAAACTATATGGGTAAGAGGGTGACAAGTGCTTTACTAAGTTTACGTTTTCATCATCATTATGTCGAGCTTGCTCGGCTATCCATGACACGTTTCTTCCATGCTTCTCTGTCAGACAATGCAGTAGGTAGTTCATCATACTGACAGCCCGTATCATCCATCAGTTGGTCGATGAAGGTCTGCTTTGGACGTCCTGGTCTTTGTTTGCCATGGCTGGATCTCCATAGTAGAACATCCCCCACCAGTTCTTCTTTGCTCTGCCAGCAGTGTCCCGTGAAGCGCAGTCTTTGTTGACGTATTGATTTACTGATTGGTGGGATCTTACCATATAACTCATTGTTAGTTGGATGTTCTCTCCAGGATTTGTTATACCAGCAGAAGTATGGAAAATAGAGGAATTTCACCAGATACTGCTGGAATGCTGCAACAACGTTTACGTTTTAGTTCACCAGATTTACTCTCAGTTTGAACAAAATGAGTTATATCTAGGAGTGGTCACAGGGAGGAGGGCACTTTAGATTCAACCTATAATAGATACGAGTCACTTGGTGGGATGACTGTCTTGTCCAACCATCATGGCCATCACTGCGTAGGACCCAAAAACTATCACAGAACAGCGCTCATGCCACTTCTTACACACTATAAAGGTTGCAAGATACGCTAGGCTTGGAGCATTTCCTTGTTCCACTAGGTCACAAACATTATTATCTACAGTTATTCACTAGGTAAGGCTGGGGGTTATATTGAAGAGAAAGAAGATGTACAGAAACACCGAAATTACAGAATTTGGCATCTTTTGTTTGTAACATCTTTAAAAAATATACCTAGAATGCACCGATGTTGGTAAATTTTGTATCCTGTGACTAAGGGACCTTGCAAAACTATATAAAAAAAAAACTAAAACAAAAAAGCAAATAAATTTTAAAGTAATTTGTTTACACAGGAGATATATTTTGATGAAATCTGCCTGGACCAACAATTAGGTCACAAAGATTGATTTATTGCCGAAAATCGTCGACAGTTATGTCTGTTACACACATCTCCCATTCCCCAATGATTTTCGTTTTTTCTTCTTCTTTTTTTTTTCATATGTGTAAATACGACAAATTATACCTGTATCGCAGAAATGACTCAAGTAGAAACAAGCCCATACGTGTACTTCAGTGTACACCAGCATCGGGCAGCACAGCCGTTCTCACACTTATGTACACTGTACACAAGACAGTTAATCAATAGAGCCATCTGTAATCACAGCTCTGCTGGGACGTTTTCAAAGATCTCCACAATGGAAGAGAGCGATCCATTGTTTCAGTGGACAGGGTCTGGCCGGTGTTTGTCCACGTCAACCCCTCCTTCATGCATTCACTGGTAGGGGAACTTTCTCGAAAGGTCGTCGTAAGATAGGTGGGGTCAGAGCCCCAGCGTGATCTGATCCACGCTCTACATATATAAACGAAAAGGGAACACAGACACACAGAGAATAGAGACCTACAGAGAAGACAGACACACAGAGACAGAACGGTCAGTCAGTCACGGCTGTGTTAGGAGATGGGCCACTCAACTTGGCAGAGGTGCTGAGCCTTTGCCAGAACATGTAGTAAAGGTACGTTGATATTTTATTTCAATGTAGAGTTTAGGGCTGATAGGCAAAGAAGTAAGGTTGCTTTAGGACGTAGGCAAATAAGAATAAGAGGATGAATGATTATGCTTTCAGTTGAATATGTTTAATTAAAGAAACTATCTTGAATTGTAATGCCATGTGTGGACTGCTTTTGAAACTTATTGCTAGTATGCTTAGTGCGCTTCTACTCTCTTCTCTCCTTCCTCCTTGTTGTGTGTGTGACTGCTAAGTAGAGAAACAGCTCCTCTATAAACATCCCCAATTCATCTACCTGTTATAGATGACAACACACAAACTCATTCTTGTTATACCTGTCTAAGTGTCATAATACTGACAGTTTTTGATAGCGATATGTGGAATGAGTAGGCCCCTAGGTCTAATGCATATGTTAAAAACCAAAAGTACGCTACTTCTTGTTTTTTGTTTGTTTGTTTGTTTTTGTTTTGTTTTTGTTTTTCTTTTCTTTTTTGTTTTTTGTTTTTGAAAAGGAAGACTATGGAATGACTTGGTCGTTTGCATTATACAAGTGGAGTTATTATTATTACTATTATTACTGTTATTTTATTCTTACTGTTGTTATTATCATCATTATTATTATTATCTTACTGTTGTTATTATTATCATTATTATCACTACTATTATAATAATGATCATGATAATAAAGATAAGGAAGCGTGGCTGGAAACAAAGCCAAAGAAATAGAGGACTGACACAAAACAACTCCTAAGTTTATGTGGGAACTACAGAAACATTGATGAAATTGTCCACAGGAAAAATACCTACAATCAACTGCTTGCTTAAAATCTAAAGATGGCATAATTATTATGGAAAAAGACAAATAGCAAGAAGACTGAAGTCATTGTAATCAATAAAAGCAACAACAACAAACAAACAAGAACTCCCTTCATGCAAAATAACAGCAAATGGCACAACATTGAGACAAGTTGATAAGTTTAATTAAAAGCAACAACAGCAAACAAACAAACAAACAAGACCTCCCTCCATGCAAAACAATAGCAAATGGCACAACATTGAGACAAGTTGATAAGTTTTGATATCTGGGAGTAGTGATCTCATCAGACAGCAGATACACATCAGAAATAGCTTGCAGAATCACCTAAGCTAAACAGCATTCAAGAAAATGAAAAGCATTCTAACCAAAATGTCTATCTATTAGCATCAGGAAGGGAGATCTTCGGTGTTACATGTACGGATGTGAAGTGTGGCCGTGGACAGCCAACACGCGGAGTCAGAACAAGATTGAGGCAGCTGAAATGTGGTCTGTAAGAATAATGTCAAGAGTTCCATGAACAGTAAAGGAAGCAGATGAAAGTCTTCAAAGAGGCAAACACACACAAAAAAAAATTATTAACGAAGAAGATTAGGAAAATTTTGATTTTGGTTTGGTTCAGTTTTTACCTCGACACCCACCTCAAGTGATACGGCCGACGGGGATAACCATCCCAGGGAAGTGGGGGAAGGGGGACCTATCAAATCCTACACTGACACCACCAGAACAACAATGATGTTAAGATGGGGAAGTGAGAAGTCCAGTTTTAATGTAGCGCACCCCAGGATTCGAACCCACAATGACTAGCATGTGAATCCGACGCTCAAACCAACTGAGCTACTGGGGCCTGTGATTAGGAAAAGACCAGCAACATAAATTTATAAGACATTTTATGAGGCAAGAGAAATTTGAGCCCTAGTCACAACAGGAAAGCTGGAGGGAAAAGGAGACCAGCTAGACCCATGGACGGATTGCTGAGTGAAGACAGAGAGTGTGGGAGACTGATTGCAGCGACAAAAGAAAAGTTTCGGCTGGAGGGCCATGGTCGCCACTGCCACGCACTGATGCAGTAAAGCACATGAAGATGAGAATGATATTTATTGTTATTTAAAGAAATCGTGAGAAGCAGAATGTAGGCCTATCGTTTGAGGAAAAGGACACGTTTGCTATGCTAGCTGAATGGGTTGCGCAAACTGTGTTAGATTTGAGAAGTTCTATACAACATGGGAGATAATTCTCAAGAGTTATGTCCTTTGATTGTATTTGGAAATAAAGTGCTAAGCGGTTTTCATATCTGATCAGCTCATTTCTCACAACCCCCTCAATAAGATCTGCTAGGCCTACTCGAATTTTCGTTCGTCAAAATATTATCGCTCGAAGACGCGCATGCCAATTTCAGCCTTCCGTGTGCGCGCGCGTTCTGTTGAGCGCTTCCTGTGACGTTCTCCATACGGGGCATTTGTGGTTTCTCAAACGGGCAGCCATTACTGTACGTCGTACAAGAAGATCAGAACGATGGAGCTTCTCGCCAACTATGATGACGGTTCTAGTACTCCAAAAGGAGATCGAAACAGAGAGGTAATGATAGGAAAAAGTTAACGTTGTGTTGAATATAAAATTTCCCTCAGTTATAATGTTTCCTGATAACTAAAAGCTGTAACTGTCATGTATGGCAGTTGAGTTTGGTATAATGTGGGTGAAAGTCGTGTAGGCCCTTGCCTGAATCACGAGTAAATGATGATGTTCCTGAAAAGTGCAACGGCAATGGCAGTGATTGGGATATGGTAGCAATCTACCAATACCTGATCATCAGATGTACAGACGTTGTTAGTGCCTGAATCCCCGTTCATGTTAGGTATACGTAGGCAGAACGAAGAAACCGTGCTCTTGAGTGGCGTTATTGAGATGTGGCACTACATCACACACATGACCAATACCCGGTCCCTCGCCATCCTTGACTGGAGTAGGCCTAGTTCAGTACACTTTGATTCTTGCTAAACTTACCTAGTTGTGCAAGTTTGAAACTTATCCAGTCTAACAATCTAAAACCAGAGAAAAACACGGGGAAAAAAACAAAACCAAAAAAACCCCTCCTGCGTATTTATTTTAATTAATAAAAAACTGAAGAAGACAAAATTCGCGTTCTTATTCTTTTTACGTTTTTTTTCTCTTCTGGTTCCTGTTTGCTTGAACGCGGGCAGTCACACTTGTTTTGGATGACAATCAAAAATCCATAAGTTTAGAAGCTGATGAGGGTTGCTCCCCACTTCGGCTGCCCATCACCGCAGTTTGTGGAGCCATCTAGACTGACAACCAGTGTCAAACTGAAGCATGTATGAAATTCGACCATCCATGAAAATCTGTGCACCAAATTTTACACAGTAAGCGAAAAATGCATTGTCTTATATGTGGTGAAAAATGAAGTAGAAATACCAATAGGTTCAGCTGATATGAGCAAAAGAAAATGGCTGCGGAAGGCAATAGGCCTAACAAAGACACCGCATCCACTATCTATAATAGAGCCTAAAACAGTCATCTATAATTTTATGTGCACCAAATTTTACACAAGAGTAGGCAAATGCTTGTTCTTATTCGTGATTAGCCTAATAAAAAAAAATTCTTAGTACCTGGAAAACTATTCTAGTGATTGTCAGACAATAATACTGGTCATCAAGTGATTGTCAGACAATAATACTGGTAAAAGTTAAGGGGGGAAATATTCTGTGCTGAAGTCAAGAAACTTTTGAAGCTTGCCAGTGGGACATCCAATTTCTTTTCAGGAAAAGCATATTCTCATGGAGAACCAGACTAATGAGACTATGCAGAAACGAAAGATAATCATCATGAAGAAACAGCAATGACAGGAGGAAGCTGGAGAAAGAAGGACACAGAAGATTTTAGAGGTGACCAGACAATTTCAGGTACACAGTGGGTTTGCATCACAGAGAAAGATGTTCAATGCTCAGGCCCTCGGTACCAGACAAGAGAAGAGATCCGCGATCAACTACTTCATCCATGACCACGTCGTCGATATTTTCGCCGTCAATGAAACCTGGTTTCAGCCTGTCGGGGATGAACCCAAGGAGAGGGATCTTGCTCCTCCCGGTCACCGTACACTCTCGTTCGCTCGCAAAACTGGTCTCGGCGGCGGCATCGCTTTTGTTGTTGCCGAATCCCTCCTGCCCCGAATTACTACCAAGACTGACTTTAAATTCAAACACTCTACTTTTGAAATTGTCCAGCTCTCCCTCACTCTACCCCACCAGACTTTCCATCTGCTGTTCCTCTACCGTCCACCACCCAGCCCAAAGAACCAGCTTAAAAACCATGTGTTTGTAGAAGAGTTTCCAGACCTCCTTGCCTACTGTAACACCTTGAAAGGCTGTTTCATCATTGCAGGAGACTTTAATTTTCATTATAATGAACCTAACCAGACCCACACTGCTAAACTGATAAGCTCTTTGAACTCCTTTGGCTTGACCCAATCTATCGACACTCCAACCCACGAAAAAGGCAACATCCTCGATTGGGTTGTTCATAGAACTGACCAGTCCTTCATCAAATCCATTGAAATTGATTATACTCTTCCTTCGGATCATGTCTGTATCCTCGGCCAACTTTCAATGACCAAGCCTCCACCCCAAACTACCTATGTCATGGTCAGAAAACTAGTTGATATCAACACCGTCGTCTTCAACGAAGATCTCCTGGCCGCTCTTCAGTCCTGTCCTCCAGCCTCTGCTGACGACCTCAATCGGACTATTAGTGATCTGCTGGACATGCACGCCCCCGCCACCAGACGTAGGGTATCCCAGAGACCACCATCGCCCTGGTTTTCTGCCGTTGGCCCTGATCTTCTTAAGGCCAAGCGTGAACGCCGTCGTGCTGAAAGACGGTGGCTGAAGAACAGCATTACTATCAATAAACAGATTTTTCAGGCTGCCAACAAAACTGTCAATGCTATAGTTGACTCTGCTAAGTCTGCCTTTTACAATGCGAAAATTATTGCATGTTCTACATCAAAACAGCTATATTCCGTTACTAATACCCTCCTTGGCAAATCAGATAAATCTCCTCTCCCATCATGCTTTCCCCCTGCCCATCTAGCACAACATTTTTCAGATTTTTTCATTGATAAAATTAGGTCCATCCGTTCCAGTCTTGACTCCCAACCCATCTCTCAACCTCCTATTCCCGATCCTCTGTTTCAAGGCACACCACTTATTTCTTTTCAGCCTGCTTCTGAAACTACTATCCGCAATGTAATCCGCCATTCTGACATCAAGACCTGTGAGCTTGATCCTCTTCCAGCATCTATCTTAACACACTGCCTAGATACTTTGCTCCCTCACTTCACAACTGTCATCAACAATTCCCTGTCATCTGGTATCTTTCCCACTTCCTTCAAATCTGCCCTGGTCAGACCTCTTTTAAAGAAACCTAGTCTTGACCCCAATAACCTCAAAAACTATCGACCTGTTTCCAACCTACCTTTCTTATCCAAAGTCCTTGAAAAAATTGTTCTCGCACAGATCTCTGATCATATCACCGCCAACAACCTCTCTTACCCTTATCAGTCGGCTTATCGCACTGGACACAGCCCTGAAACTGCTCTTGTAAAAATTGCAAATGATATTCTGACTGCTCTTGATCAAAATCAAATCTCTCTTCTATCTCTCCTTGATCTCTCGGCTGCATTCGACACCATCGACCATTCTATCATGCTCACACGTCTCCATAAAGTGTTCTGTATCTCTGACATCGCTCTGTCTTGGTTCCAGTCCTACCTCTCCAATCGCACTCAAACAGTCTCTGTCTGTTGTTCATCCTCTGCACCCGCTACCCTCCAGTTTGGTGTGCCCCAAGGCTCTGTTTTAGGTCCCATCCTATTTGTGCTGTACACACAACCCCTCTCTGAAATTATGCGACTTCACTCTATGTCCCATCATAGCTTTTCTGATGACAACCAACTCTATACTTCTGGTTCCCTCCCACAACTGCCCTCTATAATCAGACAAACCCAAGGCTGCATTTCTGATGTTCACTCCTGGATGACTGTAAACAAACTTCAACTCAACCCCATTAAAACTGAACTTAGCCTTATCTCTCCCACCACATTGGCTAAGTGTTCTTCCCTTCCTCTGTCTGTCTCTCTGCTTGGATCTGACATTCCACTATCTTCCACTGTCCGCAATCTTGGAGTCACTCTTGATAACACCCTGTCCTTTGAAAAACACGTCCAGAATGTTTGCAGATTATGCTATCTTGAGATACGCAGAATTTCTTCTATTCGCAATATCCTCTCTGTTGAAGCCACCAAAACTCTCCTCTGTGCCTTTGTTCTCTCTCGTCTCGACTACTGCAACTCCCTCCTCTCGGGCTGTCCTTTCTCTCTCATTCAAAAGCTTCAAAAAGTTCAAAACAATGCTGCTAGGCTCATCTTCAGAAAATCTCGTTCCTCTCATGTCACTCCTCTTCTCAAATCTCTTCACTGGTTACCTGTTGAAAAGAGAATTCGCTACAAGATTGCTTTGTTATGTTTTAAGTCTCTCAACGGTCTTGCACCCCCTTACATCTCTGACCTCCTCCATCTGTACACCCCCTCTCGTCAACTTCGTTCCTCGGCTGATACTCGTACCTTCCGCATACCATCCTGTCGCACTAAAACCTATGGTCAACGCTCCTTTTCCTATCAGGCCCCTGTAATCTGGAATCAGCTCCCTGTCTCTGTTCGCCACTCTGCAACTCTCACTTCTTTCAAGTCCTCTCTGAAAACCCATCTCTTCCAGTCCCTCTCATGATACTTATAAAGACTCTACCACCTAACTTCCCCAAATCCCCCCTTGTTGTCTTTTGAGCCTTGAATGTCGGCTGGTGTGTGTGTGTGTGTGTGTGTGTGTGTGTGTGTGTGTGTGTGTGTGTGTGTGTGTGTGTGTGTGTGTGTGTTTGGTTGTGTCTGCGTGATACCTGTAAGCGCTTAGGGCTCTTGTTTTCATCAGATTAGGCGCTATATAAATGCTCTTTATTATTATTATTAACCATTACAAACAAATGCCAGTCTGAAGAAGTCCACAAGAGCTGAGCTTTTGTGGTACAAGCTAGTACTGCAGGAAAAAAAATCACTGTTAAGGGTTACAGGATCTTTTTTGACTCATGTCAGCCACCTGCTGACCTTGTTGAGTCTGCTGACCTTGCCACAACTTCCACCCCTGAAATAAGTAAAACCAGATGTAGTGTCACTATATCAACGTCTTCATCAGAAAGTGAGGCAGTCTCCGGCTCAGGATCCAGTAAAATTGGTCACAACAGCTGGTCCAACAACTTCATAGCTGAAAACAAGAGTTTGTGGCTGTGAACTATGAAGGTGACTTTTTTGGTGCAAAGTCACCACTATATAGAGTCCCACTTCTGCGGAAGTCAGTTGTCTTAAAAGAACAAAACTGGATGTCAAGATTGTTAATAGGCCTATATAGCCTATATGGCCTTGGAAGAGCTGACAGATAACATTAATGCGTCTGTCGTTTTTGCTAGCACATCATACTAGGTACCTCTCCCTTGTTAGGAAGAACATTTGTGGATGAGCACTCCACCAAACTAACATTTGTGGTTGAGCACCCCACCACACTCCCAATCTGTAGAATTTCAAGCAGCATTTGTTCAAGAATTTGCTGTAACATTGTAGAGATAACTCATCCTAAACTATATACGTAAAAGTTTATGATCTTTAATTTTTGTTGAAAAACAGCGTTTTGAAGTAGTCTCATCCTTGACATGCACCCTTGCCCATGAGAAATTAGTGTAAAATTCCATTTCTGACAACTTTCAAGTAATGTTCAGATGTTGATTCAGTTTATTTTGACAGCTTGCAAGGCACTTGATATGCTTACCAAATTTATTGGTCCTACCTGTAATCATCTTTGAAGCATGTGAATAAACATGCTTTTATTCAGAATGTCAAATTGAAGATTTTGCAGAGTTTGAACATCTGGTACTTGAAATGCAGTGAGCTTACTTGGCTGAAAAAAATTCAGTGTTCTTCCTGTGGTGTAATCTGCAAGAGACTTTATTATGAAATGCAATTTCCCATTATTTGCAGTGCTTTAGATCATCAAAGTTGCTATTCTGTGCAGATTTACGTGTAAGAATTTACTATTTTCCATTACTTTGACAGGTGTAGTCTCCAGTGTCTTTTCTGCTGAAGTGTTTGCTTGTGCAGTATGCCACTATAGTATGGATTTTAAGCCTTTGATTCCCGCACGCTGTCCCATCATTATCTTACATTGTCAAACCATGCTAGCAAAGCAAAACCATAACCTTTTGACTCCCTTACCCTATCCACCAGCTTGCCAGAAGCTGGTGGATAGGGTGGAGTCAAAAGGTTAAGTTTTTGCAGCTGGTGAATAGGTTGTGGGAGTCAAAAGGTTAAAATGTGCAAGTGTGTCCATTACAACTCCTTCATGTGATTGAAATTTAAAAAATATTGAATATTAATTTGAATGCTCATACACATCGTCATATTAAAATGGAATATCTTTAAAACTGATAAAGATATAACTTTTTCTTTTTAATTCTTGTGTTATGTTGATTGCACAGAGTGAACATTTCGGTTATAATTGCACTTTCACCACCTGTTCAGTGATACAATGATACACGCATTATATGCCATGGAAGAAACTTTGACATTACACATTTTCCCGCTTAAGGCCCTCCAGTTTTCTGCTGAAGGTCAACTCTCTCTTCCCATGACACTTGGGATGGTACAGGCGTCCAGCTAAAAAAGGAGAAAGTAAAACATGATCATGAATTTGTTGCAGGATTCAGTAGAGAAGATTGTAAAGCTGGCAGATGAACATCCGAAAATGACGGATTCTCCCCCTCTGTCACTGTCAAATGAATATCGAAAGATGATGGATTCCCTTCAGTCTGACAAGTCTCGAGACATTCCTTCCAAACCTCCCTGGGTTGCCAGAAGTGACTCGCATTCTGACTCCACAGGCAGTGACAGTGGGAACGAGGCAGAGCAGAGTGCGGCAGCAGCCACACACAGAAGTTCATCGGAGAGTTCTTCTGTTGATTCTGCATCAGGTTTGTGGAATTTGGCTTTTCCAGCTTTTGTTTGTTTGCTCTTTCTAGGTTTTGCCTGCATTTACTGAGACTGGCTCTTTTCTGTTTACCTTGGCTAGATTTACCTTTGAACTCTTGTTGGAGATGAAATGAGATGTTCTTTTGTTTGGAAAGGATTTTTTAAATCTATTATTTGTCAGCTGAGTCAGTGGATGAAAACAGAAAAGACGGAATCATTATGCAACTTCTCTTTTAATGTTTTATGTATCCTCCTTAACTGTCACTTTTGACAACTTTGAATGCATTAAAGTTGTCTGACTTTGCTGTCAGTTTGAATTTTGAAACTTTTCAGTTACACATACATTATGCTTTCATCTTTTGGTTAGGCCGACATGGAGCATACATGATTTTTAACATTCTAAAGGATAACTACATTTGATTACATTTCTGAATATTGTTCCATTGAGCATCCAAAATATTTTCTCCTTCGATTGAGTTACAGACACATTTAAAGGATGTGAATTGGTTCTTTTTGTATGTTAACTTTTTTGAAAGCATATGTATAATTTTTCTGCCTTTTTATTCATTTATTTTTTAATTCTGAACAGTTTTGAATAAAAATGTATTTTATTTTGATATTTTCATTTTGATTTTTCTTCCCTGCTTGCATTGAATGTTCTGTTCTTTGAAATTGAATACAATTTTACAAAATACAAACTCAAGATATACATTCATACAATGAGTTTACATTAAACATGCTGTATCAGGACTTATTTGCCACTAATCAAACAATATAAATAGGTATCGGCGGCCAAAAATTAAACTTCTGAAAAGGTTATCAACGCTTATATTTCTGAAAAGTACAAGAAAAAATATAAGAACAATGCAAAAAAAGTAAGTCTAGCTTAGCTGTATTAGGTCCAGAGATAACACACTTTGAAAACAGCAGTTTACGTACGTTTTCACCAATTGTAAAATGTAGCAAGTCTGCAGGAACCTAAATTTTCCTGAAGTCCGCAGACAGAGAATTCATTCCTGATTTTAATTCTTAACAACATAAACTACATAAAAAAGCGAGCATACAAACAGATCTGTTCATACATTTACACAGCAGTGCTGCAAACTTCATAAATATGCCATTTTGTCAATGTTCAAAGTTGCATGACAAGCCATTTTTGCACCCTCATTACACAAAAATAAGAAGACAGAATTAGCTAGCGTTTACTTTTCCTCAGAAACAATGTTATTGTATGAATCTTGAATTTTTTGGGGCAGCATAAAGTGACAAAGTCATGAGTTATATGACTCCAAAAATGGCAAAATATCTCATTTGAACGATGGAAAAAGCATGGTTCACGTACCAGACCAAATTAAAACGCACATATTTCGCTTGTTTTTGGATGGATTTCCTTGACACTTTTGCATGTGAATCAAAAAGACAGAAAGCTACCGGTAAATTAATTACAAGCTTAGTTATATTCAAGATGTAAGATATTTTGTATGCATTTGCACCCAAATAATGTGAGTGCCCATGTGTCGGGCCAACTTAAAACAGACATAACTCACATTATATCTTGACGGAATCTCCTGAAATTTTGCATGTGATTTTATAATTTTCCATTTTGGAGTGCCTTTTAAGAGTTTTCTTATCCATAACTTCAGTGCCTTTGCAAAAGTGAACTATGTTTGGTATTCCTCCATTTTCAATATCATGTACTGATTTTTTTCTTTTAATCTTGACTTTTTAATTATTTTTTTAACATTTTTTTTTTTATCCCATTCAATTTCAAAGCACATATTGTGTAACTGTTTCATTTCATCGTCAGATAGGTTTGGTAGCAAGATCCATAGGTACACAAGTGTTGAAATAGTAAGATCCACAGGTACACTAGTTTTAAAAGTATCAGAGATTTTGACACTGCTACTCTTCCTAGAAGGATGCATATTTTTGTTTTGACCAGATTTTGAACAAGTTCCTCACTTCCGTAAGTTTAGCTACCATGTTTATGGCTGTTTCATCAAACAGATTACTGTTAACCCTTTCAGTGCCAGAGAAAAATGTAAACATGTGCTTCCCCATTGCCGGGGAATTTTGAGGATTCAAGGGTAATAATTAACAAAAAATTATAGTGCAAAAACTATAAGAGATACAACAAAGAAACATAAGTGTTTTTTGAAGGAAAATGAACGAGGATTCTGAATCTGGGCTTATTTTTCTCTTAGCTTGATTGCAAAGACCTGTCCAGGCATTCCAAAGTGGAAATAATTTTTTTGTGTTGTCTAAAAAGTAAGTTTCCATCTCTACAGATTGATACCCAACACACTCACAAACAAAAAAAACAGCTGAAAATGACTTGTTTGTTGTCAGTTTACATACATAAAATGATAAATGAAAACAAAACATATGACATCATAAAATGTTCATGAAACGATACTAAACCCATGCAGACAAATAAGTAAGTAACCATCCCATCAGTGATAGACCTGGTTTCGGTAAACATAAAAGTGATTGTACTAGACACTGAACAGTCAAACTACATGACAGTCAGTGTACTCAGACACTGAACAGTCAAACTACATGACACTCATGAATTGGTTCTCTCTGTTCTTCAGGTTCTGCAATCAAAACAAGAGAAAATAAGCCCAGAATCAGAATCCTTAATCAAATAAGTCAATCAGCTCATGCTCATCAGTCAGAAACAGCTTGAAAAAGCATACACACGTCCCCAGTTCCCACTTTCAATCCTGGATTTCATAAAAATTGAGGAATGTCTGACTGTTGTCCATTTGGAGGCCAACAGATTTTCAGTGAGCGAAACACTTCGCTGATCGCCACGCCCCCTGCCATGCCGTCTAACTGGGGCACAGCTCCTCTGCACCTCTCATGTCCCTCTCCCCCTTCTCATCTTCCCCCCTTCCCACACCACGAACACGTGTGTGACCCATCTCACCATGTACCATCACGTTCACTGCTGTTGGGTCCAAAGTCCGAAGTGTCACGGCCTGCGCGCTCACCACTCGCACTGACCACGGCAGTCGCGGTCTGACTCGTACTTATCGTCTGCTTGCATCGATTCAGCCAGCAAGCGTTGAATGTCGGCATGGTCATTGTTACTTTCTCCACCCTCATGTTGAAGCGAATCATCAGATAACAAATTCTCTCAATCGTCATCATGCTGTAAAATCATTTGAACGGCCTCTAGAGTTGTGAAAGTCCGCTGACGTGAGCCACCGTTCGGCTTGTGGAAGGTTGCGTCGCCATTGTGCTCCACTTCACGTGGTCCAGTTACCAAATCATTAGCGACAATACAGGTGTCTTCCCTATGACGTATCCTAATTTACATCCTATTTTTATATTGTAGACACATATAGCTCAGTGTGCAGCGTTCCTGTGTGCTTACTGGCTCACACAGTTGTGAACGAAAAATCGGAAAACTCCTGCGACGTCAGCGGACGGCTCTTAGGCAATATAGCAACACCTTTTGTGCGACGTCAGCTGACGGCTTATAGGCTCTGAACTGGTTAAACCTTCAACTCCCGCACCCTGTCCACCAGTATCCTGCTTTGTCAACCATGCAGGAAGCTGGTGGGTAGGGTGAGGGAGTAAAGTTCTTGCAGTTGGTGGATAGAATGCAGGAGTCAAAGGGTTAAACCAAATATGTAATGTTTTGTATTTAGGTGGATTTCATTTATTTTGTGAGTCTTACATTCTTCATTTGAATTTTGTTTTGCCCTAGCCAGACGTTAAAGGTATTTTCGAAGTTAAGCTTCAGGCTAGAATATTTTTGTTCAGAATCATTTAACCCTCTGACTCCTGCACCATATCCAGCAACTGCAAAAACTTAACCCTTTGACGCCCTCACCCTATCCACCAGTTTCCTGCAGGAAAACTCCCCCACCCTTTTCACCAGCTTCCTGCAGGAAGCTGGTGGATAGGGTGAGGGAGTTGAAGGGTTAAGTTTTTGCAGTTGGTGGACAGCGTACGGGAGTCAAAGGGTTAATGTGTCACACAGTTGTTCAAATGATTTCCTGTTTCCTTCTAAAGTGAACAGTGTGTCATCTGCAAATGACTTGTTTTAAAACTTTGTATCTGATATCTTTATACCTTAATGTTTTTGTCTTCTCAAATTTTACATGCCAAAAATGCACTTAATATATGTACCCAAGTATCTGTCCTAAGAGAAAGTATGCAAGACTTTTTTGAACATATACAGGTGGTGTGCAACAAATTGGACGGAGTGGTCAGCGCCAGGGGCTTCTTAGATTATGTGTGTGATTGCGTTGATATGTGTATATATAAGATTTTCTATTCCCCTTTTTCGGGGTTGGTTGGGGGTGGGGTGTGTTTTTTTGTTTTTGTTTGTTTTTTTGTTGCTGTTGCAGTATTGTGTAAGTTTTGAAATGGTTATAGCCCTGATATGGCTCTACGCAGTTGGCTGGGATTTAAACAAAACTATAACAATAAATTTGACATGCGAGGATCTGCACATAACACAAATATTAACTATGGAGATGTTGGATCAAGGAATGTATTCTTTTGTGTGAGAAAGATTTAAGTGTTCTTTCTCCATATAGTGTTGATGTGTATGCCAGTTTGACTTTGATAGACAAACAGACCAGTTGATTTTGTTGAAAATTGCATCCTTTGCTTTGCAGGTCAAAGCGATGATGATAAAAACCCAGAGAAGAAAGATGTGCCCACTGAGAGGGAGAGGAAGGCATCAAACAACTCGAAGGTAATGAAACACTTGGTATTAAGTAACAGTTTAGGTTGAGTTTGAAGGCAATAGTTGGTATCACATTGTGTTCAGAATGTTTTTGTGCTGAATGTTCACATGGCTTGCGTCCACTTTAAAAAAAAAATTTTTTTAAGGCTTCATCATCATGTACCAGTACATCTGATCTTTTGTGATTTTGAAGACAGATGTTTTTCTGTTGACGTATGATATTGCTTGTCTGTTTCAACATTTCTTTTTCAGGTCAGCAGCAGTCATGTTTGTGGCAGACTTGATTTGCAGTGTTTTTAAAACCCTTTTCCCTGTCTCCCAGCTGGCTCTTTTTTTTTTTCTTTAATAATAAATCTATATGTAAATGTGGTGTGTTGGTGTCATACGGTGTCATATGTAGGTGGTTTTTTTTTTATTTTTTTAATTTTTTTTTTTTATCTCCTTTGAAAAAGGAGTCTCATCAAGGATTACTTGTAAAGGATTATTTTGTATTCTGTTTTAATAAGATTTTTAAGAGCAACAACGTATGGGTGTTTTGTTTCATTTGAGGTTTTGTTCTTTCAGCATGGGGTTAGTGTTTAAATACCCTGTAAACTTGATATAAATACTTCATTTAAAAAATATTAATGGCTTGGCTTCATTTAGTACCACCCCAAATAACTCAGTTTAATTTACTTAACCAATACTGTCCCTTTTCTGTTCCAAGTTTTTCTTAAGAAAAAAAATACCAACAACTGAAGAATAGGATATAGAATGTTGAAATTGGTATTATTAATTGATGTAATGTTTTGCCCATAATAAATAGACTTTTGTGTTCTACAGGCCACCCAGCATAATTTGTTTACAATAAAAACATAGTGCCAGAGGAATTTGAACTGTATCCATCAGTTGAAAAGAAAGAAAGGGATTAAGGAGAGTATTTGTGTTTCACGGGTTACCTGTCAGAATGGTGTATCTGCCTTCTTTATTCCTTAATGTGATACACTAATGTGGTAGATAATACTCATATTTATTTGTAGGCTCCTTTTAATACGAGACTGGTAGGGTTGTTTGAGAGGCAAGTTGGACATAGCTTTAAAACAATAATGTTTTGTTCTACTGGTAGGGTTGTTTGAGAGGCAAGTTGGACATAGCTTTAAAAAAATAATGTTTTGTTCTCATGAATTTATAATATCGACTTAATGCAATTGAAATGGTGCGAGGCACTGTTTGTACTCTGATAGTAGTGGGTGTGAAGTTGTTGGGAGACAAGAGAAAGAAGCTCTTTCTGACACGTCTATTGCTGTTTAAAATAGGTATTACAACAGCGTGTCAGGACCACACTAACCGTGGCTTGCTGGTGGTAAATACCCTTTTGCCACTCGCTTACGGTGAGGTGAGTGAGATCAGAGGAGTGTACGTTATTATCATTTTCCCCTCCCCCCCCATCTGTATGCATTGGAAATCAGGGCATTTTGAAATATCAAGAACTTAACAATTGCACACATACACTACAATGGCTGTCTTTTGATTTAATCTTTCACCACTGCTGCCAGACTGCAATGCTGTGCACTCTTTTCAGACCACTTATGTACAGCTACTTGCTGCTTATGCAGAGCTCTGGATGGCTTCAGGATAGGTGCAGTTTCAGTGATAATTAGCAGGGTTGTACATCTAGAAAAACCAAGTGGGAATTTTAGGGAATCTTCATATCCCAGATAAAAATTTCAGGAGTTCTTCATACCCCTGAATAAAATTTCAGGTTGAATTTTATACTTGCATATATATGTATATGCCATGTTTTCTGTATGTATAGATTATTACTAATCACATGACATACCTCCGTTTCAATGTAACGTATTACCCAATGAGTTTGCAACCTTATCACCAATCCTGCTCATGCTAGACCTGTTTATCCATAGAATTTACCTGCAGTTTATACAAAAAATGGCAAAAAATACGCAATTTTTATTTCAGTGTGAAATGCAGATTTCAGAATGATGACTATGTCTTTTTTTCTGATCCAGAGTTTGATTTCTCTGCGCTTCTGTTCCATATTTTGTGTTGGCGTACTCTGCATGTAATACATTTCTCACTGCAACTGACAATTTGTTAGTAGCACAAAATTCTGCCTCTGGATCACAACGGATCACTTGCTGGTCATGAGTACCACTCTTTTATTTTGAATGTTGCCAGGAACAACAGAATAAAATAGGATTTCACGGTGCAAGAATTTCAGGGGGAAGCTACCATTTGAGTTATTGTAATGTGAAAGTGTGTTTTCATTTGAAATTATGGCAGAGCAACACCTTTTGATAAGTGCTTGATGAAATATTTGTGAATGAACCAAATATTTTGTTTGGCATTAGACAGTTGCACAATACATCATGCAGTCATTTGTACATAGCTTTGAAGTTTTAAGCAAAACATAGAAAGAAGCGTACAAGTAGAATTTGTGAAAACCTGTAGGATTGACTGCAAGTGAAAATTACTTGGTCCCAAAGCAGCAAAGGTTGACTGCAGGTCAAAATTACTTGGTCGAGAGGCAGTAGACTCGGCAGTATTATATGGTCAGAAATATTGAACTGGACCTTCTGTCTTCTGCAATGCCTCATGCAGAAAAGATCATCATGCAAAGTTGCGCCATCCAGATCGACTGCAAGTAGTTATCTGACAGCCTTTTGACATGAGTCAGCTGAAGTTGTGAACCTCTGTGGTTCGACTTTTGTCAAAAGTGGTGAAAGGGTTAAGCCAGTGACTCAGAATTGTCATTTTTCAAATACAGCCATACAACATGTACACACCACATGCACACCACACACACACACACACTCACACACACACGCACACACTCTCAAACACACTTGTACACACGCACACGCACACGCACACGCACACACACACACACACACACACACACACACACACACACACACACACACAAAACACACACAAAAATACAAAAACACAAAAACACTCACACACACACACTCTCTCTTTCTCTCTCACTCACTCACTTGCTACAGAAAAGTGCACTGTTTGATATTGATTCCTACTGGCTTTTGAAACTTGCAGACTATGGTGTTAAGAAGGCAAAGCATTCTCTTTCTCTCTCTCTGTTTTTAAATTTTTTGAAAAGGACTATTGCAGTAAGAAGTGCTTGTTCAACTTTGTAATAAAAATATGGTTGTGCATTGATTGATAAATCATCATTGAGCATTCATAGTAAAAACCAAAAAAATCCCCTCATCGGTGTGTGTTTCCCTCATCTGGCCCCATTCATCTGCGCTGGTTTCATTTACTGTTTGCCTCAACTTTTTTCTTATTGTCTTGCTTGATACACCCGATCCAAGGTGCATCAAAAAACACAGGGATGTCTCCATCGACCCATCAGAGGCAAGAGTGGCAGGTGGCCCACACTGTGATGGACTGGACTCGGAGGACGACCATCACCTTATGACACACTAAATTATTCAGTTGCAAAGATGCAGCTTCGCATCAGTCTGTTAAATGTACTTATGATAATGATGGTAGTAGCAGTAGTAATAATAATAATAAGAATATAATTATAATGGTGATGACAGTAAATAAAAAGAAAACAATTATGATAAATTGACGATTTATATTGTGCAACATTTTCGGAAACAAGCTCCAAAGTGCTTCGTGCTTAACAGAAAATGTTATGCATAATATGACATAGAACAAGAAAAGAAAACGATGACCAAATGCCATATTGGAGAGAACACCTCTATATTGATAGAACAAGAAAATCAGATTATTGTAGAGAATACTCTTTCATGTGAGCACACACGCACACTCACACATGCACGCACACACGTACACGCACGCACAACACACACACACACACACTCGCGCGCGCGAGTCTACATCAGAGTCATGCTTGTGAACTCACACACACTGATACAAGGCTTGCATATGAATCGATGATGTTGATAAACTCACATCGACCCAATGGATCAGTAGGCATACCGGTCCTTACAATACAGGACATGGGTTACCATGTGAGATGCTTAACTGATTCTGGAGGCATATATTCTTCCACAGGCGTTTCATGGGAAGGACTCTAGCAGATTTTGGGTTCCGCTTCCGTGGTGTCGTTTCTGATGAATAGCAGCTGTTCTGCACTGTTCAGATATGATCATGCGCAGGTGTCGCCAGCTTACTCTGTTTTGAGCAGTGTTCCCAGTTGGTGGTGTTGACGCCGCAGCTGATGAAGTTGGCTTTACTCTTGTATCACTAATGGTCTTCCCTGGTCACAGTATCTTTGATTAATCTCTGTACAGAAGCATCTCTTAGATACATTGGTCTTCCATATCAGTGATGTGTCCTGTCCAGCAAAGTATGTGTTTGGTGATTGAACACTGTTTCGCAATCCATATGTCTTCAGAACTTGAGTTTGCACAAATGTTGTTGATGGAATTGTTCAGGGTGTTGGAAAGTGCCATTAGAAGGCAGTCCAGATCTTGCAGTAGTACAACAGGGCGATCAAGACTTTTCTGTACACTGCAATTTTTATTGCAAGACTAAGACTTACCATGATATCTTTGTCAGCTTTGCAAAGGTAGAACTAGCCTTGGAGATGCACAGTGCTACCTCAGGTTTAAGATGTCAGTCGCTGCTCACTGAACTGCCCACGTAGTAGAGTTTGTCTACAGTTTTGATGTTCTAGTTGTTAGCAGTGGAAGGTGATGAAGAGCCAGAAGTTATGGTTGTTAGCAATGGGAGGTGATAAAGAGCCAGAAGTTCTGGTTGTTAGCAATGGGAGGTGATAAAGAGCCAGAAGTTCTGGTTGTTAGCAATGGGAGGTGATAAAGAGCCAGAAGTTATGGTTGTTAGCAGTGGAAGGTGATAAAGAGCCAGAAGTTCTGGTTGTTAGCAATGGGAGGTGATAAAGAGCCAGAAGTTCTGGTTGTTAGCAATGGGAGGTGATAAAGAGCCAGAAGTTATGGTTGTTAGCAATGGGAGGTGATAAAGAGCCAGAAGTTCTGGTTGTTAGCAATGGGAGGTGATAAAGAGCCAGAAGTTCTGGTTGTTAGCAATGGGAGGTGATAAAGAGCCAGAAGTTCTGGTTGTTAGCAATGGGAGGTGATAAAGAGCCAGAAGTTATGGTTGTTAGCAATGGGAGATGATAAAGAGCCAGAAGTTCTGGTTGTTAGCAATGGGAGGTGATAAAGAGCCAGAAGTTCTGGTTGTTAGCAATGGGAGGTGATAAAGAGCCAGAAGTTCTGGTTGTTAGCAATGGGAGGTGATAAAGAGCCAGAAGTTATGGTTGTTAGCAGTGGAAGGTGATAAAGAGCCAGAAGTTCTGGTTGTTAGCAATGGGAGGTGATAAAGAGCCAGAAGTTCTGGTTGTTAGCAATGGGAGGTGATAAAGAGCCAGAAGTTAATGGTTGTTAGCAGTGGAAGGTGATGAAGAGCCAGAAGTTATGGTTGTTAGCAGTGGAAGGTGATGAAGAGCCAGAAGTTATGGTTGTTAGCAGTGGGAGGTGATAAAGAGCCAGAAGTTCTGGTTGTTAGCAATGGGAGATGATGAAGAGCCAGATGCCTGAGATGGTATTGACTGAAATGTAGTCTCGTCATGATGAGGCAGATTAAGAGAAGTGCTTACAGAAAATTAATCGGTGATGTGCTAGATGTCATCGTAGGATGTGCAGCCAGTGCAATCGCAGAGATCGTACGATCCTTAAATGTCCTTTAATTTTTGGGTCCCCATTTCAAGGCTTTTTTAAAAAGTCAAGAATTTTGCTTCAGAAAAGTGCTTGATTTTCTTCATTGTTGAATCTAAATTGAGTGCAGAAAGTTGGTGGTGAATCTATAGTACACAGTAGTTATTTTTTGTATATCACATGGAAATCAATCAAAATTGTGGGATGGGGTGTTGACAAATCTTTGAAAACCCCTTACATCTACCATCTCCTGAAGTTGTGTATGAATCTTGTGTCGTCTGAGCAGAGAAATTCTGATGGACGGTTTTGAGCCTTTTGGTCTTAGCTTGGAGTCTATGCAGATCAGAGTTTTCATCTGAGCAGAACTCGATGTACACATCCCTGTCAGAGTGTCTTAATGCATTAATAAGTGTTTGGATGTCTCTCCAGTCTCTTGCACCCTGGACAGCATGCCATCGTGGAAGGAAGCACTCAGCAAGACGAGCTTCTTAGGGAAACTAAACTTGTAATATCTCCCACAGACGCAACTGGTTAACATTTTCAGAGACTGTTGTCGGATCTACAAACACCATGTGCAGCACCTGGTTTTGTTCGCTATATGCTTATTTTGCAGCTAGCATATAGCAGACAAGTTTTTTGTGTCACTTCCACCATGAAATCCACACAAACTTGACTAAGACTATGGATTGATGGGCTTAGCTACATGACTGGTGACTCTGTTAAGGATGAATCCGGCAAGGACCTTCCCCACAATGCACATGGGTGATGTCCCTGGCAATCATTGCGTAAAGCCCTATTGTCTTTCTTCTTTTAAATGTAGCTGATCATAGCATCTTGACAGTTGAGGAATGTCTTCTTTCATATTGACTGATTCAGGATTGTTGCATAGAATGATTCATGGTTGTTGCTTCTCCAGGAACATCTCTCCATCATTCCTGTAGATGTGTGCAGGAATACTGTCGGCTTTTAGTGCCTTCCCAGACTTGGTGTGCTTCTGGGCTTTGATAATCTTGGAACTTGAAGGTGGGCGTGCTACAGAGTCCTTTACAGTTGGAGGAAAGCTTCATTAGTGTCTCTGGATATTGTTGATTCCCTGTTCGGCAATATGTATGGTGTTAGCTTTCTGTGTTTGCAGAATAGAACGGTCAGAGTATGGATTGGTTTTGAGCTGAAAGCTTTTCATCTGTACTTTGCAGGTAGGTCATGACTTGGTGTTGTTGGCAGCAGCTCCAGTCTTGGGTCCTGCAGTTATCGTCTCTGCCACTGGTTCTTGCTCTACTGCAGTTTTGTTCTGGCTTGCTCGGGGAAGTTATCAAGTGTGGAGGGGATATACCATCTTCTGCTTACTCTCTTCTTATTGTGTCGCCTGTTGAAGCTTGTAATTCCTCAGGTTAAATGACTGCCACACTTAAAACGTCTTCAGCGTGTGCAACTTTGTTCAGAGTGTTCATCACTTTGTTTCTGGCTGTGGGATTTTTCCTCAAGTCGGGAGCACACAGTGGTTTGTACTTGGTGAGTTATTCCTCTTCTTGATGGACTGTATTGACAGGGCTCATGAGCTCCAGCTACCTGGATTTGATCTTGATGCTTTCTGTCAGCTTAGCACAAACCTGGTGGTGCCATTTTCCTAAGTACTGGATACTGCAAATTGCATCTGTGTACTGCGGAAGGTTTCATGGAGGAGGGCTGGGGAGAAGAGATGTCTGACCTTTTTGTTTTATTTAAAAAAAATTTTTTAATTTGTTTATTGATTTGAATTAATTTATTATTTTATTTAATTTTATTTATTTTTTGTTTGTTTTGTTTTTGTAAAGACCAGATTTGAATCTGGACGTTTTGAACTTCTCACTTACTGGGATAGGTGCTTTGTCTGTTATATTACAATTCTTCCCTGAAACAAAGCAATAAAAACAAATAACAAGTAGCATTATCTCACTCTACCAGTCATTGAGTACAGTACAGACAGTAGGAAGAAGAGAAGAAAGAGGTGAGGCAAATATTAGCAGTAGTATTGCTTGAAGAAATAAGCGTTTATAGCTGTCTTGAATTCACAGAGGACTAAGATGACAAATGGAGTGTGAAGACATAACTGCAATGGCTTTGCAGTTACGAGTGTCAGTTTCTCATTGATGGTATTTCTGCGCTTTGAATGAATTCCTCAAGTACTGACAGCACAGATTCCATGTAACAGAGAAGTTCCAAATTAATCATGGCATAAACCACAAGCCTGTGCATAAATTGCAAAAATGATCATAGTGTTAGTCTGTGTATATAAGTTTATGCATTGCCAGGATCATGATCATAGTGTTAGTCTGCTTATAAGTCTATGGGTTGCCAGGATCATGAGATTCTAGATACTGAGAATTCATGTTTCATTGACTTGGGGTATATTGTGATTAAAAAGTATCTGTCCATCTGCAATGTCCTATGAAATCTGACCCCACTCGACTCTCCACCCCCTCAAGAAAACAAACAAACTCAACTGCAGTGGTATTAGTGAAGATAAGAGGGAGATGGGTGCAAAAAGAGTACTGAGAAAAATTGATGCAAGTTGCAGTATTGATGGCCCACTGTATGATGAAAGGATGGCACAATGAGTGTGAAAGGTTGGGTGAGTAATGTACATGCTGTGGTGGATGAAAAAAAAAAGATTGACAAGTGAATTATGCCTTGAATAAACAGAAAGGTAAGTAAATTACATGCTGTAATGAACAAAACAGGTTGATGAGTGAATTATATCTTGAATAAACAGAAAGGTTGGTATGTAAATTACGTGTGTACCTGGGTGAACAAAATCCTCTGGATCACCAAGGCAAAATCCACAAGGCTAAGGTAGATAGCTTACTCGTGTAGTGGTTGCATAGATCAGATCCTGTGTAATAAAGCGATTTTTTTTTTTTTTTCTTTTTCATTTTGAATTTTTAACATGCAATCAACCTTATGAATAGTTCAAGTGAAAATGTACAATGTACACCTCAACAAGACACAACACACATGCATAGTGTAATGGGCAAGCAACTGTGCATACACAACCTGCTTATTAATGTGTTGCACACAAGACACACGTACTTATAATTTCACGCAAATGTTTGAAGGAACAGGTATGAGAATGAACACGGTAAAATAATGTATTTAAGGCTGAAAATATACAGTGCCAGTACAGCAGGTGATAGAATTAAATTAACCCTTTGACTCCCTCACCCTATCCACCATCTTTCTGCAGGAAGTTGGTGGATGGGCTGAGGGAGTCAAAGGGTTAAGTTTTGCTTTGCTAGCATGGTTGATAATGCAGGATGCTGGTGAGCAAAGGGTTAATGTATTTGAAGCCAGAAGACTGCAATATACAATGCCAATATTTTAATAGGAAAAAGAAAAAAGTACAATGCCAGTATCCTTTTAAAAAAAAATTTAAAAATGTAAGAACACTTTTATGATTCAGATGACTTCAATTTCACTTTAATCTTGTCTGCTTATTGCAATAAATGTTTGATATGGACACCACTTTTGACAAAAATCATGAACAACATTCCAAACTATAAAATATTTTTCAGTATTGTGTTTTAAATCGTTGAGAAGTGAACATTAGCTTCTGTTTTATTTACTCTACAGTGTAGATAATACATTTAATATATTTTGAGATTCTAATGTATGTCTTTTTGGTTTTACAGAAGTAACACATTCATGGTGGCCATTTTGTTTTCACTAGGCCTAGTGATCTGACCAGAATTTTGTGGCCTATCCAGTGTTGAAACCATTTTGATTGTAGTTCTTTCAGAAATTTTGTTTAATAGTTTTAAAACTTCCTAATCTAAGTTTTTCTTCCCACTTTGCAGGGGCTAAGAGATCAAATATCAATAGTTTGTCAAGAAGTACATCACAATAAAAAAAAAAATTTTGTTTTTGTTTTTTGGTGGTATGCTACAGCCTTCCTTTTTTCTTTCTGCTTTATTTTCAAGACATTGTTAAATGCCGGATTAAGTCTTATGCCATGAGTATTTTGGATCTTATCTGTCACATGGCATCTGGGGTATCAGTGCATATAAACAAAAATTCAAGTGTGTAGACACTATATTGAGAAACTGATACCGAAACTCGCTTTCTTGTCTAAAATTAGCACAATAAACTTATAACATTGATAAAGCTGCTTTTGCTAGTACGTTTCTAAAATGAGCACAGTAAAATTGTGAATAACATTGATAAAGCACAATAAACTTATGAATAACATTGATAAAGCTGCTTTTGACATTACTTTTTAAAGTATTATAAAGGAATTAAAGTATTATAAAAGAACACTTGACTATGATAATCAAATACAAAAGGGATTCATTTTGACATAGGTCAGATTTGCCTGTCTTAACTCTTTTATTCTTTCACCAGTTCCGATGGCATCCTGCAGAAAGCTGCTTGATGGGGTGTGGGAGTGAAATGATTATTTCCCCATGAATTGATAGCTCTGGGGGAATCTTAAGCAATTGCTGCGCTGAAATTATGATTTAAATATAAACGACATTTTAGTATTGGACACAATGAACTTCCGGAATAGGAGGTGGTTGTTAGGTTGTAAAAATTCAAACCATTCTGCTTTCCACAGAAATATGTTGATTAGAAATTATGCTGCTTAGCTTCGGGCGTACAATTTTTCATAACTGAAAGTGCAATTGCGCAATTTTTGTCTTGCTAAATTGGTCGGAGGAAGGGGCAGAGGGAAGTAGCTATAATCCTGAATTGGTATGAAATGTCTCAGAAGAATATTCAGACCGAAAAGTTTTGAGGTTGTCCTGTTCCTTAAATTGAAATTGACAAATGCTGGGAATGTGGTTTGCCCACTCAGTAACTGAAGTTCCATGTCCATTTTTACGAGTGAGGTTGCTATCCTCTTTAGACGTTTTATGCATTGTACCAAATACCAGTTATAATATGTACTTCATGATAAATGCTTTTCCTTTTTGTGTGTGAAGGTGGGCAGTAGAAAATCGCGGTCAAGATCCAGGTCTGTCTCTAAAGGGCGTCGACGACGAAGATCGTCTGAGAGACATCGGCGTTCTCGTTCCCGGGATCACCATCACAAGAGTTCTCGATCAGAAGTAGGTTTCTGTTAGAAAGATTGTGTTTGTTGCTTGTTGTGTAAATCGGTGGAAAGCTAGTTGCAAGTATGCTGTAAACAGTAGAATTTGATACATCATGAGAGTAGGCCAGTATTGCTTGACCTGTCTGTCCACCCAGGACTTCTGTTGTTGCATTGTGATGCAGCATTAAAAAACAACTCAGGTTGCAGTCAGCCAGTTGCTATGGCTGAAATGGCTAGATAGGATCAAAATTATGACAACTGAGGTTTTTCCACGGATTGAATCTTTAACATCTGGTCTTCAGTATCTCGGAGTACCATGGAAAACTAATATTATGAGGATATTACTTTTCTTGTCAAAAATAAACATTCAAAGTTTAAGCATGTCTAAAAACAATATAGCTGAAATAGTGTTCAATTTTTGCATGTTGATTTAAGAATTTGGAAATTTCTAAATAGTTGGAAAATAACCCCCAAAAAAACCTCATTTAAGGCATTGTCATGTATGCTTCCTTGGGACTTGATGTACAGAAAATGAAATAAAGCACATCTGTGTTCTGTTTCAGAGGCGATCAAATAAACGTAGCCAATCTCGATCACATTCAAGAGATCGCCATGTAAGACGCCGTTCAAAGGACCATAAGAAAAGAGATGGCCATCGCAGACATCGCAGCAGTTCACGCGATGGACATCGCCATCGACGCCGCTCTTCACCAGGTCACAGGCACCACCGACGCTCTCGATCACCTGTGCACAGAAAAGGGCACCATGAGAAAAGGCACCGAAGCCGCTCACCTCGGCCTAGTGGCAGCAGCAGCAAACCAGAGGAAACCGTCAGCAGTTCCACTGCCACTAGTTCCACTGCCACCACCACCAGTAGGCCACCAGTCTACAAAATTGCTGGAGTCAAGTTCGGTGGTCGGGGGCGTGGGACTACCTTCGGTTCCTACAAAGACAAGTTAAAGGAAGAGTACATTCAACAGGTTCAGCAGGCACAGAATGTAGTGGATGGTAAGATTCTGAGATGGGTTGCTCATGGTCATTTTAACGTTGTTGCTCATGGTCATTTTAACGTTGTTGCTCATGGTCATTTAATGTTGAAAGAACTTGCCTGTATGTGAACTTGCCTGTATGTGCTCATTGAGCTGATAGGCCAGTTCTCTGAGCAGAGTTCGGTTGAAATCCTGCTGGACTTTCAGGCCATTAAGGATTGCATCATCCCATGGAACTTGCAATTGTTGCAAGCTCTCTTTTGTGATGTAGCAAGAATTGATTCTGATATGGTTCTAGTCTGGTGATAAATTCATTCCCACACAAATGAGAGAATAATGAATGTAATTGTCATAACAAAGAGCTGGAAATTTCCTTTCAGGTTATTATGTTAAATGAAGTCTCCAGGACTAAAAGTGTGGAAGATTTGGCCAGTGGAAATGTCTCGTGTGCATAATCTTTGTTTTAAGAAAACAAGAGAAATTTTGAAGACTTAGTTTTCCTCAGCAACCACAACTTTGGTAAGAAAAGTGCTTTCAGTTATTTTAAACTACTCTGTGCAGGACTCAGAACTTGACACCATGAGCTTCATAAAGATGTTATCAAATGGGTTCTGTAAGCAGTTGAGTTGTAATGATGGTAATAATTTTTCCGTCTGTATAGCATTAACAATTCATGTTTGCACTTTACATGGTATTTAATCAAAGTAAAGAAACAAGGGAGCACTTGTGTTACAGGGTTCCATATCTTAATAATGATAAATTCGTTGATATATCATTGACACTTCACATGTCAAAAGCATGCTTGTTGCACTTTACATAGCAATGGATCATTGTTTACATTTTTTATATAGTGAGAGCTGTAGGCAACAAGTATATATTAGAAAATCAAGCATAGAGTTTCATCAAGAATTAAAACAAGTAAAACAAGATGAAATCAGAAATAGATAACAGAAAAAGTAGGCTTACAGTTCTCATATCAGTAAGCAATAAAGCAAAATCTCTAATACTAGGTTATCAGAAACACAAATTGTAAGTAAATTTTCTCCCAAAGTTGTGCTTACATAGACATACACAGACAAAAAGCATTTATGCAGAATAATGAAGACCCATTGAAAAGTGTGTCTCTCCACAAACACACCACACACACACTCACACACACACACACACACACACACACACAACACACACACACACACACACACACACAACACACACCACACACACACACACACATATATATATGGGTGGAGTTACAAAGTCACAAGCAGGAATCTGATTTGTGGGTGTTTTTGAAAGAGTTACAAGCAATTAACCCTTTGACTCCCGCACCCTGTCCACCAATTGCAAAAATTTAACCCTTTGACTCCCTCACCCTACCCACTACCTTCCTGCAGGAAGCTGGTGGATAGGGTGAGGGAGTCAAAGGGTTAACTGTTTGCTGTGCTAACATGGTTGACAATGCAAGCATGTTGGTGGACGGGGTGCAGGAGTCGAAGGGTTAAGAAAAAAAATATCATACGTATATAAAAAGGTACATACCAATACATACAATATAAACCTAGTCAGTTTATCAAGGAAAACAGATAACAGCTTGAAATATATACATGGGTGAAAGTAGTTCCGGAGTGTTCCGGAATGAAACCGATTGACAAAAGTTCTTTTCCGGAATGGCAAACTTGACATCAGGAAAATGCCAATGCAAAAAAAAAAAAAAAAAAAAAAACGAGAGAGAGAGAGAGAGTGAGTCTTTCACACTGTCAGCTCGGCTTATCTGCATAATTCAATTATCTATATTATTTTTCCATTAGTCTTCGTTTGTATCGAACGGCGATTCTTCACTGGTGCTTGGCAACACAGAAAGGGTTTAAAGTTACTTCCCCTCCTTTTCATTCTTGCTCATGCGCATTCCGAGTCTAAACCGGGGGAAAGTTTGCGAGCGAAGATTTGTATCGACAGCAAATTTGGGCCTAACACATGCGATAGCAACAATGAAGGACGTGCCTGTTAATGCAGATGTTTCTGCAATATACAAATCAGTAAAAAACAAGTGGCGATGGCTCTGGCTAGAAGAAGAAGAAGATGGCGATTGTTTCGAAGTGTTTCCATTGCTTCAGGAATGGACGCAGGTTTTCAGGAATGGGAACATTTAGAGGACATGGAAATTTAAGGTTTCAGGATTGGGAGATTTTTTCACTTTCACCCATGTATATAACTGCACCACTCATTGACGAAGACCATGTAATGAAACCAGTCTTTGGGATGAAGTGGTTACACAGCAGACTACTGGTATCACCACAGCTATTCAGTTTTAATGCTTTTTTTAGTCGGTCACTGTGAAACTTCTCGTACACAGAAAGATCTTGAACAAGACATTAGAATTTAAATCGCCATTTTACTGAGAAAACCTCATTAGATTATAAAAGCTGTATCTGTTTGCAAGTGACTTTCCTCACTGTTTGTGACAGTAGGTTATGTATAGATAAGTGCTTGTATAGTGTGACTAGGGTGAAAAACAAAAGAAACACCTCTAATGTGGATGTTTGGCTTAGTAAATAAATCATCTGTCCTAGGGAAGCATGAGGCCTGAGAATGCAGAGGTTTTATACCTCGCTGGTCATTTTTCTCCCCTCCTGATCACACCCCATCAGACTGGTGTGGTGGTTAGGTACTGGTCTTTTGGTTGAGATATAAACTGAGGTCTTGTTGTGCAACATAATCTTCATGCACGTAAAAGATCCCCCTGCAACAAAAGAGGTGTCCCAAAAAATTCTGTAAACCCCTACTTTCTTAGGTAAACAAAAATACACACATAGGGAATTCTTTTTTAAATGGATGATGCTCTGCATTAACAAGCCTTCCCTGGTGAGATCATTTCATATGGAAAATTATACTAATCAAAGAAAAAGAAAATAGATTTAAAAAAAAAAATCCATTTCATACGGAAAACTACAACAAAATCAAATAGAAAAAAGTATCTAATCCCAAGTGTTATTGACTTGCTCTGGAATATATCACATCTCACATCAGACACATGGAGATGCCAGGGGCTGCTTAAGTAAAAGTAATATCCCCACCTGGAAATTAGGCTAGGAATCCCCCCCCCTCCCCTTTCTCTCTCTCTCTCTTCCCTGCTTTGCTTTTTGCCATCTCGTCCTATCATTTTCTCCCTTGTTGGTCCATTTACCTGTATGTGTTCTATAAAGTCTTACATTCTCTCTTAGGATTGATAATTGGGTACGTATATGAAGTACCTATTTTGGCAATAAGGAAATTTGACGTGCTGAAGCAATTGCAGGTGATTTAGGCTCATTTTTATATACATTTCAGTGTCCTTAGTTATTTTAAAATTGTAGTCGGGTATGGTTTTTTTTAATAAATCCCCTGTGTGATAAATTCGATGGAGTGATCAACACCAGTGGCATTATATATGCAATATGCAAATGCATTGATATATGTACTTTCTTTTCCTGCTTTTTGGTTCCTGTCGAAGTAGTGTGCTTTGAGATGGTTGCAGGGCTTTAAACAAAGATGACAATTTTCCTCATGTCTCTTAAGGGATTTGCAGATTTTTGTAAATCTGATTGTGCATTGCGTTTTTGTTAGTCTTCTGTGCATGGGTCTTATGGACATAAAGTAGTGCTATTATCACGTTTCGCTTAAATGCATTGTAGATTTTAGGCTCAGTTTATTGGCATGCATGGTCAACTGGAAAAGGAGACATGTCAGTGTATGTAGAGTATCAGTGTATGAATGTATTGCTTATGGTGTGTGGTATGCTTGCAGGTAATGGCCCATCCGTGGCAGCAGGGCCTTCCCCATTGACCAGTAGCGTGGCTACGGTGTCGGCAGGCACAGGGTTGATGGGGCCTGGTGGAATGAACCAGGTGCTCATCAATCAAATGCATCAGCTGAGAAACGCTCAGAATTATGTGCCAGGTCAGCCAGGTGTCCTGACGGATGAACAGAAGGCCATCAATCAACGGTACCTGCTCCAGGCCACAGGCAGAACCAGGGAACAGGTAAGAAAATTGAAAGTAGAAAAAAGAACATACATAGGCAGCACTTGTACGTATGTGCATGTATATTTCCTCGGAGGGGTTGCAGGTATATGTGTTGCTTTTTCTTCTCTTCTTTTCATACAGTTTTCACCCTTTTTTGTCTTGTTTTAGTATCATTAATGTATGTTAGATTATGTAATAGTCTCTGGTTCATATTTATACCTCATATTTATTTGCAAAATACACCTGATATTGAAAATTTTGTAAATGCAATGGCTTTATTTAAAAAAAATTTAAGTACAGACCTGTCTAGTACAACTCATCCACAGTTTCTACAGTCTGATCCTCCAGACTATGGTACTATGTGTACTTTTGAAAAAAAAAACTATACGATCTTGCTTACTTTGAAACTTAAAACATGTTTACAATGTGCACAGTTCAGCCAAGGTACTTTTGCCCAGTTTGGGAACTAACCGGAATAATGATCATCTGATGCTGATGCTGGTGGCAGAAACATCTTAACTCAATCGAGTCGCAGTCTTCAGGGTCATTCTGCCCCCTCAATTCGGAGGATTTTTAGCACATTTTAAAAAAATATAGAAAAAAACAAATAAAGTAGACAAAGTAAAGTGATACAGAAAGACCAGGATTAGATCTTTACAAATAATCTATCTTTATTTATGGTATTCCATGTACTTGTAAATGATGAGGTATCCAAATAGGTATCCAAAGGGGGGTAATTTTTTTTTTTGATGGATATGAACACACAATGTGAAACAGTTTTAGATGAAGTCCAGAACATGATTTAGATGCCATGGATGTTTCAAATCACAAGATTACTGGTAGTTGTCACTGTTTGCGTACAGTTGCTCCAGAGCACAAAATATTTACAGAATTGTGAGGTTCGACTTGCTTTCCTTGACACCATTTGCGAAATTCGCATGTCACGGGTAGCGCTGAAAAAAGGCTACTGTTGTCTTTGTTTCACATTGCCACAAATGGTCTGAGGTAAATAAATGCTGTAAACATACCCTAGTTTAGGTTCCCAGTGAGTTTTCCTTATAACTGACGCTTCTGACGTAAAAAAAAACAACAAATGTCTGCCGTCGATAAATCGACGTCACGTGCCCAAGCAGTAAACGGAAGTGACGGAGATTTTCTTCCGGCACGAAGCGATTGAGTTAACATGTGCAGAAAAATGGCACAAAACTGATTTTTGAACATGAAGGAGACTGGAATGAAACTTTTGACACATTGAGTGCATGTCAGTGCATTTAACCCTTTCGCTGCTATGCCCTTTTTTAGCTCCGAAAACACTATTTGCCAGGCCATATTACATCACGGAGGGTAATAATTAAAAAAAAATTCTGACACAAAAACTACTCAATAAAAGTCCATAAAACTAATACTTTTCTGAAAGGTAATTGAATCCTCTATACACTGATCACAATTACACATCCATTCAACAGGACAGATGAAAGTTTATGTCCAATGAAACAGGATTTATTCTTTTTACACTATTCTAGACATGATATCATATAAATATATAAAAAGGGAAAAACAGTGAATAATAAAACTGAATTATTGTCAGAAAGCAAAAGAATGATAATGAAAAATGTATTTCCATACCTTCTGTCCAAGAAGAATTTTCACAATCCCAAATACATGTTCATATCTACACACACACACTTTGCGACTCAAAAGAGTTTTCAGTGTCACTGTTGTTTTTTCTTTCTTTTTTTTTTTTTTTTACAAATTTTGCAATAGCACATCACACAACACACAGATGAAAAATACATACACACACTGTGTCTACATAGGGCATCAGTCAGCAACTAGTAGTTTTTCTTGGTGTGGTACGCCACGAAGCAAGGCTGCACACAAAGAGATGGGTTCGAAGGACAATATCCACACACAAAGTTGGTTTCTTTCCTGATGCCCCTCTTGCTGCACACCTTACACCTCCTGCCAGAGGAAAGCTTTCTGACAGTCTTCTCCAGGGTAGTAGAGAAGTTTGTCAAGCATTTCGTTGTTGAGGAAGAGCCGGTAGTAGTCCACAGGTCTGTCCCCATCAGGCTGAATCTTCAGAACAGGTTCCCCTGTGAACTGTGGAATATCTGGCTGGGTGTTGTTAGGTGGCACAAGGGGCTGGTCTAATACTCCCTCTCTGCTGAGAAGCTCCCTGTCCCCTGCCTCTGGTCTCACAGTCTCTGGTACCACCTGTGGATATAAAAAAAAATCAGGTTCACATCCTTGTGCTTGGAAACAAAAAAAACACTCACACACACACACACACACACACACACACACACACACACACACACACACACACACACACACACACACACACACTCTCTCTCTCACACAACACACAACTACATTGACACATGCACCACTGCAACACTAGTTCTCACTCAGTCTTGTTTCAAGCACGCACACACACACACACACACACACACACACACACACACACACACACACACACACACACACACACACACAAACTACACACAACCATATAGACACACATACACACACAGCTACACACACACACACACACACACACACATAAGTACAGTGATGACACAAACACACTCGGTGCCACGCCCACACACCCATTCAGCAAAGTCTTCTCTTTTGCAGTCACTGCTCCGTGATAACACTCCATTTATCAACACACTGACACAAGACAATAACAATGGGTCATACCTGTACTTCTGCCAACGGCCTGCCCTCGCGGTAGACGCGTGGTGGCTTGACCACGAGCAAGCTGCTCCACCGTGTCAGTTCCGGTGTAAGCTGTAGCAGACGATGCTTGTACTGTGTCCAGTTTCACTCTCCCCCGTCTGAGCCATTGTTCTCCTGACTGGCCTTCACCCTCTTCAAAATCTGGGTCAGTTACAGCCTCCAACTCGGGCTCTCTCTCCTCTTACTGGACTATTCTCGTAATTGCGATGTTGACACACCCCCTCCGCTCCTCTGGAAAGTTGGTTCGACTCCAGCGAGCCATTTGACATAGCAGTTTCGTCATAACGACTAAATTCGTCGTCCTCTATCAATTGTAGAACTTTCTTATCATCAGTGGTAACAAAGTCACTGTAATCTTTTGCTGTTCGCTTTCGTTTCACCCGCTTCGGCCAGGTTGAGTTTCTTCGTCCGCCATGATGATCAGTGAGCTCGAAAGTTGCAGGGGGTGGTTTAGGTAACAGCCCAGACTGACCCCTTATAATCTCATTAAATCCTTCGCTTTATAAATATTAATAGCAGACACACTAAGCTTTGTGATTGGAGTGAATTGGGAACCCCTGGTCTTAAAATAGAGCTTGGAAAAGTCTTACTATGACGCACACGGAATATCTCGTGACGGGGCCATCTTAGATAGGCCGGAACTTCACGGGTAATCCCGTGATGGGGCGGTCTAGTGGTTAAACAAGATGTTAGCATCATGAAACTGAAAGAATGTGAGGCTTAATTCACGTAAAGAATACAGTAACTGTATCAATTTTTATACATACGAGATGCATACTTCTGAAGAAATGTGGGTACAAATATGGCCAATTCACCAAACTGCGAAAAACACCCATTTTTACAGTATTTTAAACAGCAGTATCTCAAAAAACGTTTGAGCTATGAGTGAGATATTTTGCATTTATATTAACTTTATTGTTACCTTTTAGGAAATTTGAAAAATCTGAATATATTTTCAAATTGCAAAATGGCTGGACCTACCTACAGTATGTAAAGTTTTACTATGTTCAGATTATTGTGCACTCTTCATCTTTCAACAAAATAAAGTACACTTCAGAAAGGGGCACTGAACTTTTAGCATAGAAATTCACTACAAAGAAAGGCATCAATCAAATCCACAGTTAAGAATTGTCACAAAAATATCCCCAAAGAGGGCTTCCAACATATGTATGGCAAGTTCTTTATGCAGTCATATATCCATATCAAAACAAGAGCACATACATATCTCTTGACAAATTATTTTTTACACAGACCACACATGGTCAACAAATCCAGTGAGTCAACGGATCAGTCATACACATGACGACTAAAGTGTGGTAGTTGTACTCAGCATAGTTGTACTTCGATGACTTGAACAAAAAAAGTAAACGAACAGCACTTTAACACAGACCGCATACAGTCAACAAATCCAGTGAGTCAACGGATCAGTCGTACATATGATGACTAAAATGTGGTAGTTGTACTCAGCATAGTTCTTATTCGATGACTTGAACAAAAAAAGTAAACAAACAGCACTTTAACACAGACTGCATACAGTCAACAAATCCAGTGAGTCAACGGATCAGTCATACATACAATGACTAAAATGTGGTGGTTGTACTCAGCATAGTTCTACTTCGATGACTTAAACCAAAAAAAAGTAAACAAACAGCGCTTTAACATGGACCACACACAGTCAACAGGTCAAGTGAGTAACAAATCTGTGACTTACACATGATGACAAAAGCATCGTAGATGTACGCAGCATAGTTCTGCTTTTAGACTTTAACAAAACAAAACAAAACAAAACAAACAAAAACAAATAATACTTTGCTGATCAACACAAAGAAAGCTGACAGCAACTTGCGCACTCTTGCAGTGACCTGTCCCCATCAGGCAGAGAATGTTTACAGGGGTGTGGTCATGTCACAGGTGCATTTTTAAAGTATAACCAGAATGATTTTGTTTTTCTAACAGGTTGAAGCAATGTATGGTATCAAGATTCCCGAGATCTACAACGAAAGCACCAATAATTTGGTTGAAATTGCGGAAAGAACAAGGAAACGTTCACTCTTGTGGAACAATCCTGATGTAAGTACACATTTTTTGCTGTACATTCCTTGCTTTTGCTGTTTCTCATTTCGTTAATCTCCCACCCACCCACCTTTTTTTTTTTTTTTTTTTTTATTTTTTTTTTTTATAAATGATAAACCACTTGGGAGTAATTTGTGGCTTTCTTTAAATTTTAGTGAATTACAGACATTCATGTGTTGTTTAATTAAGTATGCGGTGATAAGGATTCTTGGCTGAATATGATAATGGTTTTCAACGTCTTGTCATTTTTAAACAAACCTGAACCATGCCACCATGATCAAAAGTCACAATTTTTCCTATGTTTGAACGTAACCCATTATCTGTATCACACTGACCAGAAATGGGAACAGTTTTGAACAAGGGTCTTTATTGTTCGATACATTTTGATTTTATCAGTCTTGATGAACTGGCGTAATGGAGAGTCTGCATTACACAATTTGATTGAAACAGGTCATGTCCATGGTTATGAATATGCACATGTGTAAAGGCTGGGACAAGGAAGATTGTAATGTAACCAGAGATGCAGGGCTTGTCACTTGGCTGTTACTATGGTTTAACTACACTTAGAAAATTGTCACAGGCTTGTAGGTCTGTCTGGTTGCTTGACGCTTGATAAATAGTTTAGTCTCACATGCTCTACCATATCCAACTAATGCAGAGTGGCACACGATCACTCTATTTTTGGCCATAACCTAAACCAGTGTTTATCAAGAATTCAGTCAAACGATGCTGCCAGGTGGCACTGGACCCCCTCCTGACTATCAGGTCATATGAGGGAGTGAGTGTCCTTTCTCTTTTTCTGGCCATATACCATACACGGCTGTATAAACCTGCCGCCGGGCGATCACTTAGTTTTCGGACACGGTGCCCGTGAATCGCACGCGAGAGGCGTGTTTTCCTGCTCACCCGCTGCGCTACACGGCCCATCAGCGGTTTTGACCTGTGGGTCATCAGTAGGCAAGCGGGACTGTGTGACTACCTTCACATGCCCTGATTTACAACTGTTTCTGCATTTCCCGCAATGCTGTTTTGCTCATTTAGCCATATATGTAATTATCAATCTTACCGAAAAGTAGACTCTCTCCCCCCACACACAGATATCAAATACGAACTGGTTTGTTGCCTTGCATGCGTAGCAAGATTACATAGAAAAGGAGGAGAACAATTCTGAAAATATAGCACCTTCACTGTTTCATGAGAAAAATAAGCCAATTTCCAACAACGAAAACAAGAGTTCACCACTTATTACAGCAGAAAGAAACGCATACAGAGGAAGAGTAAAGTATGTTTTAACAGACTGACTTACCAGACGGATCTTTTTTGGCTTCTTGTGGAGGTTGCGGTGGGTAAATCGAGATCACTGATAACGGCGTAGACTCCATTATCCTTCACACTAGCACCAACATTTCACTGATAGTCTTGTATACCGCAATCTCCTTACTGCCATAGTAGGAACGTATGCACACATGTCTGTGCAAGAGTCAAGATTGGGATCACGATACTGAGACGACCATTCATAAAAAAAAAATGAAAGACTCAGAGAGCGAGGGAGAGAGAGGGGGGAGGGAGAGAAAACTTCATACATTTACAGACTTAGTTTATTAAAAAGAATATTAACTCCTGAATATCATACCCATTTAACTATACGAAATCTTTCTGTCTGTCTCTCTCTCTCCACTCATACACACACACACACACACACACCAAAACAAACGCACGCACAAGAATACTATATATTTTGCTTAACAATGATAATAATACTCAAAAGTCTTTAATAAACATGGAAGCAGACACAGGTGGTGGGGGGGGGGAATACTTTGCACTTCGCTTAATATCTTTAGGCCCTAATTATTTGTTTCAGTCATGAAATGTGTGCACACACACACACACACACACACACACACACACACACACACACACACACACACACACACACACCACACACACACACACACACACACAACCCACCTACATTGACACATGCACCACTGCAACACTAGTTCTCACTCAGTCTTGTTTCAAGCACACACACACACACAACTACACACAACCATATACACACACAGACACATACACAGCTACACACACACACACACACACACACACTCTCACACATAAGTACAGTGATGACACAAACACACTCAGTGCCACGCCCACATGCCCATTCAGCAAAGTCTTCTCTTTTGCAGTCACTGCTCCGTGATAACACTCCGTTTATCAACACACTTACACAAGACAGTAACAATGGGTCATACCTGTACTTCTGCCAACGCCCTGCCCTCGTAGATGACGCGTGCTGGCTTGACCACGAGCAAGCTGCTCCACTGTGTCAGTTCCGGTGCTAGCTGTAGCAGACGATGCTTGTACTACGTGTCCAGTTTCACTCTCCTTCCAGGCTCTGTGCCCGACTTCCTTGGAGCTCTGGCTTACGGGAAATTCCTGAGGCCAGAGAAACTCCCTTTCCACAGAGTGGTCCTCATGGTCCATGGGGCCATTCCAGAGTCGCCACTCTCCCTCACACAGGATAACCTCCTCTTAGCGCAAGAGAGGTCTCAGGCCCAGCAGCGGCATATCTCCCTCTCGCAGCGCTGCCTGGCAAACTGGGAGGAGACTGCCAGGAGGGGTCTGGAAGTGGGTCCAGTGGTGGATTCCTTCTTGGGTGTGGTCTGGTGTCCGTTCTTCAGGACCCAGACTACGAGCCCGCTTCCCTCTGTCAGTCACCTGTCTCTCCCGCAATGGTTGCTTCCATTCACTCCATGGTGGAAAGACCTCAAGCACTCAACCAATGCCCTTCGCCAGATTGTACCTCAATTCAGTCCTGTCAAGGCCAAATGCAGTACTCTTACCATCTTTGGTCACCCGCTCTTCATCTGCCAGAGCTTCCTCGAGAGCTATGCCGCTTAGGTCTAGTTCCCTATTCAGGACCCACGTGCAGGCCACTATCAAGAGTCAGGACGAAATCAGGAGGGACCTTGCCCTTCACTCTGGTCCCGCTTGCCCCGCGGCAAAGCGCCCTGCTCCGGCGGCTCCCCCACCTTCCAGGGGCCTCCACAAGAGACGTTTTGCGCCTCCTTCAGCCCCAAAGGGGCTGGGCAAGCATCCCCCCCTACACGCGATCCTGTGGGCAGTCTGTCCCGACACATAGACACTTTCAGATGGAAACCCCTAGGTCCATCTGTGATGCCTTGCTCCCGGACGACTGGGGCATTTCCATTGATCTCAGAGATGCGTATTCCCATCTCTTTATTCACCCAAAGGACAGGACGTACCTCCAATTCGTTTCGAGGAACCGATTCTTCCAGTTCAGGGCTTTTCCCCAGGGTTGCTTGGGACCAATCATCAGTGAGCAAATGGCACTCCCGGTCCCGGTTAGCCCAGGGAGTCCATATCACACACACACACACACCCCCCTCCTCAGCGGACTTCTTCACGGATGCATCCTAATCCGGGTGGGGGGCCTATGTGGGCCTGCTAACAGCAGCAGGTCAATGGTCACAAGACCACCTTTCCTGTCACATCAACATTCTGGAACTGGAGGCAGTTTTTCCAAGCCCCCAGAGACTTTCTCCCATTTCTTAAGGGAAAACATGTTCGCATCGACACGGACAACACTACTATGGCTTGTTACATCAACAAGCAAAGGGGCACTCGCTCCCACTCCTTGTCTCGGAGAACGGAACAGCTTCCACTCTGGTCTGTAGAACAATCCTTTCAGATCTCAGCGATGCATGTCCCGGGAAAGATGAACATACTGGCGGCCTCCGTCCGCAGCTCCCACAGGATTCTTCCCTTAGAACAGGCACTGGTCTGTGCAGTTCTGCAGCCAGTGTGGGCAGCGTGGTCCAATTCACAAGTGCACCTGTTTGCCACCAGATTCCACCGCCGCCTTCATCTGTAGGTCTTTCCAGTCCCAGATCCTTTGGCTTGGCCCGTGGATGCTCCGACCATCCCACGGTCTGTCCTGTCGGGCTACGCCTTCCCTCCGTTCCCCTAACTGGGAAAGTTCTGCGGAAGGTGCGGGCAGACTCTGCCACGATGGTTCTCGTGGCGCCTCGATGGCCTGCCCAAACATGGTTTCCGGAACTGCTGCACCTGTTCCATGTGCCTCCAATAAAACACACTGTCATAGGCCGGTCCTTGCTTCAACCAAGGTCACGCATTCTGCACAGCAACCCGGAGGCTCTAAACCTTCCTGCTTGACTGCTGTGCAGGCCTCAATGTCTCCATTAGGCTTGTCCCCGGCAGTGATTGGCCCTGTGATGCAAGCACACAGACTGGACACTCAGGGAATGTATAAATACCATTATCCAGTCGGGTAGTCCTTCATTCGCGGACAACCCTGTCCTGCTGGATATTGTCCGTAGGGCTTCCCTTCGGGAAGCCTGACCCCCCGCGGCACCCGGCCGGGGATCTCCTCCTCCCTGGGACTTTCGCCTTAATGAGCCCGTCAGGGACTGTTCTCCCAACTTCCTCTCATTTCGGACGGCCTTTCTACTCACTCTAGCGTTGGGGAGGCACTGTAGCGAAGTGCACGCTCTTGGCGGACTCCCCGGGGATGTTGCTTTTGAACCAGTGCTCAATGTCTCTCCACCTACACCCGGACTTGGCCAAGAACCAGTCGCCAGGTTCTCCTACTCTATCTCCATTCATCCCCTGACGTCTATCCTTGCTCCGGATGACGAAATCTTCTCGCCAGAAGCAGCACCACCTGTTTCTCTCTTACAACGAAAGTTATAAGAAGGCCATTAGCCATGCATCCCCCTCTCGATGGCTGTGAACAGTCATCAAGGATGCGTATGCCAGGCCGGGCTCAGATTCGGCTGTCTTCTCCCTGAGGCCCCATGAGATTACAGCATGGGCCTTGTCACTGGCCATGGGCCTTGTCACTGGCGTTCACTCAGGGCCAGCCCCCTGAGTGTCCTGGACACCACGCATTGGCGTTCTCTGGGCACGTTCATTCCATCCTACCGGCGCGATGTATACCGTCTGCGCGACGTAGATCTAGGGGTATCGCTTCCACTGTGGTGGCTCAACACCCCATCTCTGCTGCACACCCTGACTTTCTCATTCCTCCAGGCGTTAACCAGGTAAGCCCTCCTTCCGGGTAGCGCTATTCTGCATCAGTGATCCACGGTACAGTATGTGTAATTAAAAGGAAATTTTCCTTCTAAAATTACGTTTAATCTAACATACCGTGGCTCACGCAGAGTCCCTCCCGTCCTCCCGCCTTCCTGGTTCCTTCCGTTCACAGTCAGGGTCTTGGTTTCCTCGAAAAGAGGAAGAGCACATGCGCATGCGCAAGACATGGATACTCTCAGAGTTATGATCCCTTAGGACTTTATTGTTTATGAGGCAGGAATGGCAAATCGCTGCTGCTTATTGCATCAGTGAGCCACGGTAAGTATGTTAGATTAAACGTAATTTTAGAAGGAAAATTTCCTTTTCACTCCCCTCTTTGAGCCATTGTTCCCCTGACTGGCCTTCACCCTCTTCAAAATCTGGGTCAGTTACAGCCTCCAACTCGGCTCGCTCTCCTCTTGCTGGACTATTCTAGTAATTGCGATGTCGACACACACCCTCCGCTCCTCTGGAAAGTTGGTTCGACTTCTTCCTCCAGCGAGCCATTTGACATAGCAGTTTCATCATAACAACTAAATTCGTCGTCCTCTATCAATTGTAGAACTTTCTCATCATCAGTGGTAACAAAGTCACTGTAATCTTTTTGCTGTTCGCTTTCGTTTCACGCCACTTCGGCCAGGTTGAGTTTCGTCATCCGCCATGTTGATCAGTGAGTTCGAAAGTTGCAGGGGGTGGTTTAGGAAACAGCCCAGACTGACCCCTTTTAATCTCATTGGATCCTTCTCTTTATAAATATTAATAGCAGACACACTAAGCTTTGTGATTGGAGTGAATTGGGAACCCTGGTCTTAAAATAGAGCTTGGAAAAGTCTTACTATCAGTCACACGGAATATCCCGTGACGGGCCGTCTTAGAGTTGGCCGGAACTTCACGGGATATCCCGTGATGGGGCGGTCTAGTGGTTAAGAATCTTAGTGTTTCTGACCGTAGGCTTCAGCTGTGGCTGCCAAAAGCGGGTCTCATTTAGTTCCATCTCCCACTGCAATCGACCACTGTTAGGACCATCCTTTCCCTCGATCTTTTGATTGTGAACCCAACAGGTGTTCCACCACCCCCTAAAACACTCTCATCCCTTCTCCCCTCTGGTGCCCAGTAAGTCAAGCAGAGCTCATCCTAGCACTGAGTGGCCCTTGTACCTTTCCCCAATAACCTGCATGACATCAACAGGAACTAACCATCACAGCCTATCCACCTGATAGACACATTTGCCTTGTTATACCTCAAGTGTAAGTATTACAAGCCCTGGAAGTGGATGCTCTCTCCCTGAACTGGGCCACTGATCAACTACACACTTCCTCCTTTCTGGACTCTTCGCTAAGTAATTAGGAAAGCAAAGGAGGAAAAACTTTGCTCCTCTCTGGTGCTCCCAGCCTCAACTCCCAGAACTCAAGTCTCTAATTCATGCACTTCTTGGAGCTGACTCTGAATTGGGATCTGCTCAGGCAGCCTCCCTCTGGAATCGTTCATGCCAACCTTGCAGTGCACCACCTCCAAGCTTGGCTTTTGTGTGGTGCTTCCTGCCAGCACTAAATGAGGATACAGGCACTTCATTTCCTTCTCATTTTTACTTACCAGAGTAATATCAGTAGCTTTGTCAGCACCTGACTGGAGTCCTTCCAGCTACCGGCTTTCTTACCTGTGGAAAGGGCACTGAATCACTTTACAAGTTCTAATAAGTGGAAGAAGCGGCTCCTCCAGTGCTGCTTTTGGTTGTTTTAGTACTACTCTTAACAGGGTCCATCCCCATCCATACTCGTTTTCAGTCAGGCTGGTGAATTTCTTTGCCCATCTCTCTCATGTCAGAGAACCTGGCTTTTGGCACTGTAAAGTGTCACAGATTTGAAACTGCACATCCCTCCAGCAACTTGAAGGTGTTGGGGTTGGGGGAATCTCTCAGACAACTTTCTTATCCTAAAGTCTCAAGAGGTCTTTGTTCGAAGTCCAAAATCTCCTGCACTCAGGTGCCCACCTTTATAACCACAACATGCAGTTCCCCTTTCTCGCCTCCCTTACAAAATAAAAATGACCTTTCTCGTGGCCCATGCTATTTCCTGCCATCCCACAGTGAACTCTATGCATTAAGTGGGGCTAAAGGAGACTGATTCCATAGCAGCGGAGATCTGTATTTCTCATTCCTACCAGAATTCCTGACCAGGGTTCAGAACACTTTCTTTCACAGTTCCATCTCTTATCTCCTTATTGGAAACGCAAGAGGAGAGGAGAGAATGGGCTCTTGTGCCCTATCCATTGCTTCATACACTACTTGCATCGCTCAGCTTTAATTTGATATCTTCTCCGTGGAGACTGTTTATCTCAGTTAATGAGCGATACGCCAAAGATATTGCAGCTACCACCATATCTCTGGCTGTATGAAACAAACATCAAGGTGAAACAATCATCAAGGCATATAAACCAATTCCATCCCTATCGGAGCTACTCCAGGCCCATGGGACTCTAGGCTTTGTCAACCTCAGCCACTGTCCTTCTTTCCCTGTCTATTCTTGATGTTCTAGAAGCATCCTACTGGTGCAGGGAATCCATCTTTATTAAGCATTACCTGTGAGATGTCCAGATTTCCACCAGAGAGGGTCTGTCCCACATCTTGATTTCGGTTAATGCCGTCTTAGATGCCTCCAAGAGACAAGCAGACCGGAGCTGAACATCTCTTCCGCCTTCCAGTCTTTGAATTCTATATTAGTTGGATATGTTTGAGTGTATGATACTAGAAGAGGAATTTGTCAAGTAACTTCCTGTTTAGCAAATACACTTAATATACTCAGTTAAAAGGCCCATCTTGAGCAGTTGTGTGCCTCTCTGCATTGTTGAATATGGTAATTGTACTAGCGAAACAGGAATGTTTACTAGCTTAAAGATTTCTTGAAAAATTCCTCAGTTTTACAGAATTTAGATAAAAGAAATGAAATGTTCAAATCTATAGGGAGTTTTGACTGGACAGGTTGCCCGTTATGAATGTGTCAGTGTCACCAAGTTATGTCAAAACAAACCTGGAACGAGATTGATATCTTTCAGTTGTTGTCCATGTGTAATGTTTTTTAATCATCCACATGCCATATATATTGAATTATGTATTATTGGACTGGTATTAGACACAGATTTGTATGTATCTTTGCAGAAAAAGAAGGTAGAAACAAACACTTCCTTTAACGCTGTGCCTATTCTGCCGGGTCATGACAAGAAAGAAAATCTCAAGTTTGCCCGCCTTTTGGGCTCAAGGAAGGGCAAGCCCAAGGAGGAAAATGAGGAGAGAGCTGCAGGTGAGGGGAGTAATGAAGCAGAAGAAAAGGCAGCTATGGAGAGTGAAATACTCAACAACAACCTTCTCAGGCAGTACGAGTCTTCACGCATGTTCACTCACTTACACCGAGGATCAGGCCTGGGCTACAGCAATACAACATACCAGCCCCATTAAACCCCATCCATCCCTCCTGTTCTTCCCATTCTTCAACTTCCCTGCAGAGAGGCAGCAATCATCATTTTTGAAGTGGTGTGATGTGCATATGCATTTGACTATGTGTGTCAGTTTAGTGTCGAGTGAGAATGTGATTGTGTGATAATAAACTTGAACGGATGATAAGGATGTATATAATTTGTATGTGGTTGTAAACTTGAGTGGATGGTCAGTACATGTATTTCGTGATGGTGGCTATCATAATTGATTTACTGTGGTAAAATCAGGCGACCCTCGTGAAGGAGAGCACATCACTGCAGTGCATCATATTTGTTTTTTGAACATTCTTCCCCCTGTAGGTCTATGCATGAATTTTTTAACTTATTTTCAGAAGTGGATTTTGTACCAGATTTTGCATAATGTTATGACAGTAGGATTTTTTTACGTGGGCCGAGGACATGCTGCACAGCATCCAGACCACAGTTCGAGGTCTAGTGAAAGAGGTATGAGGGTAGGTTTGGATTGCTGACAGGATTTGAAGCCATGATCTCTTGCTTTCTGGACATGTGTTCTGACCAGTTGGGTCACACATTCATGCTTAGTAAAGAATCCACAGCAACAAGAATTGTCTGTGTTTTGTTTGGGAAGGGGGATCCACACTGGTAGGTAAATATTAGGAAGAAGAGAAAAGGAGATAGGAAGAAGAGAAAAGGATGTCACTACATTGCGGTGACGCATTCTCCCCATTGAGAACGGCAGGAAGAACACTCCAAGCGGTGAATGAATGGTTTGGTAATTGTGCGGTGAAGTGTGAAACAGGTATGCCAAACTCCACCCTTCCCCTCCCCCCTTCCAGAGAATTTCCATTTCCAACTTGACAGTAGCCCTATTTTATGTTTTGTGTCTGATTAGAGACAGCAGAAATAAACACGGCCGTACTGGGCCAATGCAGTCTGCTTGGCTTTGATTTTGAAAAATGGCTTGTCAGAGCTGAAAAGATTAAACTGTGCAAAGTAACCTCAAAAATTGATAATAATGTAGTGGAAACAGTCCATGTCAGAAGCATGCTCATTGCATTTTACAGGAATAGAACAGTGTGTATGCACACACACACAGGATGATTGCATTTTACAGGAATAGAACAGTGTGTATGCACACACACACAGGATGCTAAACTAAGTTGCACTCAACCTGCTAGGCATGTGATCCTTGACCCAAGTTGCCATTCTATATGTCTCTCAACACACACGTACAGACAGGATTCTTTGATAATGTACACTCAGCCTCTTAGGCTAGGCATGTGACCCTTGACCCAATTTGTCACTTCTCTTCGTCCCACTTGCTCACATGCACACACTGGATGTTGAGCTAGGATACACTCGGCCTGTTTTGCTCATTATATTTTACCAAAGATTTTGTCTTCCAGCCACATGGCTCGTTCTGGTCATGAACACAATATGTATTTGCAATACTTTCACAACTTTTTCTAAATCCTTTAGTTTTGTAAGATTCGGCACCAAAGGTCAAGCTGACATGGTCCAAAAGGGTACAAATAATTGGCACCTTTCAAGGAAAGCACGTGAAAATTGGAAGCCAGTATTTTATATTGTTTAGGTATCTTCTGCATAGAATTTTTCATTGAAAAAAGTGTTGATACATATATATTTCAATTTACACTTGTTTGATTTTTGTGTTGCACACTCTGCTCCCACCCCCCTTTTTTATTTTTAATTTGATTTTTATGTTATACTCTCTGCCCCGCCCCCTAGAGACACTTGGCATACCTGGTGAAAGGTGGAAAAGTAAGTGGATTTGTGAGAGAGAGTGAGTGCTCTTTTGTGCATACTAAATAGAGACATATTGGTATGGTATGTTTTTGTGTATCATGTGGAAAGCAATAAGTGGTAAAACCAAGAGTGAGTGTACAGATTTTGGTGGTGGTTTAACCCTTAGCTGTTCACAAAGCCGGTAACCACCCTGCGGAAGAATGTGCCAATCCGTGCGTAGCGCTTGAGATCGTCCGACCTTTTCCGGCACATGTGTGGGGAATTTCCATCACTACTGGCCTTGCTGTCTTTATCTCGCATGTGGTTAGAATCTTGGTCAGTCTCGCGTTGAATGTTCTAAAAATAGTACGAGCATTCTGGGATGCAAGGAACTTTCCATTCACTACTGAAAGACTTTGTACTGATGCTGTGCTACATTCGAATTCACATGTCAGTGGTTGTGAAGGTTTTTTTTGTTTTGTTTAATAGTTTGCACTACATTCATCTATAGCCTTTCTGCTATACATCTGAATGTGCTATCATTCTGATAGTGTTACTGTATTGCTAGATGGGATTTTTTTTTTTTACCTTTCTTCCTGGGATTGTTATTCATATGAGGCATGTGTTTTGTCTGAGGATGTAGAAGTAACACATTTCTGACTGCAACCATCAGATATGTCATTCACATGAAATGTTGCACTATATCAGACTGTCATTTTTAATAGCAAATGTATTCAAAAACAAGCATGAAAGAGGATTTTATGTGATGCAACGCCTTGACTGCAAGGCAGCAAAATCAAAAGTTTTGCATGGTCGGAAATGAGTTAAATGACTGGTGGTTTGACAGTGTGTGCCTTCGGAAATTAACTTGATGGTTTTATTTGTGCGGTAAAGATGGCTTGGCTGAGAGTTAGGTTGTGTGGGAATAAATGGTAAGTGGAACTGTGGTTGCACTGAAGTCTGGATAGTTCGTGCTGAAGTATTTTTGAAGTTTGACTCAGATTATAGGTAAATGATCGATTACATTTGGCTGATGGAAGAATTAACAGGTGAATGGGTGATTGATTCTGATAGTACTGTTTGTGTAGGAAACATGTTGTGGACAGCTGCATATGTCAGTAGGAGTTGATTTGTTCATATATTTCAGGGCTTGAAATCTTGATCTTTGAGATTTTTCCGTCTTTGAAGTGACTTTCTGTCAGGTTTTATCTTAAATTACATGTGCAAAGAAAAAGGAAATTTGTTTACAGGGGACAATAATTCATTCTTCTACATTTAGCTTCATGTTTAGTTGCTGTGTCATGTTATCTTTAACAATTTGCACATAAGTAAAAAAGAATTTCATTTATAGGAGAGAAAAAAAAAAAAACGTTCCAAACATGATTTTTGGGATAACTTCTGTGAGGTTTTGCCCCCACCCCTGAATGGGACATAGCTTTGGCACTCTCCATGGAGGCCTCGAGTAGCCCCTGAATCCTAGCTGCAATATATTTCTACTTTTCATCTTAGTCCATTTCCAGCCCTTATTGATTTTTGGTGAATGACACGTGTTCTTATGTATGTCTCAGCAAACAGGGTTTGCATGTAATATGTTGTGAGCATCAGTGAAAGTGACCAGAAATGTAGCACTGTGTGAAGTATGATTGTATGGACAAAATAAAATTACAGTGTCTTTCTTCCTGTACATTGCGTAGTGGCACCCTCCCAGACATACTGTGATTTTATGCCTGAAACATAATCTATGGTGTGTGTGTGAGTGTGCTTGTGAAATATAGGGGGACACTGGAAATCCGCAGTGTCTTAAGTGTCTGGATTTGAATAATCCACAATGTCTGGATTTGAAAATGCGTATCTGAAATGCAAACTAGACCTGGGCAAATTCCCTGCTTAACAGGAATGGATGGTTTCTATGGAGCTCAAACCAGACAACTTCACTCGCTTGGGTCAAGGTTGACAGGATTCAGCTTGCTGGTTTCCTTTGAAGCATGTATTTAGTAGGCTACTGATTTGAACATTTTCATTATAAACAGTATGCGTTATTGATTGGTCTTTGGTTGTTGAATCCATTTTAAATATCAAGCTTTAAGCCTGTTTGCTTTTTTGTTTTGTTTTGTGTTTTTGAATTTGTTCTGATTTTCATTATACAGATGTCTTGTGTTTTGTTTGGGGTTTTTTTTGTTGTTTTTTTTCTCCCCAGTTTTTTTTTCTCCCCAGTATTTGTTTGTGTTCCCAAGTTTTCTTCTTTTGTCTCGCTCTTCGTGGCTATGAGTTTCTTTCATGCATTTTAGTGGAATTTTCCTGTAGTTGTCCATGCAGTCTGTTTACTTCTAATAAATTCTTCCAACCATTTGCAGGTAATGAATCTCTTAAAAAAAAATGTACATGTATATCAGATTGTGTTCAGTGAGTATTGAAAAAACAAAAATATGTTTAGCTTCATGCACAATTACTGTTTCTAGCGTGTGCTGTTAATGTTAGTGTGAATGTGGAAAATCTTCTGATACATTTTTGTCACTTGTCATGCTTTCATTCACTATTCTTGTTAAATGTTCACTGCTTGTCAACACAGATACAGATCAGCTTATCAGTTTGCAGCTTTTGTTGGCTTGTAACTGTTTTCGTATGTCATTCCATTGCTTACCCTTCTTGATAATCATTCTTACTGATCCTCTTTCACTGAATGTAATGTACATGTTCTTCACACAAATGAGCAGTAACATTGAGACATTGATTGGATTTCATAGAATGAATGAAGTACTTTATGACTTGCTAAGTCTGCTAATCGTATTGGTGAATAGAAAGAAAAAAAATTGGGGGGAGGGGGAGGGAGTAAATGGATGCTGCATGGCCTGCATGCAAAATAGCCAGCATGTTAATTGACAGACTCGTAGCCATGCTTAGAAGTCCCATGATACATAACTGTTTTTGTATTTCAGAGTTAAAACATTTTTAGCTTTTATTGTTTATAATTTTGTTGTTGTGCGGTTGTCTTGTTTGTTTGGTCTGGCTAATAAATTGGTATCGACAGTATAAATGCATAAGTGTTGTCATTATCCTTCTTCTTTAATGTGCAAAATTACATTTTCCCCTGAATTTAACTTTTTATCTTTTTTTTTTTTTTTTTTTTTTCATTCCCCTCCCCTCATTTGTCAGGATGCATTTGCTAGGTGCATTGTTTGGGTGCTTGCACCGAGCCAGTTGCTGTCATTTAGTGGCTGTCAGCTAGGTAGGCCTACTAAAACATGGGACTCACTATTGTCTGCATGATTGAGACAATTAAGTATAATGGAACATATTACTATAGATACGACATGCACTCCACGTGGACATGAATAAATTCATAAAGAAAAGAAAAACATTTAACAGCTTTTTGAGTAATTCACAGAAGATTTTAAAGTTTGTAATGCAAAATCAGCTATCTTGAGAAAATGGGCTTCAGAGATTTTGATCACATGACTTGATTTTACAGTCCTTAGCCACACATCTGTCTCGTCAAATTTTACAACCTTGTAGTGAGATAAAATATCAGTATAAAGCAGGGCTTCCACTTTTCCGCGAATTTGTGGATTTCTGCGAAAACCGAGAGAGAATCCGCAAAAATAAAAATAAAAAATAAAAATTGCGAAAAAAAATAAAATAAAAAATGAAATAAGTGCAGATGTGTCAGATTGCGCCATTTTAAACGTAAATTTTCAAAAATTTCCAGGTGGGCAAGTCCCCCCCAGACCCTCCCCTGATTTTCAGGGATTTTTGCTTTTCCTCAGTGGGAGCCCTGATAAAGATTTCATGCATTCAGTCAACTTCGGTGCCCATTTTTGGTTTTAGTTGTATTGTCAAAATTGTGCGATTGTAGGCATTGAAAGAACAGCAAGTAGGTCTACAAAAATTAGTGTTTTTAACTAGCGATATTTATATTTGGAGGGGTGGGGGAGCAAAGAAATAAAATGGACTGTAATGTACTTGATTAAAAGTGCAGTTCCATTTTTCCTGATTTGCCCCATGATAACTTTAAGCTGTACTGCAAGTCTACCTGTGTGACCTATTGATGATTTTGTGAAAACAGGTCAAATGATATTTATTCAGTGCGTGTTTCTTGTCCAAGGCAAGTAAATAAAGCTCCAATGCCCAGATGCAGTTTGTGTGAACATCGTATTTTCCACAGTTCTAACATATGTGGTATAACTACTTTTATATTTGAATTATGATAATTAAATAGTGTGTACATATTTCATGAGTTTATGAATGAATAAAGCCATTTGTAAATTATATGTGTGTGTGCATATATATATATGTGTGTGTGTGCATGGCTGGAAGACCTATCAAAAAGTAAAATTCCAGCATCTGGCATAGCCATATGCACTGTAGATGGTGTCTTACACTGATGATTTCAGACACTGACATTTGTGTCACATTGATCTGCACCATCTTACTCTGATGAACATCGATAAAGGGGTCAAGACGGTCAAACCATACATTAACAACAGAACTGTATTGTCGCCTTCACCACAGCTTTAGAGACAGAACAAAAAAGTCAAGAAATGTTTTCCAAACAAAGACAAAGAAAAAAATTATAATAAAGCACAAAACAAAAATAACAAAATGAAAGCAAACTAAACAAACATATTCACCATCAAACTAACATAGGCCTATAGGATACAGATAAGAAGAAAAAAAAGGTTTAGTTGTTTGAACTATTACAATTGTAGTTATGTTGGGAATGGCTACAAAAGAATAAAGCAATAGCTTCGGTGAATTTACCATTTGCGCACACACATATACACAGACACGCTGACTGGATTAGGTGTAACAAGTGGAAAGACTGCTGATATTATTGTTGCTAGTTCAGGTAAGCTACCATGTTGTCATCAGGTATTTAAATAAACTTGAAGGAAGAGAATGATTGATTTTTTGGGGTGGTGGTGGTGATGATGATAATTAAATAACGTGTAGGCCTACATATTTCATGATTTTCTGAATGAATAAAGCCACTTGAAAAGTATATGTGTGTGTGCTTATGTGCACATATATATGTGTGTGCATGCATGGCTGGAAGACCTATCAAAAAGTATAATTCCAGCATCTGGCATAGCCATATGCACAGTAGATGGTGTCTTACACTGATGATTTCACACACTGACATTTGAGTCACATTGATATCCACCAGTAGAAAGAAACTCTAGGGAGAGCTAGACAACAGAAGGTCTTCAGAGAAGTAACCCCCTTTAGACAAGTGTTTCGGCCCTGAATTCCTTACACTCTCGGGGGGCCGGGCCACATCCAGGTCATGACTCCTGGATGCCCTTCTGCTGTTGTCTATTTTTTTTTTTTTTCCCCCACGCCGGGGAGCGAACCTGGGTGATTCTGCGCTTCAGAACTGCGGTTTTACCAATGTGCTAACGGGGCACACATCATCTGTAGGGAATTTAATCCTTATGAAGTTCACTTTTGGTTCCTCCTTGCCCAGATCCAGCTTGAGCTCCTTTCTGCTGCCTCTGCCATCGCTTTAAGGGCTCTAGTCCTCTTCTTTCCAGAAATGGCGAGTTGTTTCATGAGATCATAAGCGGAGGTGCCCACAAACCCTCTTGCCCCGACCTCTATGGCGAAGATTTTGACCCGCAGACCTGCTTTCTTCAGGGTGCTGGCAAGACCGGCGTATTTTTCGGTCTTGTAGATATGTGCTTCTTCCATTCTGCGTTCGTATGGCACAGTGAGTTCTATCAGAATCACTTGTTTCGAGGAGTCAGAGTGGAGAGCGATGTCTGGTCTCATGCCTGTCTTGCTGATGACATCTGGGTAATTTCTCCACTCTGGGAGGTCTGCTGTACACTCCCAGTCGACTGCTCCATCCAGAAGACCCTTTGGCAATGTGCTGGTTGTCATAGCACTTTCGGGCCAGACCTGTTTCCCTCCTGCTTTGTAGAACGTTGTCATAGCAATTGGTGCGTTTGGGGTCATGGTTTTTTTCGCTAACCACGTCTGTGATCACTTTCAGAACTTGGTTGTGCCTCCATGTATACCTTCCTTGGGCTAGCGCTACTTTGCAAGAGCTTAGGACATGTTCCACTGTTTGTTTCTTCTGACAGAGCGGACATGCTGGGTCGTCTGATTTCCCCCATTTCACTAAGTTTGCATTCGAGGGGAGCAGGTCATATACAGATCTGAGGAGGAAGCTTATCCTTAGAGGAGCCATGTGCCACATATCGTTCCAGCTGAGACTTCTTTGGAGTGCACTGTCCCATGTTGTCCATTGCCCCTGTTGACCTTGCTGGACTGCCTTCTGCACTCTTTTGACATCTTCTTCTTCCTTCAACTCCTGTATGATCATGTCTCTTTTTTCCTTCCCTTTGGCTTTGGACCACCACTGCATTTTTGTTGCTCCCAGTCCCTGTCTGTTGGTTTGCGTGTGTCCAATTATTTCTTTGATGCTGATGTTTCTCTTGGCATTGTTTACAGCCTCTTGGACTTTCCACTTTCTGCCAGTTCTCAGCTTTGGATGAACTGATCTCACGATATTGTCTTCCGATTCCTCCAGCATGCTCAACAGTCTTGCTTTTCCAACTTTGTATTCCTCCACTATGGATTTGAGAGGTAGCTTCAGCATTGCTTGACGACAGTAGAATGCAACATCAGTGAGACCAGGTGGGACACCGAGCCATTTTCTTGTGTATTTGTTGATTTTGGCTTCCATTGCTTCGACTGTGCTGGTGCAAATGTCATAGATTAGCAGTGGCCACAGCAGCTTATGTCATAGATTAGCAGTGGCCACCATCTTATTCTGATGAACATCGATAAAGGGGTCAGGACGGTTAAACCGTACATTGACAACAGAACTGTGTTGTTACCTTCACCACAGTTTCAGGAACGGAACAAAATAAAAAGTTCCAAGAAATGTTTTCCAAACAAAGGCAAAGAAAGAAAAAAAAGGAAAAAATAAAACAAAAACAAAAACAAACAAAAAAGCAAACAAACACGCAATATATTTACCAACAAAATAACATGGGATACAGATAAAAATGAAATGGTTTAGTTATTTGAACTATTACAATTGTTGCAATGTTAGGAATGGCTACAAAAGAAAAAAGCAATAGCTTCGTGAATTACCACTTGCGCACACACACACGCACGCGCGAGCGAGTGAGCGCGCACATACACACTGACTGGAATAGGTGTAACAGGTCAAAGGCTGCTGACATTGTTGCCAGTTCAGGTAAGCTACCATGTTGTCATCAGGTATTTAAATAAACTTGAGGGAAGAGAATGATTGTGATTTTTTGGGGTGGTGGTGGTGGTGAATTCTATAGCAGCGCACCAGAAAATGGTAAACTACTTTTATATAGGCCTATGTGAATTCTTGGACGAATCTGTTTGGTTCGATTTTGTCTTGAGTTTGACTATGATCGCACCTGCTGCTTAAACAAATTAAGAAGAGATTGTGGGACACTCTTTCTTGATACTTTAAACATTATGATGTAAAAATAGCACCAGGTAGAAAATATTAGACACTTATGTAGAGTGGATGGGGATGAGAAGTTTAGATGTACTTGGGACAAAGCACATGGTCATGATGATCGTAGTTTCACACCCATAGTAGTAGCGGAAATAGTTACATAGTAACATTGACGGTAGCAGTGAGGAATAGCTTGGAAAATTTCCCATTTTTGCATGGCAACTTCTCTTCAAACAAACTATGTCTACAGTCTGACTGAACACGAATATTGTTATTCATAGATAATCCGAATTCTGTACCGTCTGGTGAATTAAGCCAGATATCCGTCCTTAAGTGGAAAACTCGACATGCCTAACCGCTACCCAAGGTGTAAACGAAAACGCTGAACGTAGAAAAGCACGGCTAGTTTTGATTAGCTGCTGCAGAATGTTCTTTTAGGTAATAAGTACGTGTATTCAGGTGTATGTTTTAAATTTCCTGTGTCATAAACTGGACGGAGTGGTCAACACTAGGGGCATCTCTTTAGATTAAGTGCGCGAATGCATTGATTCGTGTACTTAATTTCCCCCCCCCCCCCCCTCCCTGTTGAAGTACTGTGTATATTTTTTGGAAACGGCAATTGCCCTGATATGGCTATGCACAGTCAGCTGGGCTTTAATCAAAACCAACAACAACAGATAATAAGTCTGATTCACAACTAGTAGTAGTAGTAGTAGCTGAGGGCTGGCTCGTAGCCTAGGCCTTCTGGCCTTTTAACGCCCTATCTTTTTTGTTTTACTCTTTCTTCTTCAGGGTCTGAAAAGCATGCCTTAATATTCATACTTGAGCAAATCTGCTTCAGTCTATTTTTTGAAATAAAATTTTGAATTCTGCGTCATCGTCCAGGAAATTTTTGAATTTGTTAATGCTGTTAGTAAATTTAATTTCAAAAGGAATTTTATTCCACAATTTAACAATTCTGTTAGAAAAACAAAACGCTCTTGTGTTAGTATTTCTGTGTTTAACAAATATTTTACCTTCAGCATTCCTTGTTATACTAGCTTGTGGAAAGGAAAAAAATGTTTCAACTGATAGCTTATCCATCCCATTCATTATTTTGTATACCTGTATTAAATCCCCCCTAATCCTCCTACCTTTCAGTGAATGAAGTTTTAAAAACTTAAGCCTTTCTTCATAACTCATATTTTTACACTCTATAAGCAATCTAGTTGCTCTTCTTTGTACATTTTCAAACCATTTTTGACTGTCTTATCAAATACGGATTCCAAACAACACTTGCGTATTCTAAATGTGGTCTAACAAAAGCCTTATACAACATTAAAAATGTATGTTTATTCATGTACAAAAATGTTCTTTTGATAATTCCTATCATTTGGTTAGCCTTATTTGATACTCTTTTAATGTGCAGGTCAAAGGATAATTCACTATCAGCGCTTAGATTTGATTTTTATCGAGATTTTGCGCTATATAAATATTGTAATTATTATTATTATTAAATGTAACTCCCGAGTCTTTCTCCGTTTCACACACACTAATTTTCTGTACATCATTTCCAATTTTCATGAAATACTCTCGTCTAATATTCTTCTTACCAACATGCATTACATGGCATTTTGAAACATTAAAATATAAATTCCAAGTATCTGACCAGTTTTGTAGTATTAGCAAGTCCTGTTGAATTAAATTAACATTGGCAACCTTGTCATATAGTTTTGTATCGTCAGCAAAAATTTTGCAAGTACAGTGCAGTGAATCAGGTAAGTCATTTATAAATACAGTAAACAAGATTGGACCCAGTACACTGCCCTGAGGGATCCCGCTTTTTACTTTTGTTTCTTCTGATTCAGCATTTCCTACCATTACCCTCTGCTTTCGATCATACAAAAAATTTTGGATCCATTTGAGTGTATTTCCTTTAATACCATAAGATGCTAGTTTTATGAGCAGTCTTTCGTGAGGTACAGAATCAAAAGCTTTTCTAAAATCAAGATACACGATATCAAAGGGGTCCCCATTGTCCATCATATTGGTGAAATCCTCCATAACTTCTAATAATTGGGTTACACAGGATCTTTTCCCTCTAAATCCATGTTGACATTTTGCATAAAATTTATTACTTTCAAAGTGAGAAATGATACAATCTCTTACTAGTGATTCCAGTACTTTACAAACAATACAAGTTAAACTTACAGGTCTATAGTTTCCAGTGTCACTCCTATTTCCTTTCTTAAACAAGGCTTTAACATCGGCTGTTTTCCAATCCTTTGGTAACTCACCTGATTCTAAGGACTTATTAAATAATATACAAAGTGGCTTTGCAAGTTCTTTACTTACTTCCTTTAGTATCCTAGGGGATATCAAATCTGGTCCTTTAGCTTTATTCGGATTTAGTTCCTGTAACTTTTTTTCTACCGCAGTTGGAGTAACTCTGATATCACATAATGATATACCATTTGACTTTGAATTTTCTATTAAATCTGGTAATGTACTGATATCTTCTGTTGTAAAAACGCTTGCAAAAAATTTATTTAAAACTTCAGCTTTGTCTTTATCTGTAACAACCAGTTTTCCATCATTGGTTTTTAAGGGGCTAATACCTGTATTAACTTTTGTCCTTTCTTGTACATATTTCCAAAATTTTTTTGGGTTACTTTTACTTTCCTTAGCAATATTTTTCTCATACTCTTTTCTGGTTTTCTTCAACAATTTGGTACATTCATTTCTTACTGTTATATATCTATCATAATCACTACCTTTTTTGGTTCTCAAATATCTTTTATATGTATTATACTTCTTTTTCATTTTCATCAGAGCCTTTTTATCTAACCATATAGGTCTGAAATGTTTATAATTACTAACTATAACTTTTGGGACACATTCCTCAACACCATCATTTAACACTTTTTTTTTATCATACCCCAAGCACTCTCAACATCCATATTGACCAAGTCACTCCAATCTTCATCCTTCACAATATTATTAAGTTTTCTGTAATCACCTTTATTAAAATCATACTTGTATTTGTCTACTATAGGTGCATTATACATTGAGACATACAATTTGAATTTCAATACGTCGTGGTCACTTTTACCAACCGGTTGTAAGTGCTCTATATATGAGATTAAGTTTTCTTCATTTACTAGTACCCAGTCATCCAGAGAAGGAATTTGTCCTTTCCTTCTTCGAGTAGGTTCCGATACCTTTTGAATTAAAAATGCATCACGTACATTCTCAATTATTTTGTCACTTTTATCACCTCTCCACTCTCCATCCCAACCAACATTTGGAAAGTCAAAGTCACCAACAATACAAATCTTATCATACTTATTAAGTTTATCAGATTTTAAAACATCAAACAGCTTTTTGGCATTTTCTACTGTGCTTGTATTAGGACTTCGATATATACATCCTAACAATACTTCTTCACCATTAGCACCACTAAAAGAGCACCACACACTTTTTTCAAGGTCTTCATTATTTAACTCTTCACACTCTCTTGCATTCAATCTTTTTTCAGTATATAATACAACTCCCCTTTGGGGATTTTTTGACACAAACATATCAAAATTAGGAAAAGAATATTGATTCTCAATAAAATCTCTCACATTCTTCGGCTTGATTTCTGTCAGCCCAATCACACTTGGTTTTAAATCATCTATGAGGGCCAAAAACTCATCTTTTTTGTTTAACAAACTATCAACATTTGAGTATACAACAATGCACTCTTCCTGAGTTACATGTTCACTTCTATTTACATTATGTACATGATCTCCTTTGTCAGTTCAATATGTAGCTTTCTCCCTCCCACTTCCTGTTGGCCCTTTCCCACCCTCTGCTCCTCTTGGCCTGGAACTCGCAGCCACAATCTGTCCATTCCTGATTACTATGTTCTGTTCGCCCTCATCCCTTCTTCTAATCAGTTCTTCTCTCAGCTCTTTGTACTTTTGCCTCTGTTTGAGAGTGTAGTCATGGTTGACATAGATTTTTGTTGTCAGATCTGTCACTCCGGCATTCAGCTCAGGAGACTTTCTCACTACTTCTTTCTTCTTTTCCTCATTTGTCATGGTTACCTTCAACATCCTGGGCATATTTCCTCCCACCTTTCCCAATCTGACAGGCTCTTTCACATCATTGTCTTCTATCTTTGTCAGTTTTCCCAGAATCGTTTTGGCAGCCTTCAAGTCGTCTTTCTTCCTATCCTCTGCACTATCTTTAGAGCTCTCTCTAACACCCACTATGATCACATTCATCTTTCTTTTTTCTTTCTCTTCTCTCTCCTCCATCGCCTCCTCAACTTTCTTACTCACTGCCTCATCGATTTTCTTGTCCAAGCTGTCCACTGTTTACAGACGAAACACTCAAGGTCTCTAGGTCCCTCGCTAGGGGTGTCGCACACCATACATTGCCATGTACCTAATTCCTCTATTTTGCTCTTTCCTCTTTGCCCTTTCCCCACGCGACCCTGATTTCCACCTCTACCTCCACGACCCCTGCAGGACATTTTAGTTTAGCCTTCTAAGTAATAAAACTACAATTGTACTAACTATTGAGCAGTATACTTACAGCCTGACAAAAACTTTGGTTAGTAATGAAAAAACGAAAAACGAAACTGTGAACGCAAGTAAGAGTGAATACTGAGTAGCCTACTGTGCGTGCTCCAACAACACAACACTGTTGCTATCTAATAAAATCCTGGAAGCACGTTCTGGCTATCAGCAGCACTGACAGTCTTCACTAATACATGTAAATATGCACAATCTTTCACAAAGTTAAATAATATATAATATGACTTCAATTTCCCTAATTTCCTAACGCTGAACTGAAAAACGCCGCCATTTTCCGCGCATGCGCCCCGATAGTAAACATCGTGATTCGTGTACTTAATTCCCCCCCCCCCCCCTCCCTGTTGAAGTACTGTGTATATTTTTTTGAAACGGCAATTGCCCTGATATGGCTATGCACAGTCAGCTGGGCTTTAATCAAAACCAACAACAACAGATAATAAGTCTGATTCACAACTAGGGGTCGAAGATCGCTTTCAACCAAATGCACTCAAAGCAGAAATTCATGAATCACACGCGTCAGACGGCGTGCTTTTCTAGTGAACGTAGTTGTACTATATGGTACCGATTTTTGACGACAAAAAATTTGCTTTGACAGGTATTTTCTTCCAAAGACCAGATAGCGTCAATTATCTGTCGATTCTACACATAAGTTCCCTCCTCCTGCACAAACTGCACCATTATGGAGTTCGAGGCCATGTTAACAGATGGATCGTTGATTGTGGACACTAAACAACAAGAACAAGAACAAGAACAAGAAGTTTAGTGAATCCGGAAAGGTAAATAGCCTGTCTGTTTCTTGGCACACTTTAGACGAGCTGTTCTTTCACAGACAAAAGCCTGGCCCAGACATGCGCAGTGGATACCACTGAAACCTAGGCCCATGAAAAGGTAATGCGTGTTAAATGAAATTTTAATGAATAATAATTGTTGTCTTACTGCCCAGACATGCGCAGTGGATACCACTGAAACCTAGACCATGAAAAGGTAAGGTGTATTCAATGAAATTGTAATTAATGAATAATAATTTTTGTCTTACTGCCCAGACATGCGCAGTGGATACCACTGAAACATAGGCCATGAAAAGGTGTGGGTTTGTTT
>JAPXFY010000022.1:22770545-22798045 GCA_030674185.1 Monoplex corrugatus
CAAACCCCAACAGCGCAGACATGAAATAAACACTACTGAAAATACACTACGCACAAAAAGTTAAGGATCACTTGCACAAAAATTCATAACTTTCAAAATAAGAAAGCCAATGCGTTGAAGTTTGGCAAACATTTAATTCCATGCTTTAGTGATAACGATACACAATTGCCTTCAATTTCGAGCAATTGTTTGGTGTGTACATTTGATCAAAGTGGGTACGTATCGAAATTTGATTTCCCAAAGTCATTGAAATCACAAGACAGGACATTCTGATGCTCCCAAAAGTTCAGTAATGCGTGTAACCGCCATGGCTGTTCTGGCACTCGACGCAGCGAGTCCTCATCGAGTTGACCAGGTTGGTGAAGATCCTCTGTGGAAGCGCCTGCCACTCAGCCTGCAGCATCTGGTAGAGTTGTTGGGCATCCCTGGGAGGGGGGTGGTTGCTCCTCACTTTGCGATCCAGCTCATCCCAGAGGTTCTCAATCGGGTTGAGATCGGGACTGCATGCTGGCCACTCCATTCTGTTGACTCCAGACTGCTGCAGGAAGTCGTTGACCATCCTTGCCCTGTGGGGGCGAGCGTTGTCATCCTGGTAGACAGCCGTCGGTCCCATCTGCTGCAGTGTAGGCACAGCCAGCGGTTGAAGGATCTCATCCCGGTATCGGAGGCCAGTCAGGTTACCCTGTACATGATACAAAGGTGTTCTGTGGTGAAGGCTGAAGGCCCCCCAGACCATTACAGAACCTCCACCAAAGGCCACCTTTTCTTGGACAGTGGTGTCAATATAGCGTTGCCCTGGGCACCTCCAGACCCTCAGTCGGCCGTCGTTGTGGTTCATGGTGAAGCGTGATTCATCACTGAACAGGACCTGGGACCATTGCTGACGTGTCCACCTCACGTGACGTCTGCAGAAGGCGCGGCGTGCTGCCCTATGGGCTGGAGTTAAGCGTGGCCGTACAGCTGGGCGACGAGAACGGAGGTTAAACCCATGAAGGCGGTTCCGTATGGTCTGCTGGCTGATGTTGATGTTAGCCACCCTCAGCTGCCTTCGAATGATGCTGGAAGAGGCTGTTCTTGTCTGCAGGGCTTGTCGTTCAATGAGACGATCTTCACTTGGGTTTGTCTTCTTCGGTCGATCAGATCTGCATCTTTCATGGACCCTCCCAGTGGCTGTGAAGCGTTGAATCAGTCTGACAATGACCGAGATGGACACCTGAAGTCGCCTGGCCACTTCTTCGCTTGGGAACACCATCTTGGAACCATGCAACAGCTCGTCCCCTCTCAAACTCACTCAATTTTCGTCGTGGAGGCATTGTCAGATCAGGCCTACTACTGGTGGAATGTCTTCTTATAAAGCCAAGCAAGAGACAGCATCTCACACATAAACAGCAGTGCTTGCACGTGCATAATGGTTTTTCCATCTGGCTTGTGCAATGTGTTCAGGCAGAACGGTCCAAAACAAGGTCCTTTTTCGCAAGTTTCCGCTTTTCCGTTTGCGGCCAAGCTCAGTAGTAGAGAATCCCGTGCAATTTTCGCACTAACACAACATCGCCCACTTACAGCTGAACAAGAATTCATAACAATTTGGCTGGACTGAGAAATAAATAACAGTAGCGAACTGAGTTTATTACGCACTGTTTTCTCATAGTGATCCTTAACTTTTTGTGCGTAGCTTAGAACAAAAGAATTAAAGATGATTTTATGTGGAGTGAATATTCCTGACAACTTTCTTGGTATAAGTAATATAAGTGGGTATGCATAGACTGGTAAAACAAAACCTTCCCTGGCACACAGTGATTAATGTCCATGTATACACACCATCCTTCCACATAGGTTAATTACCACATCTATTCATTGTTTCTAGTCCGTCAGGACTGATTTTAGGAAAATACAAAACAGTTCTGAGAAAGTGACGATGAGTGATACTAGACGAATAAAAAGGGGTTGGGGGATGAGAGTTGGGTGGGTGTGTTGGGGGGGGGGGGGGCAGAGGGATGACATAATAAGAGACAGAAGTAGATGGAAGAGTAGAAAAATGGAACAAAAATTAATCATTAATGCTAACATCAACAATGTGAAGGGAAAATTAATACTAAAATACAAACTTCATGAACTTAAATGCATTAACAGGACTGTGAACTAATGCAATGCAACGGACTGAGGACTGGTAAGTCGTGAGTCTGATTCACCATCGACCCAAGTTTATCAACCTGTCTCAAAGTTGTGCCATTTCTTGTTATTTTGCATGAGGGAATTTCTTGTTTTTACTGATTACCATGACTTCCGTCTTCTTGTTATTTAGCTCTAGCCCTTTATTTTTGCTTTCTATTACATTCACATGGTTTTGTAGGTCCAAAATGGAAAAACTATTTTGCAGATGTGTTATTATTTCCCACCTAAACACTTCTGTCCTCCCAATGGGGATGCAGGGGCTCTTTCAGTATGAATAGTATCCCCACCTTCTGGAAGTTCTGTGCTAGAAATTTCCTCTTTTCTGTCACTCTCTTTGTTTCTGCCTTGTTTGTTTGTTTCTCACTTTCTGTCATTTCTTCCTGTGATTTTCTGCCTTGCTGGTCCATTCACCTGTATGTGTTCAGTAAAGTCTTAGGTAATTTGTCTTGGGAGTGACAGTTGGGTACATATATTAAGTGCATTTTAGGTTCTAGGGAGGTGAGATATGTGGAAGCAATTTGAGGTAATTTATGCCTGTTTTTATATTTGTTTTAGTGTCCTTATTTGTGTTAAATTTGTATTCAGGTATGATTTTTTAAATCCACTGCATGATAAATTGAACAGAGCACTTGGTCAATGTCAGGGGCCATCTCCTTAGTTAATGGGCATGAATGCATTGATATATTACTTAATTTTCTTTTCCTTTTTTCTGTTAAAAAAATATTGTGTATGTTTTGATCTGGTTATAATCCTGATATGGCTCAATGCAGTCGGCTGGGCTTTAAATAAAAATAACAATAATAATAAACGCTTCTGTAGAAAGTAGTTCCACCATGTTTCAGCTGTGCTTTTTGACAAAGCTGAGTGTCAGTGACAAAGCTAAAACTATTGTGTTTTTGGACACCTTGTGCCTTGTCTGCCTCAGTGATAATGATTTCCTGGCAAGTAGGGGGTGAGACTTGTGCAAATTTCACTTCCAAATTTTCGAGGGGACACTAAATTGGATGGAGTGGTCAACGCCTGGGGCATATCCTTAGATTATGTGCACGAATGCATTGATATGTGAACTTAATTTTGTTTTCCAGATGTTTTTTTTTCCCAGTGACGTATTGTGTACAGTTTGACATGGTCATAGCTCTGCACAGTTGGCTGGGTTTTAAACAACAGTAACAGTAATGGTAACAGCCAAGTACAAAGGAACAAGCATTTGTCCTCTACTAGTTCTACAACTTGTGTATGGTGTACACAAGGGATATCTTGACCCAACATGGGGGGATTGACAATAGTCAATATCAGAAACTATAAAAAATTATTCTAGGACAGTTTAGCCCCCACCCCCAACCCCCAAAGATAAAAATCAAAATCACAAAACACATTGTTATGTTCACAAAGTATCAGTCAAATCACTTAGGCCTCTAAATAAACTAGCTTAGCCCCCCCCCCCAAACGTGTGTGTGAGTGTGTGTGTGTGTGTGTGTGTGTGTGTGTGTGTGTGTGTGTGTGTGTGTGTGGTGTGTTGTGGTATGTGAATAGACATTTGTAAACATGGAGACAAAAAGCATGACCATTAACCACAAATCTTATCTTGACATACACATTTGAATAAAGCATATTGAATGGCCACAAAGTATGAAAAGATAAATAATAACAGATAAATAGACACATACATGGGTAAGTTGTGAAGAAATCAGACATTAGTATTCCTGATGTATGTCAGTGACATTGATACATACATGTAATTTCACGCAAATGTTTGAAGGAACAGGTATGAGAATGAACACGGTAAAATAATGTATTTAAATTTTAAGGCAATAACTGATAAGACTGAAAATATACAGTGCCAGTACAGCAGGTGATAGAATTACATTAACCCTTTGACTCCCGCACCTTATCCACCAATTGCAAAAATTAACCTTTGACTCCCTCACCCTATCCACCATCTTTTTAAAAACTAAAAAATGTAAAAAAAAAGAACACTTTTATGATTCAGATGACTTTAATTTCACTTTATTCTTGTGTGCTTATCGCAATAAATGTTTGATATGGACACTACTTGTGACAAAAACCGTGAACAACAACAACATTCCAAACTATAAAATATTTTTCAGTATTGTGTTTTAAATCGTTGAGAAGTTAACATTAGCTTGTGTTTTATTTACTCTACAGTTTAGATAATACATTTAATATATTTTGAGATTCTAATGTATGTCTTTTTGATTTTACAGAAGTAACACATATTCATGGTGGCCATTTTGTTTTCACTAGGCTAGTGATCTGACCAGAATTTTGTGGCCTATCCAGTGTTGAAACCATTTTGATTGTAGTTCTTTCAGAAATTTTGTTTAATAATTTTAAAACTTCCTAATCTAAGATTTTCTTCCCACTTTGCAGGGGCTAAGAGATCAAATATCAATAGTTTGCCAAGAAGTACATCACAATAAAAATTTTTTTTTTTTTTTTTTTTTTGTGGTATGCTACAGCCTTCCTCTTTTCTTTCTGCTTTATTTTCAAGACATTGTTAAATGCCGGATTAAGTCTTATGCCATGAGTATTTTGGATCTTATCTGTCGCATGGCATCTGGGGTATCGGTGCATATAAACAAAAATTCAAGTGTGTAGACACTATCTTGAGAAACTGATACCGAAACTCGCTTTCTTGTCTAAAATTAGCACAATAAACTTTTGAATAACATTGATAAAGCTGCTTTTGCCAGTACTTTTCTAAAATGAGCACTGTAAAATTGTAAATAACATTGATAAACTTACTAATAACATTGATAAAGCACAATAAACTTATGAATAACATTGATCATAAAGCTGCTTTTGACATTACTTTTAAAGTATTATAAAGGAATTAAACTATATATTTAAAGTATTATAAAAGAACACTTGACTATGACAATCAAATACAAAAGGGATTCATTTTGACATAGGTCAGATTTGCCTGTCTTAACCCTTTTATTCTTTCACCAGTTCCGATGGCATCCTGCAGAAAGCTGCTTGATGGGGTGTGGGAGTGAAATGGTTATTTCCCCATGAATTGATAGCTCTGGGGAATCTTGAGCAATTGCTGCGCTGAAATTATGATTTAAATGTAAACGACATTTTAGTATTGAACACAATGAACGGAATAGGAGGTGGTTGTTAGGTTGTAAAAATTCAAACCATTCTGCTTTCCACAGAAATATGTTGATTAGAAATTATGCTGCTTGGCTTCGGGCGTACAATTTTTCATAACTGAAAGTGCAATTGCGCAATTTTTGTCTTGCTAAATTGGTCGGAGGAAGGGGCAGAGGGAAGTAGCTATAATCCTGAATTGGTATGAAATGTCTCAGAAGAACATTCAGATCGAAAAGTTTTGTGGTTGTCCTGTTCCTTAAATTGAAATGACAAATGCTGGGAATGTGGTTTTGCCCACTGAGTAACTGAAGTTCCATGTCCATTTTTACGAGTGAGGTTGCTATCCACTTTAGACGTTTTATGTATTGTACCAAATACCAGTTATAATGTGTATGTACTTCATGATAAATGCTTTTCCATTTTATGTGTGAAGATGGGCAGTAGAAAATCGCGGTCAAGATCCAGGTCTGTCTCTAAAGGGCGTCGACGACGAAGATCGTCTGAGAGACATCGGCGTTCTCATTCCCGGGATCACCATCACAAGAGTTCTCGATCAGAGGTAGGTTTCTGTTAGAAAGATTGTATATTGTGTTTGTTGCTTGTTGCGTAAATCAGTAGAAAGCTAGTTGCAAGTATGCCGTAAACAGTAGAATTTGACACATCATGAGAGTAGGCCAGTATTGCTTGTCTGTCCACCCAGGCCTTCTCTTGTTGAATTGTGATGCAGCATTGAAAAACTGAACTCAAGTTGCAGCCAGCCAGTTGCTATGGCTGAAATAGCTGGATAAGATCAAAATTATGACAACTTTTCCACGGATTGAATCTGTAATATCCGGTCTTCAGTATCTCAAAGCACCCTGGAAAACAAACTAATATTATGAGGATATTACTTTTCTTGTCAAAAATAAACATTCAAAGTTTAAGCATGTCTAAAAACAATATAGCTGAAATAGTGTTCAATTTTTGCATGTTGATTTATGAATTTAGAAATTTCTAAATAGTTGAAAACAAAAACAAAAAAGCCTGATTTAAGGTTTTGTCATGTGCGCTTCCTTGGGACTTGATGTACAGAAAATGAAATAAAGCACATCTGTGTTCTGTTTCAGAGACAATCTCGATCACATTCAAGGGATCGCCATGTAAGATGCCATTCAGGGGACCGTGAGAAAAGAGATGGACGTCGCAGACATCGCAGCAGTTCACGCAATGGACATGGCCATCGATGCCGCTCTTCACCAGGTCACAGGCACCACCGGCGCTCTCAATCACCTGTGCACAGAAAAGGGCACCGAAGCCGCTCACCCCTGCTTAGTGGCAGCAGCAGCAAACCAGAGGAAACCGTCAGCAGTTCCACTGCCACTAGTTCCACTGCCACCACCACCAGTAGGCCACCAGTCCTCAACATTGCTGGAGTCAAGTTCGGTGGTCGGGGGCGTGGGACTACCTTCGGTTCCTACAAAGACAAGTTAAAGGAAGAGTACATTCAACAGGTTCAGCAGGCACAGAATGTAGTGGATGGTAAGATTCTGAGATGGGTTGCTCGTGGTCATTTTAACGTTGCTCATGGTCATTTAATGTTGAAAGAACTTGCCTGTATGTGAACTTGCCTGTATGTGCTCATTGAGCTGATAGGCCAGTTCTCTGAGCAGAGTTTGGTTGAAATCCTGCTGGACTTCCAGGCCATTAAGGATTGCATCATCCCATGGAACTTGCAATTGTTGCAAGCTCTCTTTTGTGATGTAGCAGGAATTGATTCTGATTTGGTTCTAGTCTGGTGATAAATTCATTCCCACACAAATGAGAGAATAATGAATGTAATTGTCACAATAAAGAGCTGGAAATTTCCTTTCAGGTTATATGATAAATGAAGTCTCCAGGACTAAAAGTGTGGAAGATTTGGCCAGTGGAAATGTCTCGTGTGCATAATCTTTGTTTTAAGAAAACAAGAGAAATTTTGAAGACTAGTTTTCATCAGCAACCACAACTTTGGTAAGTAAACAGCTTTCAGTTATTTTAAATTACTCTGTGCAGGACTCGGAACTTGACACCATGAGCTTCATAAAGATGTTATCGAATGGGTTCTGTAAGCAGTTGAGTTGTAATGATGGTAATAATTTTTCCATCTGTATAGCATTAACAATTCATGTTTGCACTTTACATGGTATTTAATCAAAGTAAAGAAACAAGGGAGCACTTGTGTTACAGGGTTCCATATCTTAATAATGATAAATTCGTTGATATATTATTAACACTTCACATGTCAAAAGCATGCTTGTTGCACTTTACATAGCAATGGATCATTGTTTACATTTTTTATATAGTGAGAGCTGTAGGAAACAAGTATATATTAGAAAATCAAGCATAGAGTTTCATCAAGAATTAAAACAAGATGAAATCAGAAATAGATAACAGAAAAAGTAGGCTTACAGTTCTCATGATATCTGTAAGCAATTAAACAAAATCACTAATACTAGGTTATCAGAAACACAAATTGTAAGTAAAATGTTCTCCCAGAGTTGTACTTACATAGACATACACAGACAAAAAGCATTTATATAGAATAATGAAGACCCATTGAAAAGTGTGTCACACACACACACACACACACACACACACACACACACACACACACACACAACACACAACACACACAACACACAGACAACACACACACACACACACACACACACACACACACACACACACACACACACATGTACATTTAGATTGTGCAACATGAATGGAGTTACAAAGTCACAAGCAGGAATGTGCTGTTTTGTGGGTGTTTTTGAAAGAGTTACAAGCAAGTAAGAAAAATATTATCATACATATATAAAAAGGTACATACCAATGCATACAGTATAAACCTAGTCAGTTTATCAAGGAAAACAGATAACAGCTTGAAATATATAACTGCACCACTCATTGACGAAGACCATGTAAGGAAACCAGTCTTTGGGATGAAGTGGTTACACAGCAGACTACTGGTATCACCACAGCTATTCAGTTTTAATGCTTTTTTTAGTCGGTTCACTGTGAAACTTCTCGTACACAGAAAGAAGATCTTGAACAAGACATTAGAATTTAAATCGCCATTTTTCTGAGAAAACCTCACTAGCTTATAAAAGCTGTATCTGTTTGCAAGTGACTTTTGTCTGTTTGTGACAGTAGGTTATGTATAGATAAGTGCTTGTATAGTGTGACTAGGGGTGAAAAACAAAAGGAACACCACTAATGTGGATGTTTGGCTTAGTAAATAAATCATCTGTCCTAGGGAAGCATGAGGCCTGAGAATGCATTTTTCTCCCCTCCTGATCACACCCCATCAGACTGGTGTGGTGGTTAGGTACTGGTCTTTTGGTTGAGATATAAACTGAGGTCTTGTGTGCAACATAATCTTCGTGCACGTAAAAGATCCCTCTGCAACAAAAGAGGTGTCCCAAAAAATTATGTGAACCCCTACTTTCTTAGGTAAACAAAAACACACACCTAGGGAATTTTTTTAAATGGATGATGCTCTGCAATAACCAGCCTTTCCTGAGGAGAGCATTTCGTGCAGAAAGTTATTTAAAACATTTTTTAAAAAGTATCCAATCCCAAGTGTTATTTACTTGCTCTGGAATATGTCACAGCATCTTACATCAGACACGTGGGGATGCCAGGGGCTCCTTAAGTATAAGTAATATCCCCACCTGGAAGTTAGGCTAGAAATTTTTTCTTCTCTCTCTCTCTCTCTCTCCCTTGCTGGTCCATTCACCTGTAGGTGTTCTATAAAGTCTTACATGCTCTCTTTGGATTGGTAATTGGGTGCATATATAAAGTACATATTTGGCTCCAAGGAAATTTGACATGCTGAAGCAATTACAGGTGATTTAGGCTCATTTTTATATACATTTCCGTGTCCTTAGTTATTTTAAATTAGTAGTCGGGTATGTCTTTTCTAAAAAAATCCCCTGTGTGATAAATTGGATGGAGTGATCAATGCCAGTGGCATTATGTACGCAAAGGCATTGATATAGGTACTTAATTTTCTTTTCCAGTTTTTTGGTTCCTGTTGAAATAGTGTGCTTTGAGATGGTTGCAGCCTTGATATGGCTGTGTGGAGTTGGCTGGGTTTTAAACAAAGATGACAATTTTCCTCAGGTCTCTTAAGGGGTTTGCAGGTTTTTGTAAATCTGATTGTGAATTGCGTTTTTGTCGGAGTCTTCTGTACATGCATCATGAGTCTTATGGAGATAAGTCAGTGCTATTATGACATGTTTCGCTTAAATGCATTGTAGATATTAGGCTCAGTTTATTGGCATGCATGGTCAACTAGAAAAGGAGACATGTCAGTGTATGTAGAGTATCAGTGTATGAATGTATTGCTTATGGTGTGTGGTATGCTTGCAGGCAATGGCCCATCCGTGGCAGCAGGGCCTTCCCCATTGACCAGTATCGTGGCTACGGTGTCGGCAGGCACAGGGTTAATGGGGCCTGGTGGAATGAACCAGGTGCTTACCAATGAAATGTATCAGCTGAGAAATGCTCAGAATTATGTGCAAGGTCAGCCAGGTGTCCTGACGGATGAACAGAAGGCCATCAATCAACGGTATGTGCTCCAGGCCACAGGCAGAACCAGGGAACAGGTAAGAAAATTGAAAGTCGAAAAAAGAACATACACAGGCAGCACTTGTACGCATGTGCATGTACATTTCCTCAGAGGTGTTGTAGGTATATGTGTGCTTTTTTTTCTCTTCTTTTCATTCAGTTTTCACCCTTTTTTGTCTTGTTTTAGTATCATTATGTAATAGTCTCTAGTTCATATTTACACCTCATATTTATTTGCAAAATACACCTGAACACCTGATATTGAAAATTTTTTGAATGCAATAGCTTTATTTTCAAAAAATTTAAGTACAGACCTGCGTAGTACAACTCATCCACAGTTTCTACAGTCTAAACCTCCAGACTATGTGTACTTTTGAAAAAAATTATACGATCTTGCTTACTTTGAAACTTAAAACATGTTTACAATGTGCACAGTTCAGCCAGGGTACTTTTGCCCAGTTTGGGAACTAACCGGGATAATGATCATCTGATGCTGATGCCAGAAACATCTTAACATGTGCAGAAAAATGGCTCAAAACTGATTTTTGAACCTGAAGGGGACTAAAATGAAACTTTTGACACATTGATTGCATGTCAGTGCATTTAAACAAGATGTTAGCATCATGAAACTGAAAAGAGATTTTTGTATAGATATAATTGTGTGTCGAAGTAATTTTGGGCACGCCATTTTCTTGATCATTTGCCAGAGATCCTATGCAAATGTGCAACTTTTTCAGTATGTAAAGTTTTGCTATGTTCAGATTGTTGTGCACTCTTTATCTTTCAACAAAATGAAGTACACTTCAGAAAGGGGCACTGAACTTTTAGGTATAGAAATTCACTACTAAGAAAGGCATCAAACAGTCCTGCAAATCCACAGTTAAGAAGTGTCACAGAAATACCCCCAAGGAGGGCTTCCAACATATGTATGGCAAGCTCTTTATGCAGTCATATATATCCACACCAAAACAAGAGCACAGACATATCTCTGACAAATTTTTTTTAGACATATCTCTGACAATTTTTTTTTACACAGACCATACACAGACAACAAATCCAGTGAGTCAACGGATCAGTCATGTGTCGAAGTAATTTTGGGCATGTCATTTTCTTGATCATTCGCCAGAGATCCTATGCAAAGTGTGCAACTTTTTCAGTATGTAAAGTTTTACTATGTTCAGAGATAATTGTGTGGAAGTAATTTTGGGCACGTCATTTTCTTGATCATTCGCCAGAGATCCTATGCAAAGTGTGCAACTTTTTCAGTATGTAAAGTTTTACTATGTTCAGAGATAATTGTGTGGAAGTAATTTTGGGCATGTCATTTTCTTGATCATTCGCCAGAGATCCTATGCAAAGTGTGACTAAAGTGTGATAGTTGTACTCAGCATAGTTCTATGACTTGAACAAAAAAAAGTAAACAAACAGCACTTTAACACAGACTGCATACAGTCAACAAATCCAGTGAGTCAATAGATCAGTCATACATAATGATGACTAAAATGTGGTAGTTGTACTCAGCATAGTTCTACTTCGATGACTTGAACAAAAAAAGTAAACAGACAACACTTTAACACAGACCGCATACAGTCAACAGATCAAGTGAGTCAACAAATCTGTGACTTACACATGATGACTAAAGCATCGTAGATGTATGCATCATAGTTCTGCTTTTAGACTTTAACTCACTCGCTACGTATGATTATGCCCCTTGCCGTTCCCCTGATACGCACCATTTGTATAGGTCATGAGAAAACTTCTCATGCAAACAAATGAAAACAGAGAGTTTTGAAATTTGGCAGGTCATGTATTAAAAGATTGGTGTACAACATGCTAAAATTTCAACTGTCTAACCCTCATGGTTGCTGAGTAATGGTGCAAGTAAAATTAGAGAAATTTTGAGGTGAAAAATGTCTTAAAAAATACACAGTCAGGCCATTACATCAGTTCCTACAGTCACATTTTGAATGAAATTTCGTACAATCTAATGTGCACACACTCCAAGTGCACTGAAGGAAGAGATCGTCTTGAAGTGCGCTGAGATGTTGAGTATTGTTCCACCATTTGCTTTGCTTCAGGGATAGTCTGCTTTGCTTCAGAGATAGTGGGTCGTGAACTTTGCACTTTCTACACACCAACTGCAGAGCACAGTGACCTAATGGCCTGAAATGAGGCTAAGAATGACCGAAGAATCTATTTCTGACCATTAGTTTTGGTTAATGGAAATATTGAAAGCCCCGTGAATTTTCAAAACCCAAGTCAGATTTCTCCGACGCTCGTACACTAGCATTGTTGATACATGATCGGGAAATCACGATGCTTGTAGCAAGAGAGTTAACAAAACAGAAAACAAAAACAAAACAAAACAAATAGCACTTTGCTGGTGAGCACAAAGAAAGCTGACAGCAACTTGAGCATTCTTGCTGTGACCTGACCCTATCAGGCAGAGAACGGAATACAGGAATGTGATCATGTCACAGGTGCAGCCAACCTTTGCTAAATGGCAAGGAAAACAGCCATGTATATGGCAGTACAAAAAGAGAGATGTGTAAATTAAATTACTATGAGTGACAATCAATAATGTACCTCAGTGCATCTTTTTTTTAAAGTATAACCAGAACGATTTTATGTTTTTCTAACAGGTGGAAGCAACGTATGGTGTAAAGATTCCCAAGTTCTATGATGAAAGCAAAAATGATTTGGTGGAAATCGCGAAAACAACAAGGAAACGTTCAAGATTGTGGAACAATCCTGATGTAAGTACAGTGAAACTCTGTTATAGCGAGAGCGGACGGCCCAGGCACATTTTCTCACTATTGCCGAGTTCTCGTTATTTCCAAATGACAAATTTACCAAGGGAAACAAAGGGAAATAATCTTGGCACCGGCGCCGGGAGAGGGGGGAGGGGGAGAGGGGATTACACACTGCACAAGGACCGCCTTTCGTTGTTTTTCTTTGTTACCGGCCACCACGAGATGTGCCCTACCGGGAACTTGACAACGAGGTGGGGGTGGGGCGAGTGGCGAGAACTTTTGTGACCAGGAAGGATAGAAAATCTCTCGTTATTACCGAGATGATTATCCACTAACTCTCGTTAAACCCAATGGTTTATTCTTAAAGATTAAGAAGGATAAAAAACGGGGATTGAAAAATGTCTCGTTACTACAGTGTTCTCGTTATTACAGTTGTCGTTATTAATGGACTCCACTGTACACTTTTTTTTGCTGTACATTTCTTCTTTTGCTGATTCTCACTCATTCGTTAATCTCCCTCCCACCCATCCACCTTTTTTTTTTTTTTTTTGAATAGTAGTAATAAACCACTTGGGGGTAATTTGTGGCTTTCTTTAAATTAAGTGAAGTACAGACATGCATGTGCTGTTTAATTAAGTATGCTGTGATAAAGATTCTTGGCTGAATATGATTTTCAGTGTCTTGTCTTTTTTAACTCTTCCTGTTCGACGAGCCAAAAGTTGAGTTGCCATGGCGTCAGGCAGTTGGCGTCCTGTTAGGCTCTATGCTGCTCAGGCTGTCACACTTTTTCAGATATTTTTGACAAAAGTGATGATGAAATAGCTGCCAGTGACAGTGATGATAGCTTTGTTGAGAGTGCATCAAGTGCAGAGTCAGAAGAAGCGAGTGTTGACGATCATGAAGGGCCTTCTTGTTCTGCAAAGAGACCATGCCTCTCCTGTTCTGTTTCTTTTAATCATCTACAGACACATTGGGGCAGGAACAAGGCAGATTGGGTGATTCTCCCTGTGACAGTGGTGATGTGGGTTGTAGGGGGAGAGTGACCAGGATAGAGGCAGGCCTACTCAAAGTAGGCCTAACACCAGTGGAAGCCCAGGATGAACAGTGGTGCAATGATAGCAGTTTTGTATTATTTTAGGTGCGTGACCTGACAATGATCAGAGTTGTGTAGCTTCATATTATATGAAAAATGGACTTTTTTTTCCAGTGCTGTGTTCATTTAATGGATGGTGAGGAATTTTTTTTTCTTCTTTGACTTTGGAGCTATATGGGTTACTTGGTCGGCTGGAGCTTAGTGAATACCAACTGTGTGCATGAAAAATTATCTGCATCAAATAGTGCAAAACTCACAGGTCAAGTTTTATATAATGAAAATTATCATGATGTTATTACCTGTATGTTGTTTTGAATTCAGTTCTGCACAACCCAATACCAACCTTTTTATTAGACTATGTTGAACACAAACATATTTACAAGTGTTTTACTGATCTTACCCCCTGTTCCAAAATAGGTCGCAGACGAACCCTGCGTCCAGTCTGAAAACCCTTAACATACAGGAAGAGTTAAGTGGGGCTAAAGGAGACTCTGATTCCATAGCAGTGGAGATCTGTATCTATCATTCTTACCAGAATTCATGACCAGGGTTCAGAACACTTTCTTTCAGAGCTCCATCTCCTATCTCCTTATTGGAGACGCGAGAGGAGTGGAGAGGATGGGCTCTTGTGCCCAATCCATTGCTTCATACACTACTTGCATCGCTCAGCTTTAATTTAATATCTTCTCCGTGGAGACTCTTTATCTCAGTTAATGAGCGATACGCCAAAGATATTGCAGCTACCACCATATCTCTGGCTGTATGAAACAAACATCAAGGTGAAACAATCATCAAGGCATATAAACCAATTCCATCCCTATCGGAGCTACTCCAGGCCATGGGACTCTAGGCTTTGTCAACCTCAGCCACTGTCCTTCTTTCCCTGTCTATTCTTGATGCCTTAGAAGCATCCTACTGGTGCAGGGAATCCATCTTTATTAAGCATTACCTATGAGATGTCCAGATTTCCACCAGAGAGGGTCTGTCCCACATCTTGATTTTGGTTAATGCCGTCTTAGATGCCTCCAAGAGACAAGCAGACCGGCGCTGAACATCTCTTTCGCCTTCCAATCTTTGAATTCTGTATTAGTTGGATATGTTTGAGTGTATGATACTAGAAGAGGAATTTGTCAAGTAACTTCCTGTTTAGCAAATACACTTAATATACTCAGTTAAAAGGCCCATCTTGAGCAGTTGTGTGCCACTCTGCATTGTTGAATATGGTAATTGTACTAGCGAAATAGGAATGTTTATTAGGTTAACAGGGATTTTCTTGAAAAGAATTTAGATAAAAGAAATGAAATGTTCAGATCTATAGGGAGTTTTGACTGAACAGGTTTGCCCATTATGAATGTGTCAGTGTCACCAAGTTATGTCAAAACAAACCTGGAACGAGATTGATATCTTTCAGTTGTTGTCCATGTGTAATGTTTTTTTTAATCATCCACATACCATATATATTGAATTATGTATTATATGTTAGTACTGGTATTAGACACAGATTTGTATGTATCTGCAGAAAAAGATGGAAACACACGGTCCCTTTAACGCTGTGCCTTTTCTGCCGGGTCATGACAAGAAAGAAAATCTCAAGTTTGTCCGCCTTTTGGGCTCAAGGAAGGGCAAGCCCAAGGAGGAAAATGAGGAGGAAGCTGCAGGTGAGGGGAGTAATGAAGCAGAAGAAAAGGCGGCTATGGAGAGTGAAATACTCAACAAGAACCTTTCCTGTCAGTATGAGTCTGGACGCGTGTTAACTCACTTACATCGAGGATCAGGCCTGGGCTACAGTGGTACAACATACCAGCCCCATTAAACCCCATCCATCCCTCCTGTTCTTCCCATTCTTCAACTTCCCTGCAGAGAGGCAGCAATCATTTTCAAATGGTGTGATGTGCATATGCATTTGACTATGTGTGTCAATTTAGTGTCGAGTGAGAATGGTGATTGTATGATAATAAACTTGAACGGATGATAAGGATGTATATAATTTGTATGTGGTTGTAAACTTGAGTGGGTGGTCAGTACATGTATTTCATGATGGTGGCTATCATAATTGATTTACTGTGGTAAAATCAGGCGACCCTCGCGAAGGAGAGCACATCACTGCAGTACATCATATTTGTTTTTGGAACATTCTTCCCCCTGTAGGTCTATGCATGAATTTTTTACTTATTTTCAGAAGTGGATTTTGTACCAGATTTTGCATAATGTTATGACAGTGGGATTTTTTTACGTGGGTTGAGGACATGCTGCACAGCATCCAGACCACAATTTGAAGTCTAGTGAAAGAGGGATGAGGGTACGGTTTGGATTGCTGACAGAATTTGAAGCCATGATCTCTTGCTTTCTGGACATGTGCTCTGACCAGTTGGGTCACACATTCATGCTTAGTAAAGAATCCACAGCAATAAGAATTGTCTGTGTTTTGTTTGGGAAGGGGGATCCACACTGGTAGGTAAATATTAGGAAGAAGAGAAAAGGAGATAGGAAGAAGAGAAAAGGATGTCACTACATTGCGGTGACGCATTCTCCCCATTGAGAACGGCAGGAAGAACACTCCAAGCGATGAATGAATGGTTTGGTAATTGTGCGGTGAAGTGTGAAACAGGTATGCCAAACTCCACCCTTCCCCTCCCCCCTTCCAGAGAATTTCCATTTCCAACTTGACGGTAGCCCTATTTTATGTTTTGTGTCTGATTAGAGACAGCAGAAATAAACACGGCCGTACTGGGCCAATGCAATCTCCTTGGCTTTGATTTTGAAAAATGGCATGTCAGAGCTAAAAAGATGAAACTGTGCAAAGCAACCTAAAAAATTGGGGGGAGGGGGTGTCTGATAATAATGATAATAATGTAGTGCGAACAGTCCATGTTAGAAGCATGCTCATTGCATTTTACAGGAATAGAACAGTGTGTATGCACACACACACACACAGGATGCTAAACTTAAGGTGCACTCAACCTGCTAGGCATGTGATCCTTGACACAAGTTGCCATTTTGTATGTCTCTCAACACACACGCACAGTCAAGATTCTTTGATAGGGTACACTCAACCTCTTAGGCTTGGTACTAAAACATGGGACTCTCTATTGTCTACATGGTTGAGATAACTAAGTATAATGGAACATATTAGTATAGATACGATATGCGCTCCACATGGACAATAACATGAATAAATTTATAAAGAAAAGAAAAACATGTAACAGCTTATGGAGTAATTCACGGAAGATTTTTAAAGTTTGTAATGCAGTATCAGCTATCTTGAGAAAATGGGCTTCAGAGATTTTGATCACATGACTTGATTTTACAGTCCTTAGCCACACATCTGTCTTGTCAAATTTTACAACCTGGTAGTGAGATGAAATATCAGTATAAAGTTTTCATGCATTCAGTCAACTTCGATGCCCATTCTTGGTTTGTTTGTAGTGGGTTAGAGGTGAAAAATCCCACAATGATGTAGTTTTGAAAGGTCTGATGGGGATTTGAACCCACAACCTTCCAGTCAGTAGTCCGATGCGATAACCACTACACCACGGTGACTGGTGAGTGGAAGACCACTTGATACCATGCGCCATCTGTAGTTTGAATCATGTAAGCCACTTGCTTGAGTGCCTCTGTTTCTGTTCGTAACTTGGTGCAGTGTTTGTTCAGATGAACAACGACAGTTGTGGCTCAAATATCTGGGAAGTTGATGTGGATATCAGCTCCTCCACTGGTCACAGAACTGGTGGCTGACCTATTGGCGTACATATATATATCTGTATGTAATTATAGCCATGCTTGCTCTGGGTAACATTCTTAATCATGGCCAATGAGAGAACCCAAATGTCATAAGCATGCAACAATGGAGGATGCACATTCTATTTTCAAGGAATCTTGTCATGGTGCTCTCAAAATTGTGGCAGATAAAATTATTAATTCATCTGACACTCGTGTTTTGAATGCACACTGCTGAATTTCTTTTGAGACTCCTCTCGAAAGACAGAATCATTGAATTTTTAATTCACAGGGAAAACTGCTAAAAGATGACTCCCCCATCCCCCCCAAAAAAAATTAGCTGGGCTCTTGAACTTTGAATCCTCAGGAAACACTGATTCCAAACCCACAGAAATATTTGAACAGACTACTAGCTTGAGAACACAATTCTCTGTATCTACCCATTCCACACTTAACAGACCAGTGACAAGCCCCTGTAGCTCTGGTTACGTTACAGAGTCAATCTTCTCATTTTCTGCTTTAAACATGTGCATATTCATGACCACAGACATGACCTATTTCAGTCAAATTGTGTGATGCAGACTCCCCATCGTGTGCCACTCTGCATTAGCTGGATATGATAGAGCATGTGAGACTAAACTATTTATCAAGAGTCAAGCAACCAGACAGAACTACAAGCCTGTGACAATTTTCTAAGTGTAGTTAAACCATAGTAACAGCCAAGTGACAAGCCCTGCATCTCTGGTTACATTACAATCTTCCTTGTCCCAGCCTTTAAACATGTGCATATTCATAACCATGGACATGACATGTTTCAATCAAATTGTGTAATGCAGACTCTCCATTACGTCAGTTGATCAAGACTGATAAAATCAAAATATGTCGAACAGTAAAGACCCTTTTTCAAAACTGTTCCCATTTCTGGTCAGTGTGATACAGATAATGGGTTACGTTCAAACATAGGAAAATTGTGATGATGATCATGACGCTATGAAGTTCCATCTAGGATTGAGACTGCGTGACAGGACTGTACACTGCGCTTACTATCATTATATATCCTGGCGTCAACCAGGCCTGAGAGATACAGACACTTTGGTGCTGGTCAGAAAATTTGAGCAACACCCTCAATGATGCATCCGTGAAGGGGATGAGACTCGACTGTGTGGTCCCAGTCTTCCCAATGAGCCCATAACATGCCCAGGTCTGGATAGGAACCGGTTCATCATCATCAGGTGCCCTGCTGCATGGCGTTGGTGATCATGGACCTCCATTCTGTCTATCTCTCGTTGCCACTAGCATCTCCCCACCCTCCTCATCCCCAGCCACTCTGCAAGTCCGTCCAGCATTTTCTCCCTGGGTCTACCTGGTGCTCTCTTTCCCTCCAGCTTTCCCGTTGTGACCAGGTGCTCCAAATCCCCCTTCCTCATAAAATGGCCTATAAATGTTGCCTGTCTTTTCCTAATCTTATGAGTGATCTACTTGTATCTGCCTCCATCAAGACTGTCTCGTTTGTTTTCTTTGCTGTCCATGGAACTCTCAACATTCTTCTTAGAAACCACATCTGGACTGCCTCAGTCTTGTTCTGGCTTTGCTTGTTGACTGTCCATGCCTCACATCCGTACAATAGTATTGGTTCTATATAACATTCAAGAACTATCTTCCTGATGTTAATAATTTTTTTTTTTATTATTGATAGGCATTTGTTGGTAAGAATGCTTGTCATCTTCTTGAATGCTGTTTTGGCTTGGCCGATTCTGCCGGCTATTTCTGATGTGCATCTGCCGTCTGATGAAATGATTGTTCCCAGGTATTTGAACTTATTAACCTGTGTCAAGGTTGTGCCATTTGCTGTTATTTTGCATGAGGGGATTTTATGTTTTTTACTGATCACCATGACTTCAGTCTTCCTGCTGTTTAGTTCCAGCCTCTTACCTTTGCTTTCTATTTCTAGTATATTCACAAGGTTTTGTAGGTCCTTTTAATTTTCTGCAATTAGCATGGTGTCATCTGCGTATCGAATGTTGTTTATCATTTTCCCTGCAAACTTTAATCCAGGGTCTTCTTCTAGGTTTTTCATGATGTTTTCGCTGTAAAGTGAAAACAGATCTGGTGACAAAACACTACCCTGTCTGACTCCTCTTTTGTTGTTTTGGAAAGAGCTTACATTGTTTTCTATTCTCATTGCAGCTGTTTGTTCTCAGTACATATTTCTGATTATTCGTAGATCTTTTCCATCAACATTGAGTCTCTCCAGTTGGTTGATCAATTCATCATGTCTTACCCGATCAAAAGCCTTGGTGTAGTCAACAAAGCATAAATACAAATCCTTATTCATCTCAATTGACAGTTCTTAGGATGTATATGGCATTAATAGTTCCTTTCCCTTCTACAAATCCACACTGTTCTTCTGCTATTTCTCTTTTGATTCTCTTCCTTGTCCTCATCATGATTATTTTTGACAGGATTTTTGTTACATGACTCATCAAACTGATTGTGCGATGGAGTTCGCATTCTATAGCCCCTGTCTTCTTTGGAAGTGCAATGAAAATTGATTTTGACATATCTTTGGGGATTTTTCCTGTCGTAAATTTCATTTAGGAGGACTGTTATTTTTTCTATGCCAAATTCCTCCAGGGCTTCAATCATCTCTGTAGTAATGTTGTCTGGTCCTGGGGCTTTTCCTGGTTCCTGGTTTCATCTTTTTCAGTGCCGCTCTAACTTCATCATTCATTATGGGTAGTCCTTCAAAGTTTTTTTTTATAATGTTCTTCGTTTCTGTCATCCTCAAAAAGGTCTTTAATGTATTCTCCCCATCTGTCTAATATTTTGACCTTTTCCCCACTGCTGGTGGCAGTAAAACAAAGACACAATTTACTGCATCAGGAACTCAGATGGATACTGAAATGCATTGAATAGATCTACAGTTCTGCTTCATCATCCAAAAATGGCACCAAGAGAATTTTGTCAAACTGGAATCTCTGTCTGTCCGCCAACCATGCTGTGGCCTTTTTGACTTTTGCATCCCTTCAGCTAGTTGTATCTGCTACTAACAAATTTTTCCAAATCTGTCCCAACCTGAAAGAAATTCTCCCATCTGCTGCAGGGAACCGTAAGAGACAGTGTCATACATCCTACACTGGTTCGTACCTTTTAAAAAAATGAAGAAGCACTGTGGTGTGTACCATAAGATGAGCCGTTGAGCATCAGACACCTTCTTCTTGATTGCTGTACGATTAAGACATAAGTGTTACACAGTGGACTCGGTAAAGAACCTTTTCAGAGACATCCTTCCAGTTTTTACAAGAGATCATTATATTTCACCTTATATGATTTTATGTCTGAGTGTGTTTTTCTTTAATTTCATTTTAGACTTGCAAGGCTAAAGTTGAGCATGGATTTTAACTGTTGTCTTTTTTCTTAACCTGGTAGTTGTTTTTGACGTGGTGTTTGCCTTGATATGGCTCAAGTAGTCAGCTGGGCTGTAAGCACTATGAACTGAACTGTACTAGTGCTTCTTGAGACAATAAGTCTTCGAGGGTTTCACTGGATTCAAAACATCTTTTTTTTCTTTTCCACAGGAGTGCAGCTTAGAATCAAAATTACCTCAAAAAATCAGTGATAGAGCAAAGGTAGACTAGAAGATTGTCAAATATCTGAAAAATCAACACTCAAATAAAGAGCTCAGTGAAGCATATGCTGCTTGGAGCATCATGGCTGGTAAAAAGAAGAAGAGGAAACAGGTTTGGGCTTGATCAGGGCATTTTGTGTAGAGCAGGCTGATGCAGCCTGGAGGTATCCGCTCACCAACTTTTTAATGCTTTGGGTAGGTTCCGTCCAAACGCACAGCAATCATGTAGGCCTACCATATTGCATAAGTTGGATGTGGTAAGTGTACTAGCAGTTGGCCAAACTAAAAGAGAAAGAGACATTTTCTGAACTTCAAAGAAACCGGATCATACAGAAATGTGATGGGAATGCCATTTGGTTGCACTTAAGCTAAAAACTTCCAAGGGAAGCAAGTATTGAAGTGTGCCGCCTAGTGTCCAACACACAGTTTTCACTGCTTAACTCTTCATGATCCACACACATTCTGTCAAAAAATGTGTATAGCCTTCAGGGAAGGGGATGGAGGAAGGAAATGTAAAGTGTGTGTCACTGTTAAACACAGGCCTGAAAACATGTGTCATTTAATCTTTTTTGTGTGTGTGTGCATAAAATATACTGCAGAGCATTACATTGGGAATGCTGAGAATGTGTTGGATGGGTGTGACAGCCAGTTTGTTGGACGTAGAATATCTGATCAGAAAGTTTTGAGTTTTAATTTGTCTGGTGGGTAAAGGGTGGAGATTTTTCTGGTCTCACATGTCAGCATTTGTGCAGACTTGCTAGTGCCCGAATCCCCTTTTTGTATTGTATGTACAAGGAGTGAAAGGGCTAAAGATTGTATAAACCATGTCTTTGATGGATTATAGAAGTGTAAAAATGCCTGGCATGCACACCGACAATAAACTGTGTATGCAGACTGTGCATCAACATAATTCCTGCACAGTGTGGGGCAAACAACATGCATGCCGGCATTTGAGAAAACGTTGATCTGAATGGAAAAAAAAAAAACAGCAAAAGAACTTGCAGTAGAAGTTTCTTTCTTCCTCCTTTGCTTTCTATCATTTCTTCCTATCATTTTGGTGCCCTGTTGGTCCATTCACCTGTGTGTGTTCAGTAAAGTCTTACTTTTCGTTTAGAATTGATAAGTGGGTACATGTATTAAATGCAATTTTAGGTAGGCCTAATTTAGGCTTGTATTTTTTTTTTCACAATAAATCCATTGAAAACAAGTCTACATGTGTGGGGTCATTTACTAAATGAATGTTCACTTTTAGGGAGAGGCAAGGCCATGTGTGTGTGTGTGTGTGTGTGTGTTGTGTGTGTGTGTGTGTGTGTTGTGTATGTGTGTTGTGTGTGTTTGTGTGTGTTGTGTGTGTTTGTGTGTGTGTGTGTGTTCCTCTAAGTGTGAGTCAATGACTAGTGATCACAGAGAACACTCACGCTAGTCTCCACTATCTTTGTCCCTACTGATGGGCGGAAATCAAGGGGACAAGACAGTCAAGCCTTTCATCGACAACAAAACTGTGTTGTAGCCTTCACCATAGCTTCCAGAATCCACAGACCATTTCCTTTAAAAAGTCACAAGAAATGTTTTCCACAAGAAAGATGCGAATTTTTAAAGGTGCCTTTAAGTCTTCTTAACAAAATTTGTGCGCTTTTTTCATTTGCATTTTAGCAGTAAGTAAATAGACCAACCATGCATTCTGCAACCCACATGCATACTTTGTGGGTCTCACTGGGATATCATAGTATTTTTTCTAACCCTATGCCTCCCACACCCTGTCTACCAGCATCCTGCATGGTCAGCCATGATAACAAAGCAAAAACTTAACCTTTTGACTCCCTCACCCAGCTGGTGGATAGGGTGAGGGAGTCAAAAGGTTAAGTTTTTGCAGCTGCTGGACAAAGTGTGGGAGTGAAAGGGTTAAAAGAGGGTGGAAAAGTGATACTGCTTTTGCCTCTGTCATAAGATTTTTAGAATTTGTGAAGAAGAAAAGTTCTGACACTCTTCATTCTAATATTGTAGGTTTTACAGACTAAACTTTCTGAAGCATTATTGATTTGTCACATTGAAGAGTATTGCTGGTTAAGGGTGACAGACTTTCCTTCTAAAAAATACACATGAACAAATGCGCACACAAGTGACCCCAATATGCACAAAACTTCCTGAAGTGTTAGTTATTTGTCACATTGAAGAGTATTGCTGGTTAAGGGTGACAGACTTTCCTTCTAAAAAATATACATGAACAAATGCGCACACAAGCGACCCCAATATGCAGAGAGAGAAGACCCAGGAAAAAAAAGAAACCCAGGAGGTGAAGAGACCATGCTGAAAACCATGTTAGAAAATTAAGAAACAACATGACAAACAATGACTACTGAAGAAGATAAAAACTGCTGAAAAAGACAAAGATGGTCAGTTACAGAGAGCTGAAGCAAAGATACAATGACCAGGAAGACCATGACGCAACCCAGTTTTGATTCCCAACAAAAAAACTTAACAAACAAACAAAAAATTCTCATAGCAAGAAGCTTTAGGAACATGTCCTGAAGCAAAAATTTGAACTTTCTGTAGAGGCCGACTAACAGACAGGGAGCGCCAATAAGAAGACTTTAACAGTAACTGCCCAAGCCCTACATAATCTTCTTGAACAAAATCCAAACTCCAAACATTGCAAAGGAAGAATTGATCAAATGATTGGTCTTTATTTTCCAACAGTAAAGACAGAGAATGGACCAAGAAGTATAGTTTTAGTGTGGTAAATTTTCCATGTCTCCTGATGCTTAATGCTATTCCATATTCAAAGCTAGGAAAAAACAAAAGCATGTGAGAGAGCATGTGTGTTACCTTAGTCCTTTGACTCCCGCACCCTGTCCACCAGCATCCCACATTGTCAACCATGCTAGCAAAGTGAAAATTTAGCCCTTTGATTCCCCCACCCAAACCACCAGCTTTGTGCAGGAAGCTGGTGCATAGGGTGAGGGAATCGATGGGTTATGTTTTTGCAGTTGATGGATAAGGTGCGGAAGTCAAAGGGTTAATTGTGAGACAAGGAGGAAGGGAGAGGGTATGGAGAAGCAAGAGACAGACAAATCGAGAGAACAGTTACTAAGCTCAGAATCCATACATTAGGTTCAAGACCATGATTGCTAGCACACAGGACTGGCGTGCAGGCTTTAAAACTTATGCCATGGTCATTTTTATGTGTACATCAAATGGCCATCAGTGCCGTTTTGTGGATCCAGTACATATGGAATTTATTCCGCGCATAATGACTCTATCCTAAGAAACTGACACTTTTGCTAACTCTTTCTCTCTTAAACATTTGAGTCTGGAAATCGAATTTTGTTCAAAAGGAATTCATCGCATCCACACAGTAGCACATACACGCTCCACCTCGAATCAACCAGTAATCATCTGCGCAAAACTATGCGCTGGTAAAGTCTTGAAATGGGAAGGATGGGGGTTAGATATGATACGATACGATTACAGATTATCTTAGGTCATTACGACCTCTATCTGATCTTTTGATCAGCAGCACTAACTAGTCTAACTGAATATCTAAGTACCTAACAATCGTTTGATCGAGCCCTACGCTAATTACTGACATTCTGATGAGTTGGAAGTGGGATCAGTGGGTGGCTTATATCTACTTGATAAATGAAATCCTTGACGGTGGTATCTTGTCTGTTCTTGAAGTCATTTAGTGTATCAGCATTTACCACACTGTATTCTAGTGCATTCCATGTGTCTACCACTCACTTTGTGAAGAACTGTTGTCGTAGACTGGTTTTGCAGAACTTCTTTTTCAGTTTGTAATTGAGTGAAAATATAGAATTGATACCCCAAAGGTTGCAGAGCAGTCAAAAATAAAGATAAGAGGTATAGTTTTACTTTTGCCATATTTTGAAAGCTAAAGCAATGTAGTTTAAGGGAACATAAATTAAAAAGCTGGGTCTCATTTGTTTTTTTTTTAGTAATTTGCATAATAAATCGAAAATATATCTTGGCGTTGCGTGCATCACAGTGTGATACCACATGGCTCAAAGTTCTGAAATATACAAAATAATTGCTGCATCTTGTGGTTGTTGGACAACAAAGGAACCAAACAAGATAGAAAACACAAATGTAACATTTCATATTGTACAGATATAAGCACTTGAAAAGTGTGACACCGTGAGGTACGCGACGCCACTGTGAAAACATTTAAGATTGATCTCAGTTTGCACTATTTTGTAAGAGTCTGTGCATTATCATTATTTTGCATGATCAACAGCTATTGTGTGCATAAGAACCAGATATATTAAATTAATTTCTAGGCAAAAATCAAAAGTATCATCATGATAATCATGTTTTGTGTCACGTTTTCACATGTGACACCGCTGACATTACATGACACCGTGAGGTACATGACATATCTTCAGGCAATGATCAAGTCTAAAACTGGCTTTTCCACTTAGATTTTTAAGACCTTTTATCTTTTGTCTCGATACATGTCATCTAACAACACTGGGCATATTTCATCATGCTAAAATTCTTAAAACAGACGATGCCGTTACGTTCATCAAAGATCAAGTGTGACACACTGTGCCACACACAATCCGATGAGACAAATAAGCCAGTGTTGGGATTTATCGACCCATTTCACTAAAATTACGCTTTACCACACATTTAAACTCATATATACACATCAAAAAGAGATTAAAAAAAGGCATCGTGCATTCATCGCGAACACAGTGAAGGGCTGGAAAAGTCTTGCAGCAAGTTGAAGGGTTGACCTGATTTCGCGCGGGGAATTCTCGTTCCGTTTTTACAAGGACACGATGTGTGACACCACACAGATTTTTGTGCTTCTGCTATTTTTAGCAGTACACACTTGTGCACAAACGTCATCACTCGATGTGTACACATGATTAGTCGTTTTAGACGGTCGCTCGACTGGCCAGGCAGCGTTCGTCTGCTACAATCGGACTTCGAAGTCGTGGCGTTCCGTGCATCATAAGTGTGACGCCATTCACAAAAAAAATTCTAGAAATTTAATAGTTTGCTTTATTTCTGTTAAATGGTATCGGTTGTAAGGTAATTCATATCTATTTCAAGATGAAAAGCTGAACTTGTGCTTGAGATGAATGGCACTGTGTGTAGCGAACATGCACTGCACACACCATAGCGTGACTCCGCTTGTGAATACGGAATGGTAATTTTCAGGAGTCTATAATTACGCAACACGCTTTTCAAAATTAATCGCGTTGTCGTCACAGTTTAATTGACGTTTTATTGATGATTTAAAACAATCACCACGCAATAAATTGAAATTTGTTTGACTGCAACATTCGAAGCACATGTTCAGCTGCAACTTTTCAGCGGCCATATTTGTTTGTTTTTCGCACTTAAAGTGCACTTTTCTTAAAAATGAAAATTATTGTGGTGCCATCGCTGCTACCACAGCTTCTCCATTGTTAAACTTAGTACATTACTAGCCTTTATGCTACCTGGGAGTTAATTTCTAAGCTGTAATAGAGGAAAATGTTCACTACCCCTTTGGGGTACCAATTCTATATTTTCACTCAAATTTTATGACCCCTTGTAGTGCCATCGACTACCATCTCAATATAATCCATGAGTGATCTTGTAGACTTCGATGAGATCCCCACGGATTCTCCTGTAAGCCATGCTAGGCATCCTCATAGTTTTCAGTCTCTTTTCATATTTGACATCGTGTAGTCCTGGCACGCATTTTGTAGCTCTTCTAAGAACACTTTCAATCAAATTCTGGTCTTTCTTCAGTCTAGGGCTCCATATGATATTTGCGAATTCTGCTGTGAATGGATATGTTGCGTCCACAAGAATGACTGGAGCATTACGGCCAGCCAATAGACCAGCCAAACTTTTTGGTGTATGAGACTTGAGAGGGCCGCACTCGAAAGATCTTGAGTTCGTAGATCTACAAATAGATCCAGCCCGCACGCAAGGAAAGAAAGTTTGCCTCCACAATGGATCGCACGTAAGATTTTGAGACGCACAATGGCAAAGAGGCCGCGCAGCTCAAAGTCATTCAAAGAACAAATAGACTCAGTGGTACGATACGTTTCAATTGCCATTTTAGATGTTTACGATAGAGAAGTAGGCCTACATTGTAGGCTAGCATACTTTGGTCAATTTGATAAAGTACGAAACTAGGCTATGTCTTTACTTTTTTGTCTAATGCATCACTTCCTGCAATGACAGCGGTGGTTGGCGTCTCCGAAGTGATTGATTCAGATGCGAAAAAATCAGGATGTTCGCTTGAACACAGAGACACTTTGTTAATTGTAAGTTGATGTAAATGTTTTATATGAACTCAGGTATGTTTTAGGAATGGCTGAAACAACCAGACCAAATAGCAGGAAGGTTTACAACACCAATGTATTTGGAAGGGGCCTAGATACGCCCTCCGAGGCTACCGTTC
>JAPXFY010000022.1:22803045-22843045 GCA_030674185.1 Monoplex corrugatus
CACAGACACGCACACACGTGCACACATTTTGTCACGCACACACACAGACACACACACACAGAGACACACACTCATACATTCCTCACACACACTATTTTTAAAGAAAACATGGTATTTGGTATCAACCTATATGCTTTAATCTGTACAAGCTTCAGGATTTTTCTTTATTATGACTTGGCTACAGTTTGAAAAATCATGCGGCTGAGCTCATTTCCATATTTAGGAATTGTATGCCAGCAGAATTGGACCAGCCAAAACGCCATTCAAGAAGATGAAAAGCGTTCTTACCAACAAATGCCTATCAGTTAACATAAGGAAGAGAGTTCTTGAATGTTATGTATGCATGCATATTGTGATAACATTGAATTTTTTCATAGTATCATATATGCATATGTTGTGCAGAACTCAAATAGTAGTAGTAATAATAGTATCATTTGTAGGATAACTGTTTATCTTGATTTCTTCTTTTTGTCTCCACAGCTATCAAGCAAGTAGAGATGAGGGCAGCTTGTCAGAAAAACATTGTATGAACTGTGATGCACCTTTAGTGCATGTCTGCATTACATGCGATCCCTTTCCACATCAATATCAACAGGAACAACAGAATCAACACTTACCACCAGAAATGTCAAACACTACAGATGACGGGACTTTACAAAGTAACACCATGAAGAAAAGCCTGCATCAAGAGACTGAGAATATAAATGACACTGATGACCTGAGGGATTTTACCTCAGTCATTTTGAACACGGATCATGAAATTGAGCTGACAGAAAGGAAACCAGATATAAGCAAGATTATGTCAGTTGCTAGATCCAGAATCTGTGTTGAAGAAAACAAGGAGGACATACCATGTGAGCGCACAGCTGCGCTCTTAGATGGTCCGCCAGCCAGTGTTAATGTGGTAAATGCCAGAGACGCAGACAGCCCAATAACATATACTGGAGGTGAGACAGAATCAATTCTACTGCCCACAAAGCTGAAAGGAAAAGATTCTGTCTTGAAGAGTGATGTTCTGTTACATCACTCGGACTCAAGAAAGGAGATAGAATATGAATTTGAAAGCAAGGTAACTGCTACTGCGATAGATGTTAATGGCAAAAAGCTGTACTATTGCCAGGACTGTGATCTAACATTTCCAGCTCGCTCCAGGATGAGGCTTCATTTGCAGCACCACCTTAGCTTTCGCCCCCATGCTTGTGAGATCTGTGATGCCAACTTTTTCCGGCGCTACCAACTCCACATGCACATTCTGAACAAGCATCCTGCCCTGGCCAAAACTCTTTTTGTCAGTGTTGGCGCAAGAGAATTTCATAAGGAGAACATGAACTGGGAAGACAGTTTGGAGGAAAGAGATAAAGGTGGCAGCATGGATATTTCTGATGTTTCTGGTGATGAGAAAATGATAAACCAAGCTTCTGATGAAGAGAGAAGGTTACATCAAAATCAAAATGAAGAGATTGAAATTGATCATGCCAAGAGAGAAATAATAGAGAAGGGAGTGGAAGACTCAGTGGTTTGGGTGAACAAAAGGAAAGAGTTTCTCCTGCATAGAATGTGGTCAAAAGTTTACTCGTCGATTCAGAATGAAGCGTCATTTTCAGATTCACATTAACTACCGACCTTTTTCTTGTTCAAAGTGCCAGGCAAGATTTCATTCAAATTACCACTTGCAGCGTCATGTGAACAGCACACACATGGCCCTTGCCAAGGCAAACCACTTGCTGGGTAGGGAGTGGTCAGAAGAAGTGGACATTAGAGCGGAAGGGAAAGAAGTGAGTGACCAGGAGATGAAGAGCATTGAAGACAGCTTGATTGTGGTGAATGGGGCAAACAGTTTTTTATGCAAGCTGTGTGGGCAGAGTTATGACCAGCGCTGCAGACTGGTGAGACATGTTCATACACACACCAACAACCGTAAATATTCCTGTAAAAGATGTGGCGATGCTTTTCTACGTCTCTCCCACCTTAAAATGCATGTGATGCGTAAACACCAGACTGTCCGTCCGTTCGTGTGCAGCTTGTGTTCAGCTTCATTTACTGATACGTATCATCTCAGACGACATGAGGTGACCCACACCAAACATCAGCCCATCAAATGTACTGAATGTGATGCAGCTTTTTCCAACACAAGACAGTTAAAAAATCATCTGAAAACTCACCTTGTTGTTGATGAAAACGTAGTTTCAATGACAGCACAAACATCAGAAAATTGTTTGCTTTCTGGGAAAGGTAATGCAAAACTACACAGTCCGGGGTCAGATACAGGAAAAGTAGATACAGAGGACACTGTCGTATCAATGAATTTTCAAGTAGAAGATGCACAGGCAACAAGCATGGATACACCAACCATCAATCATGAGGAAAACCCACTATCTCCACTTCCTTCTTCTTCCAAAGGTCTGCCCTCAGAATGCCAGGTATCAGATGCTGTCAAGGTCTCTGATTGCCAGTCTAGAAACATAGAAGCAAATTTGGCCCGAAAAACATGTGCAGCAGTCAGATCTTCTAAACGGAAAGGGAAACCAGTGAAGAGGAGTCGGAACTGGTTCTTGTACTCTCAGCCTAATGACAGCATGATTGTAGACTCTCCGTCTACTTCTCAACAACATACCTGTACATGCGAAGAAGGTGTAGATCACTTGTGTGAAATGTGTGTGCCAGATTACAAAGACCAGACAGTGGTGCTTGAAGAGCTTAAGCTTGATGAAAAACCGTTTGTGTGTAAGGATTGTGGTCAGGCCTTTGCTCAGCATTCTCACCTGGTGAAACATGCACGGCAGCATTCTGGGGAACGACCTTACATCTGCAGTGTTTGTGGTATGGCTTTCATTGAGCCTTCCCACCTTAAGCGACATAGCAGAAAACATACAGGTGAGATGTGTTCAGAGATTTGTGATGTTCATCGTATAGAAATGCATATTAATGGGAAATGTGTACAGGATAGAACTTGCGCAGAGAAAACAATAGGTGAAAAGTTAATGTTTAATAGTACATACATTACTTTATCTTACAAGTGGGCCCTTACTGTGCTCTTTGCCTTTTTTCTCAGGATTACTTACACCTTAAATTACTGCTTTGTGCCCTTGGAATATTTGTGCGCTGTGGATTACCAGTGCCTGCGTTGGTTTTGTTCTGGCCTTCCTCCTGATCTGTCTTTCATTCATTTCTCTCTCACGGGTTACCATAGGCTATGCACTGTTCAGATGTCATTGTGCCCTGCAGTGTGCTGCTGCCACCGGCTCAAGTCTATTCTTGACGAACCATACTTCCTCAGAACTTGATCTTGTCATGAGTTGTCTCTGATCTTGCATAGATGATCTTGTCATGAGTTGTCACTGATCTTGCATAGATGATCTTGTCATGAGTTGTCACTGATCTTGCATAGATGATCTTGTCATGAGTTGTCACTGATCTTGCATAGATGATCTTGTTATGAGTTGTCACTGATCTTGCATAGATGATCTTGTCATGAGTTGTCACTGATCTTGCATAGATGACCGTGTCATGAGTTGTCACTGATCTTGCATAGATGATCGTGTCATGAGTTGTCACTGATCTTGCATAGATGATCTTGTCATGAGTTGTCACTGATCTTGCATAGATGATCGTGTCATGAGTTGTCACTGATCTTGCATAGATGATCTTGTCATGAGTTGTCACTGATCTTGCATAGATGATCTTGTTATGAGTTGTCACTGATCTTGCATATATGATCTTGTCATGAGTTGTCACTGATCTTGCATAGATGATCTTGTCATGAGTTGTCACTGATCTTGCATAGATGATCTTGTCATGAGTTGTCTCTGATCTTGCATAGATGATCTTGTCATGAGTTGTCACTGATCTTGCATAGATGATCTTGTTATGAGTTGTCACTGATCTTGCATAGATGATCTTGTCATGAGTTGTCACTGGTCTTGCATAGATGATCTTGTCATGAGTTGTCACTGATCTTGCATAGATGATCGTGTCATGAGTTGTCACTGATCTTGCATAGATGATCGTGTCATGAGTTGTCACTGATCTTGCATAGATGATCTTGTCATGAGTTGTCACTGATCTTGCATAGATGATCGTGTCATGAGTTGTCTCTGATCTTGCATAGATGATCGTGTCATGAGTTGTCACTGATCTTGCATAGATGATCTTGTCATGAGTTGTCACTGATCTTGCATAGATGATCTTGTTATGAGTTGTCAATGGTCTTGTGTAGACATCTTTGGTAAAACTGTTCTAGCTGTTGAATATGCCATAGATAGGTAATCCAGGTGTCACAGCGGTACAGCATGGCTCTCAAGACTACTGTTCTGTGTACAGCAATCTTAGTGGCAAGCGTGATGCCATGATGTTAGTACATCGTGTTGGTCAGCGTCCTAGAGGACAGCTACCCATGAAGATGGGCAGTACCTCCTCATCTGTGGTTGAAACAGTATATATATTTACATATACCTAGGTATGATTATATAATATGTATACATATAAAAATGTCACCGTCCAGTCAGATGGACATAGCTTTGAGCCTGCTTAATTGTACAGTTTAAAAATAGCAGTTAATTGTGTAGTTTATTAAAACTCTTTCGTTACTGACTCCCGCTTTAGTGGGAGAGTACTTTCTTACTGTAAGAACTGAATTTGTTTATACGTTGTCTTTCGTTTCCTGGGTTTCCTGAGAGAGTAAAACTGTGAAAAGAGGGTACTTATGTTACTGTTTCTCTGCTCAGTGTGGATGAATAACAAACACGACATGTGATATACCGTTGTGTACGAAACTGAAGTCGTAATAAGAATAGCATGCTTTAACAGACCTGCATACTTGTGGTGTCGCACAGGGAGACAAAACAGTTGACAATATTGCATCACAAGATAAACAAAATGATTACATGGACAGAGACAGCAACATATACAGCCGAAATGGAATAACGCATGCTGGTACTTACAGATTCATCTTTCTGTCATTTCACTGTCTCATTGTGAACGAGGTATCCAGTCACACAACATGTCACTCACTCACTGTGTCATTGTTGCCACCACATAACAGCATCAAAGCACGAGCCTGTTGTTCCAAATACAAAGTCTCTTTCTAAACAGTTTTGCTGTGTGTGTGTGTGTGTGTGTGTGTGTGTGTGTGTGTGTGTGTGTGTGTGTGTGTGTGTGTGTGTGTGTGAACAGGCGCACTTCTCTCTCTCTCTTGCTTGTTCTAAATCAACAGCGACTTTCCCAAGGGAGTGGGAGACGATTGGTGTATGGAGAGGGGGTAGTCTTGGAGACTGGACTGAGTTATAATGACATTGACAACCACAGCAGGAAGCAGCTGTAGTAGGTATGACAAACAGGAAACGGTACCTAAACAACAGCCTCACTGTTGTCCCATGGGAATGAGGAAAATGTTTATTTTTTCATAAACATGCCTGGGTGTCTTAACTGACCATGCCGAGTAGAACAGGGAAATCCGCCGAAGGCAAACAGATCCAGGAATGCAGAGTATAAACACAAGGGTCGTGTCCCGTTCACCGCATAGCCGTTACCGCGAGGAAAGTGGGAAGCCGGTAGGAAGGATAGATGCACTGCCACCCGCTAAACTCGCCACCAGTAGTGAAAGGTAGAGGATGGTTTTAGATTTTCAGTACTCAAAAGTTAATACTTGTGTGCAACTGCCAGTCTATTCAGCTGTGAATAGTTCCGACCTGTCTAAAATTAGGATGGATAAAAGTAATTCGCAGGCACAAAATAGAGAAGTGGGCACCATTATCATTAAATCAAGCTTGTTTCAAGAAAATTAAGTCTTCTCCACCTTTTCTGATGAACTTTTGATAAAGTAAACTGGACAAATTTTCTTCAATGACTGTCCCATTAATATAGTTTAGCCTGAATACTCATATTTTGTATTCTTCTTTCAGTCTTTTCTCTTGAATTAATTGGTCACCCCCAAATTTTGTGGCCAGACTTCTGATTGTGCTGAGATGTATGTGAAGTGTATATGCCTGAAAATGAATAGCATCTTGAATTTAGTTACCCTGAGATTGGGATTTATTTGACTGAAAGGCAGTGTACCAAAGTGTTTATTAAGTCTTACTACATAATTTTTTAATGAATGTTTCTTTTTGTTCTCGTTAACATTTGATATACAAAATGCCAAGTGTTCTTAGTATTCCGATTATTATAGTGTAGAAAATGTGGCTAATCATAAAGAAAAATCTTCATTGTTATGTTTTGCGTTTCATGTAGTCCTGATCATTTTCAGGTTTTAGTTTTGTATGTGCATAACGTTAAAGGTTGTATGATAAGGGCAAAATTTTGTATTTAAAAGAGCATAGAAAGAGTGAAATATGTGTTACTGTATGATTTATTTTGTTTTATTCATTGAAAGAAAAAGTTCTCCATTTTCCTATCATTTTTAGTCATAGTTACTTATACCAGTTACCATTCTTCTCTTGGTATCTTTACAGGAGAGAAGCCATTCATGTGTGAGCAGTGTGGGGCAGTGTTTGTGCAGTCAGGAGAGCTGAAGACTCACGTCATGGCCATGCACACCAAGGTGCGCCCCTACCAGTGTGATCAGTGCGATAAAGCCTACACCACCTCCAGTCTCCTGCGTGTCCACAAGCGTTCTCACACAGGTCTGCTTCTTTTGTTGTTGCCTAGCTTGCTGTATGCAAAGATGCAAAGACTAGCTTTGAAATAATATTTGATTGGCCTTCTTCACTTCCCAAGGACTGTTGAGCTGGGTTGCTGAACTGTTGTTTCCAGGGCACAAGTGTGGGCAGTGCTGTTGTGCACTTGCTGTTGCTCATGCAACAGGCTGCTTCTTTCCATTACACTGGTTTTAGCCAAGGGAGACAGTAAAGCCATTACAGCTTGGAGCTGTTGAAAAGAGATTTTTTTTTCAGAATGGAAATATTTTGCATGAAAGCACATGACCACAGCACAGTGCTACCATTCTTTCCATTTCTGTGTGTATATTTTTATTTACCTCAGAAATGTTTTTTTTCACAGAAGTTCACCGAGAAACTGTTCTCCAGGGATCTTTTAACATGTGCTAAGTGCATCCTGCACATATGGGTCTATCGTCTTACTTGAAAGGCCAGCTTCCAAGCCTTTACTTAGGGTGTAATGGAGGTGGTGTGGGGGATGTGGGATAAAAAAATTCTGTCTTGCCAGAAATGAAACCCAGTTCCTTACATCCTAGAAGACCGGGTTAACTACAGAATTGTACTGTTGAAATAATGATAATAACATCAGCAACAATTGATAATACTAATGTGATGATGATGATGATGATAATATAGTAATGATGTCATTCTCATTTCCAGTAGTGATGGGTATGGTAGGCAGGTGGGTAGAGACGTCTAACTTCCAGTCAGAATGTTTGGTCGGTAAAGGATGGAAATTTTCCGATCTCTCAGGTCAGCATGTGCACAGCCTTAATGAGAGCCTAAAGCCCATCGTGTGTATAATACAACCAAAGCATCAAATATGATTGTTAAAGATCCTGTAAGTCATGTTGGTGTCTGTGGCTTATGGAAATATAAAAACCCACCCAGCGTACACCAAAGATGAAGTATACAGAATGTTCAACAGTATACCACCTGCATTATTTGGGCAAAACTGTGTGCATATACACATCCAAGAAAAAATGGAATGCTTAAAAGAAAATTGAAAGTGAATTATTGTAGATGGCAGAGTCAGGGGAGCAACTTGTTCTGAATAATAGTAATAATAATATTGAGTATGATTGTTATGATGATAATAAAACATGTAATGATGATGGTGATGTTTTTATAGTATTACATCTCTTCACAATTACACACGCACACACTTAAAGGCCTGACATACAAGCAATTTTGACCGTACATTTCGAGAAGATGGGGTGAAACAGATCTAAAACAGATCTTCTGTCATAGTCTAACATCTCAAATGGCTCTAGGCATAGGGTTCAATCTGACCATTCAGAATAGATCATGATTTATTCAAAATGGATGGCTGACATCCTCCAGCCAATCAACTCTCAACATTATGGGCCGACACCCATTTTGCAAATGGCATCTTCTAGTAGAAACTCTCTGATTCAGAGATGATGTATTTCATAGAGTTGTAACAAGTTTATGATATTCTTTGGAATAGTCAAAGCAAAAATTATGAAAACAAACAACATCAGGCATTAAGGCAGTCATGTGATTTCTTTGTACTTGCTTCTGGTGTCTGATAAGCAAAACAGCGAAAATTGCTCTGATCTACATTTCACATCTGTTTCAAAGGATTATATAGCACTCCATCTGTTTCACACTGATGGGTTGGACTGTACAGGTTCAAACAGTTCTCCTGAATTGAACGGTCCACATGGCTTGTGTGTCAGCTCCTTTAATACACACAGATGCAGGCACACACACACACTCACACACACACACACAAACACACACACACACACACACACACACACACACACGTGTGCGCGCACACACACATGTGCGCGCACACACATGCACACATACACATGCACTTACACACACACACTTACACACACACACTTACACACACAACACTTACACACCACACACACACACACACGTGCGCGTGCGCACACACACATGCACACATACACACGCACTTACACACACGCACTTACACACCACACACACACACACACACACACACACACACACACACACACACACACACACACACACACACACACACACACACACACACACACAGAGCAGTTATGTCAAATTGAACCCAGGACTCTGGTGACTGTATCAACATGTTTTCCTGTCTTGAGTTGGGAACATACCGGTACTTGGTGTTATATGCATAGCAGAATTTGGGCAATTAATGTACAAGTATTGTTTGCATTGCAAAATTTGGACAATTGATGCACACAAATGTTGTGTGCAGAGAAAATTATTTATTATATGTAGCCTACAACACAAGAGAGCCTAAATTTCACATATTTTGGACTTCCTGTTTTTGTTTTGCAAAGTAAGTGACAAAACTTTTAAGATCAGCCATCATAGTTATGAAATGCAATCATTTTACAAACAACAGTAAACACAAAATTGTTATATACATAGCTAAGTAATGAAGAGAACAAATATTCTGGACATGTTTTAATCTAGGCCTCTGTAATTATTACATTAAAAACATGATGATTTTGACTTGAGGCAGTGTTGTCATATTCATAGCTGAGTTTTGAGAATGGGCTGAAGTTCACAGATTACAAGCCATTGACTTTCCAGCTAGGAAAATTAAGTTAAGTGGACAGTGCTATATGATTTTATGTGTTGTATTGGAGGCAGCCTCTGGCAGGTGGTTCTAATCTTATTTTTTTGCATGGGTTTCCACATATATGTACATGTACATTTAACGATTTCTAACACATTATTCACTTTTGCTGTCCCTCACTCTTGTATAGACATGCTCTCTCTGTCACACGTGGATAAGTAAAAGAACGCTTAGCAAAGAAGGAGTTGTTCCTGATAAAATTATGTGAAAAGTCCAATAAAATATGCTAAAAAATGTATGAAAATATACACATCCAGGGGAAAAAAGAAAAAAAAGGGTGATGCTGTCTTGTGAAGAGCTTTCCTGAGGACAGTGGCTTGAATTTCATGTAAATTTGTTGTGACTACAAAATTATGAAAAGAAACCCCAAACAAACAAAACAGAATCAAACCAAACCACAACACACACACACTCTCTCTCTCTCTCTCACACACACACACACACAAACATACACACACACTCTCTCTCTGTGTGTCTTTCTCATTACATATTGTATTTTATGTTCTGTCATTCACTGGCAGGTGAGCGCCCCTACATCTGTCAAACATGTGGGGCAGCTTTCAAGATCATCTCTCACCTGAAGGATCACAACCTGGTACACACAGGAGAAAAACCCAAGCAGTGCGCCATCTGCCCTGCTGCCTATACCCGCACTAGTCACCTGAAACGACACATCAAGAAGGCTCATCCAGGCTTGGATCCTACACTAGCTATCAAATCCACTTAACTGCTGCTGTTGTAAGAGCGAGGTAGTCTGGAAAACTTGGAAACCTGCTGCATGTATATGAGGTGTAGACTGGAGAGCTCTCCTCTGGTGAGCAGCAGACTGGAGAGCCCTTCTCTGGTGAACAGCAATAGTCCCTATTGTAGAAAGATTTGGGTGTGTGATTGACTGATTGATTGATTGATTGATTGATTGATTTGTTGATTGATTGATTTAATGTATTAGGCCATTGATTTAATGTATTAGGCCATTAGACATATTCATAGGGGAACTTGGGGGAATTGGTGGTTTCATGTTATGGAACCATATCATAGTAATAAAGAACTGATATATTGAAGTTATATACACTGTTATGTAAAGTACAATCATTGATCTGTTGAAAGTCACAATTGATGAGACTGATGTATCCAGTATTTTTCTTGATGGGTCCTTGTGGTTTTTGTTTTCATCGGCACTGTCTTTGGGACTGTTTTTCGCAACTGATCAAGAACTATCATGAAATCTGTACATTTCTATGTGTGTGTCCTAGATACCTGCAAATATGTCAGCATAACTGTCACCCAACACAGTTGCGTGCTAACAAAAATAAAGTAAATGGTGTGCATGTTTGTTCTTTTGTCTCTCTCACTGTGTTTCCCAACATAATGTGGATATATGCAGAAGCTGGTAGAAGCCATTTTGACAAACAAGGTTGACCATATAGTTGTGTTCTTAATGGCAGTATTGATTTCAGTTTGATTCAGACCATCACTTCAGCAAAACATATTATAATTTCATGAAACAAGGAACAGATTGTGTGTTTGTAAGTTCTGGATCATTTAGATCTGTCATAAATAAACATAAACAATTGATGGGAGTAGAAATAAACAAAACATGAGCGAACTATATTGTGGCACATATTTGTGAAATGTAAAATAATGCTATACAGATAGACGAGCATTCATCAGTGTTTACATTTCTGCTTACTGCTTCAGCCAGCACCGGTACTATGATAATACAACTGTTAGAGACAATTTCCTGTACAGTGCACTTGGTTACACTCAGAATGGACATCTTACAGTTGTGTGACTTAAAATTAATCAGTATTCCATCCAGGTTAGATGGTGCTTATTGATTGTCATCTTGAAAACAGTGGAAGGTCTCCCCAGTCATATGGTAAACCGTGATCATCAAAGTAATCAGCTTGGGTACGTTAAATATTTTGACATGTTTATAATTCATTAAATAATGGTATGAAATCATGCCACTCTTAAGATTCGTAATCAGTGGAATTGATATTATATACTTAAAATGATGTAATACTGCTGCTGCTGCCAGTGTCTTGCAGCTTGATACTCATCTGCTTAACATGGTTTCCCCAGGCAGGTGCAGCTGTTTTGCATTCCTCGGTAACTCAGTGAGTGCATTCAAGTATACATCAAGCTGTGCAATACCATGTACTGAAGTCACTGCTGTTGTGTGGGCAGAAGTAGTAATGAAGATCATAATTTATACTACCCACTGTTGTGTGACCTCTTGTGGGCAGCCATACATGAGGAGGAAATCAGGGTACCTGAGAAGTCAGTGGGAGTGGGAACTTGGAGTGTATGTTTTTGCTATGTGCATACATGAATTTGCATGTGTGTGTGTGTGTGTGTGTGTGTGTGTGTGTGTGTGTGTGTGTGTGTGTGTGTGTGTGTGTGTGTGTTATACTAGGAGCTTTATTGATGTTAATTGATTCCACCATTAGCTTTGTGTTGATTTCTTCTTATTCATGATCAAATGCCAAGCGCCCCATTCATTTGTTAAAATATCTGCATCAGCGGGCCCTTTGCCTCGCTGTCTAGACACGCACTAGTCATCTGAAATAACACATCAGGTACCTCATCCAGGATGAAATCATCTCCTGGCTATCGAATCCACTTGGCCCAAATAGGCTCTGAGCAGTTGCCTAGCTTTAACACTAATAACGCTAATAAAATTTGACTGCTGCTAGTATATTGAGGAAGCAGACTGAATATAGGTTATGCTTACAGTTTGTGTGTTCAACAACCTGCCTTGGTCACAGGGAGGGGGTGTACCACTGAACACAGCACCAGTTGCTTCCACCTGTCATGGTTGTGGGTAAATGCCTAAGTACCAATACAAATTCAGCGCTTAGATTTGATTTTATCAAGATTTTGCGTTATATAAATATTGTAATTATTATTATTAAATGATTTACTTGTTGAAAAACATGATTCTTCATAATGGGGTGCAAATATGTAATATTTCATAATCAAAGGTTGTCAACAAGGTAGATCTATGAACTCTCTGGTGGAGAGATCTGGATGTCTGCACAGACTGTGGGAGATTTTGATATAAATGAATATATGCGAGTGTGAGTGTGTGCACGCATGCACACGTGTATGTGTTTGTGCAATAAAGTAACATTGACACATGATGATGTGTATTGATATTGTCATTGACTGTAAATATGTATTAGTTATATTAAGAAAGTTTGATTGTGGGGTGTTTTTGCTAAGGTTGTGTTTGCCATGAACAACAATGCAGAATGTTTTAGAATATGAATGAAATACAATAATCATGTATTTGAGCTTCTAATGATAAAATGTACCCTTATTTTTAACAAGATAAAGATACAAAGACAAAAAAGGCGTACAAATAGTTTTATCATCAAATGGAACCAATAAATTCTGAATTGCTTGCTGAACCCTTGCTATATAATGAGAATGATTTTAATTGGTGACAAAAATTAATTGTAACGTACAAACTGGATTAAAAATGGTTTTTGTTGTATTCCACTCTTCATGAAAGACAGTGAAGAATTCTGTGAATGAACAGAATTTAATGCAAAATAAGGCATTGTAGACTTCATAACTTTCACTGGATGTGAATCATCTATTAAAAACTGTACCCTTAACTGTATATGGTCGACTGTCATGGGTGATAAAGTCCAACCTAGCACTTTATTTGTGTACCCTCATGTGGGATCTCAGTGTTTGTGAGGGGGGTTGATGTAAGTTTCTGTTGTTGCGCAGAGCCTCAGAAACTCTCCACCTGCCACAACAAGTCCAGGGCAAACCGAGGTAAGACAGCTGATCTCATTGGAGACACAGTTGGCTGAACAGTAGATGGCAAGTCGCAGAACCACAAGCAGTGCACTGTGGCAATGCCCTTTATGCAGTAGGTCGCTGAGGGATTTTCTGTCTGGGTTTACTCCCAAATTAATTAATGGTTTGGTGTGACGGAAACTAACAATGAAGATAGCTGATAAAAGAAACACATTTCGAATCATAGTCTCTTTCTATGGACTGGAAATGTTGTTTCAATTATGCTATCATCAAAGTTGTCCTCTGATTTCATCATCATCAAAATCTGAATGGAAATTAGTCTTACGCAAAATGCACAAGATTAATAAGGACATAAAGCTTAAATGGTTTCAGATTAAGAGTATCTACAGAATCCTTGCAACAAGTTTTGTTTCAAAGAAATGAATGTTGTCATTGATCATGTATGTAGTTTGTATAGGTCATATATAGATAACATTGAATGTTTTTATTGAGATATCATTATACATAGATTACGTTGAACATTTTTATTGAAGCATCATTATACAGTAAAATTTCAGCAAAATTGAAAAAAAAAAAGTTGATTGAAAGATGCCCCCTATATTTAATGTAAAAATCAATGAAAATGTGATTTATTTGGAGCAGACTTAGATTTAACAAAGACACAGTTCTTGACTTCATCATATTGTTTGCAAAAATGTATTGTTATAAATGTAGCAAGTTAGATGAAGTTTACCAAACATTTAAAGAAGAGCTGAAGTACAGGTATGGAATTGAAGAGTACAATGCAAAATTCACAGGTAAGTATAATAAATAGCAAATTTCAGGCAGGTTGGCTGTTTTATTCTGCAATTAATGATGCTTCCATTGTGAATTTATCAATTATGATTCTTCTTTGCATGTTATGTAGAATTTGTTAGTAGCAGTGATAATGTTTGTTTCATAATATTGCATCCCTCACTCTGACAATTGACATGCATTGTTTTTTTCTTTAATAATGTCATAACTGACCAGTTGGTCTTTATTTTGCCTTTTCATGTTTTGTTTTGTATTTATTTCAATTTTTATTGTATACCTCACTCTGACAATCGACATACATCATGTTGTTGACTTTAATAATGTCACAACTGACCAGTTGCTCTATATTTGGCTTTTCATTTGTTTCTTTTTGTATTTTGTGATTCCTCCTTTTGCAGATTTTGCTTCTTCCCTTGGATTGAAAAGTGTTCAGTATTGTTAAGGAAATGACATTGTGCATTGTAAAGAAAAATAAAAAGAAGTTTAGGAAAAAAACTATGAATATTTCACCATTGTTAACAAAGAGTGTGTAAAATGTTTTAAAATACTCATAAAATGCTTTGAAATACTCATGAAGTATGTTACTGGTATGAAACTTTAAAGAAAATATATACATTATATGAACAGTTACAGAAAGTGTGTGTGTGTTAGTCGGTGTGGGTGTGGGTGTGTGACAGCGTGAGAATTTTAAGTTGAAAATTAATGGTAATAGTAATGGTGATGGACCCTCCTCAATCTCATGGATAAGCATACTGGTCTTTATCCACTGGTATAGGTCTTCATGGGGATATAAGAGGCACATGTTCTTCTACACCCCCCCCCCCCAACCTCTTCCCCACAGAGGGGATGCCAGGGGCTGGGGCTCTTTCAGTATAGATAGTATCCCCACCTTCTGGAAATTCTGTGCTAGAAATTTCCTCTTTTCTGTCACTCTCTTTGTTCCTGCCTTGTTCTTTTGCTTTCTGTCATTTCTTCCTATCATTTTTTGCCTTGCTGGTCCATTCACCTGTATGTGTTCGTTAAAGTCTTACGTGCTTTCTCTTAGGATTGATAATTGGGAACATGTACTAAGTGCATTTTTGGCTCGAGGGAAATGAGATATGCAAAAGCAGTTTTCAGTAATTCAGGCCCATTTTATATGCTTTAGTGTCCTTAGTTCTGTTAAAATTTGTAATCAGGTGTGTTTTTTAAATCCTGTTTGTGATAAATTGGATGGAATGGTCAACGCCAGGGGCATCTCCACAGATCATATGCACGAATACATTGATATGTATACTTAATTTTCTTTTCCTTTTTTTTTTTCCTGTTGAAATATGTATGTTTTGAAACGGTTATAGCCCTGATATGGCTCTATGCAGCTGGCTGGGCTTTAAATGAAAATAACAAATAAGAAATAACCTGGTAGACTGCTTTGGGATGAAGACTGAAGGAAAAAATTATAAGCAATCTTCATTATGCAGAGATGACACTGTTCAAATCGCAGGGAAAAAAACCGAAAAAAAAAAAACCGCTACAACATCCTGTGAATATGATAGGAATATAGTGCAGAAACAAAGGGCTTGAACTAAACAGTAAAAAGACTCAAGTCCCAGTAATAAGTAAAAAACAAGTAAAGTAACAGCAAATGGCACAACACTGAGACAAGTTAGTAAACTTAAATATCTGGGAACAATTATCTCACCGGATGGCAGATGCACGTTAGAAATATCCAGCAGAATTGGCCAAGCTAAAACAGCATTCCAGAAAATGAAAAGCATTCTTACCAGCAAATGCCAATCAGTGAACATCACAAAGAGAGTGCTTCAGTGTTATATAGAACAGTACTGTTCTTTGGATGTGAAGCCTTGGCATTCAACAAGCAAAATCAGAACAAAATTGAGACAGCTGAAATGTAGTTTCTAGGAAAAATGTTAGGAGTTCCATGGACAGCAAAGAAAACAAATGTGAGTCTTGAAAAAAGCAAACACAAAAAAAAACACTGAATTAATAAAGAAGATTGGGAAAACACAAGCAACATTTATCAGACATTTCATGAGGCAAGAGAAAATCGAGCACTTGGTCAGAACAGGAAAGCTAGAGGGAAAAAGAGCACCAAGTAGACCCAAGGAGAAAATATGACATTTTTGCAGTGGGAATGAGGACAGAAACGGTAAAAACTACACGTCGATTGCTATAGAGGGCCATGATTGCCAATGCTATTTGGCATGGCTCATGACGATGATGACAGAAAACATCTGTGAACATGTATGGTTCGTGTGAGCGTAGCTATAGTGCAATCGTTTCTGCCATGACTATTGTTTTCTTCTTCTTTAATCACTATCTTCATGTAAGGCCACATTTGGCGATAAATGTGGCTGTTATATTCCAGTTCCTGCAGACAGCTGTGGAGCTTGGTGGTCAGCAGAGTTGTAGTCGGCTACAACTTCTGTCATTCCACTCGACAGAGGTGACATTGCTGTAACATGTGTTCAGCTGTCTGGTCCTCTTGACTGCAGGGGCAGGTTAATATACAAATCAGTTTGAAATAGCAGTCACATGTAGATGACTTGTTAGAAGGTGCCTGTGTTTTCTATACCTTTGATCTCATCTAATTTCTGACCATGAAATGCAGCCATGTGGAAGCTAACAATCATAGAATTTACCAAATAAATTGGTTAACAATATCCAGTTGTGACAATCATAAAGTCTTAAACAGAGTACAACAACAACACATATGATAATTTGACGTTAATGTTTGGCCACAAAAATTGATAATGAGTACAAGAAGTGAAGAACTTCCAGAAAGGTTCACCATGAAGAACAAAGTCCAAATTGCAAATTAACTTTACACATGGGCTGCTGTATGTATAGCAAATGATGGTCTTGCTTATTCATAGTCTCTGTGAGTACTTGTTCTGTTGCATTTTGTCACAGAATGTCACCACTAAAAAGCATTTGATTTGACAGAGTAGAAAAAGGCTAGAATAATTTGAAAAGAATATGATAAAGTTGTTGAGTGGAAAAATGTTAACAAGTGACATGTCTGTAAGTACCATCATGGCTCGCAGCAGCCTTCAGGTGTACCTTTTTCCTTAACAGTAGATCTATAATAAAAGTAACACTAAAAATTTCATCCATATAACACAAACACTTCATGTCAAAAGTATGCTCATTACACTTGGGGAAGTGGGGGGGGGGGGGGGGGGGGGAGGAGGATGCAGCCATCAAGTATTGCCATCAAGAGTAACAATAGAAAATAAGAAAAGAAACAAAAAATAGTTCACTAAGAACAACAATCATTATCATCATCAACAATAACAAAATGAAATAAAATCTGTGTATATAACTTCTGAAGTCACTAAATGAGGAGAAAAAGATTAATCGTCAAAATTGTTTTAAATACAAATTGTTTGCACATTGGGCCTTGATTTTTAAACAGATTTTTGCATAATTCAAGACAAATGAAAAAAAAAGTTTAACTTTGTTGAGCCAAGAATATGAAAGGATTTCAGTAGAGAGCTGCAATTCATTTCGTTACTCAGCCTACTTTGCCATTCGTTTTTGTTTACTAGATGAAGCTAAAGTGCTGCTCGCACTCTGACCTAATATTATCCGGGTAGATTAGTAAATCGTGTTAACCCTTTGACTCCTGCACCCCGTCCACCAACTGCAAAAACTTAACTTTTTGATTCCCTCACCCTGTCCACCAGCTTCCAGGAAGCTGGTGGATAGGGCGAGGGAATCAAAGGGTTAAGTTTTTGCTTTGCTAGCATGACTGACAATGCAGGATGCTGGTGACAGGGTGCAGGAGTCAAAGGGTTAATATTAATTAGGCTAAGGTGCCTAGGCATAGAGCCGTCTGATATCTCCTTTTCCTGGGCTGACAAAGAAACAACCAATCAAAACGTAAACTTCACATTAGATTAATGAGCCAACGAAAGTAGTTCTAAGCAGCCTGGTTTGCTTGTTTGTTGTTGTTTCTTTTCTTTTTTTCAACTCAGAAATTTATCTGGCAGACAAGAAAGTGTTTTCTTAATTTCTTTTGACGTAACAATCATGTTTGTATGTTTACACTTCATTTTAAACAAACTCTATGGACTACTTTGTCTACGTGACTACTTCCTGCATGCGTGTAAACAACCTAACACGCATGAGGTCGGTAGGCAGTAACACGGCAGATCACAAGCGAACTGAAGCAAAGCGACTGTCATCACTATGGCTTGCACTGGCGGAACGAAAGTTATGTGGGAACCAGACCGAACGAAGACAACTAACATGGATCTGCTTAGAGACCGAATTAACCAAAAATATGGAACTCAGTTGGGTTAGTTTGCATTTTTTTTCGGATTTACTTTGCGTGTGAAAGTCAGTTGACTGTCGTCTGTTGTAGAATCATCTTTATCTTACTTTCTCAGTAGGCCTAACTTCAGTCTCAGAATCTGTCTGCGATGATCATGTGGACCATCTAATCTGGGAGCACCAGTAAGCTAGGTAATTAAATTATATTTTAGTATTTAAAAGCTAGGTAATTTATCTAATCGGGAAGTACTAAGTAACTTAGTAAGCTGTAGGGCCATATCAAATGGCTATATTAGTATATATACTAATTTAGTAACTATATATTGTGTCCACATGATTTTAACACAATCTCTGTCATGTTTCGTTTTTGCATGGTTAGTGGTAATTTATCTTGTCTGGAAGTACTAGATAATCTCTCTCTTTCTGTCTGTGTGTTGTCTGTCTGTATATAGGCCTATAGGCTATATAGGCTATATTATATATATATATATATATATATATATATATATATATATATATATTTTGTTATATATATATGTATATCGATGGTGTCGGTCACAAACCGGCCAAGTCCGAAAATTTTCAAAATCTTTTTATAACTTCATCTGATGCGTATGGGTATTCCCGAAGTGCTGTATAAATAGCGACTAGCAAAACCCAACAGAAATAGTGTTATGCCTTATGGTCACGTGTGTCCAAGTCGCTGCGGGCAGCATGTCTGCGCATGTGTGAGATGGATAAGTGTGCATGCACATATGGCCGCATATGCATATATGCATGTGTGTGTTGTGTGTGTTAGTAGTCGTGCAGCCGTGCGTGTAGTTGGAGATGGCAGATGGGGTCCAGGTGAAACGCATGAGAAACTGGGGAAGGAGAGAATGACAGGAAAAAAATTGAGTCCATTTTTATTGTTGGTATTGTTTGTTTTTTTGTTTTTTTTTGTTTTTGTTTGTTTTTTTGTTTATGGCGGCTGTGAGCCAAATTTCCCTACTTGGGACCTAAATGAAATATCCTGCCTCCTGTACTGTCCATTTATACTACAGCAACCATTATGTACTGTGTGATGGCACTCAATGTGTCTTGTCATTGTCACTGAAGCTGCAAACAGCAAATAAATAAACATACTGGTAATCTTTTGTTAAATTTGTTTTTGTTCAATGATTATGTTTTTGTTTGTTTTTTGTTTGTTTCTTTTAGTATTTTTGTACTTTTTCTTCTGGTATACTTGTGTATTTTCATGTGTGTGGTTTGTATGATTTGCCTCTGATGGAGACATACTAAATGCGTTGAAGGCTGAATTTGCTCTAATTTCAGTTTATTTTTCAGTGTAAAATTTCAATGGCAAAACTCTATTAAAATGAAATATCAACAAAATAAGCCCCTATAATTGCGACTTACAGTGTTCTGGAGTCAAGTATAAATAATAATGCAAACCAGCTATGTCATGCTCAGACGCACAATGGCCAGTCGCTGTTAACACAAAATGTCTAACTCACCAGCTTGGCACAAAGCGGCCAAGTAGTGTCACATGCATGTATCTCAAAACATCCAAGTCCAATATAATACAAAATGAGTTATCAATTAAAATAATTATGAAACTAAGTAGTCACTTATCTTTCTCTTATAGTAGAAAACAAATTCAAGCTTATCAAGTTCAGTCAAACTTGCGTTAATTAGTTTTTTGCTTCTGTAAAATTTCCAGAATTGGACTTGGCCGGTTTGTGACCGACACCATCGATATATATATATATATTTTATATATTGACAATAACATTTAACACAACATCAGTTTGTCATGTCATGTTTGTGTTAATTTCTGCATGGTTAGTGATGATACTACTGATATTGCAATAATCATATGTCAAGCTTGAATCTAGTCAGAGCAGTGCTGGTATTTAGTAGGCTTATATCATTTGTATGGTGATAGTAATTGTGTGTCCATTATGCGCCTGTTTAATTTCATGCCTGATTACACATGATATTGATAATACTAATGTGATAATCATAGAATCAGCATCCAGTCATCATAGTCAATAATATGTTATATTAACTTTTAAGTAGGATTGTGGTTTTTTTTGTTTTTGTTTCTGCCTGCCGCAACACGCTACCCCGGAGCTGAACTCAGGAGTAAGCGGTTGGGGTTTTCAGTTTTTGAGGCCACCTTAGATCCCCCTCTATCCTTCCTTTTGTTGCCCCAAATAGACCTATTTTTGTGTTTTATCCTAGGCCTCTGCGCACACTGACACAGGTCAACAATAGTCAATGACGGCTGACCTTATATACTGAAGATTGAATTTGAAGATTGTGTTGTTGATGTGCATCCTATGTTAAATAAAAAAAAGAAATGATAGCATCCAGTTCGGCATTGCAGAAATATCAGCTGCAGCATTAGAGTCTGGAACTCGCTTGACAGGTCTTTTTTCTTAGAAGGACAAGCTCAGTCAGACTCAGTGGTGCCAGTTTGCACTGTTTTGGGGGTGGGAGCAGAAAAGAGGGGGGGGGGGGGGCGCAGATTAGGGGAGTATGAAAGGAATGTGACACATTCTGTCCCTGTATTCTGGTTTTACAGCTTCTCCCTGTGTGTGTGTGTGTGTGTGTGTGTGTGTGTGTGTGTGTGTGTGTGTGTGTGCGTGTGCGTGCGCGCGTGCATGTGTGCACGTGCGTGCGTGTGTATATATATGTGTGTGTTTTTGTATTTGTGTAGGGAAGAGAGAGTGAGAGAGAGAGAGAGAGAGAGAGAAGAAGAGAGAGAGAGAGAGAGAGGAGAGAGAGAGAGAGAGAGAGAGAGCATGAATAAAAGGAAAACAGCATTTCAGGAAGATTGAATGACAATCTCAGAATCTGCTTCAATTTTTGCCAATTATGTTATCAAAATTTAAAACTATTTTTTTGTATCCATTTTATGTCTTAATAGTTTTGGAGATATAAATGAACAAAAATTGAAAATGTAATTTTTCAGTTTTTATGTCAATGTTCTCAGCATTTACTGAATCCAGTAGTGTTAGCAATGAAGGAGTTAATTTATTGTATACATGTCTTTGTTTACTTTTCACCCAATATTTTTAATGATCATAAGGGGTTAATATGTTGTATACATGTCTTTGTTTACTATTCAGTCACCGGATATTGTTTAATGATCATAAGTGAAGTATCTATCTTCAGCAAAAGGGTTAATCTATCTTATAAGTTAAATCTATCTTTTATGCCTTTGTTACTTTTCACCTTATAATATTATATTGTCAGTGATAGTATCATTTATTATGTGACATTCATAGATCTAGTCAGCAAATTAAGTTAACAACTAGGCTGTGTGTTGAAATCGCATTACAAGGCTTATCCATCTTTAAGTAGTAACTCCATAAGATGAAGTACATAAATACATTTTTGTGTTTCAACATTTTTTTCCAGGAAAGCGTAGACAATTGAGGAAGTTGTCATATTAACCATTGGCACTTTGCAAGGTTTTAGTTCAGCTTGCCAGTGTTTGCTGGCAGACTTCCAAAATAAGGATATTTAGAGAGTGTTTGCTGGCAGACTTCCAAAATAAGGATATTTAGAATCTGTCAGCTGGATAGTCCTCACTGAAACCGGTTGACCCTAAAATACTTACTGTCCTTGTCTCTGAAGTAATTAAATAAACATATATATCATTATGAAGCAACTGACTATGCCAAGGATAAACTTTCAAAGGTGAATTAAAGACAAAGCAAAGTAATTTGAAGCCTCATCATTTCAGCCTGTCTCAGATATCGAGTGAAATGTACGGTAAAATTCAAGCTGTAAGCTGCGACTTTTCCCCCCAGCTTTAACCCCGGTGGCTTAAAAAACGATGTGGCTTATTTGCGGATTTTCCCAATCCCAGGAGCATCACATTCTTGTATATTCTTAGCTTCTCTTTAACTCACCAAAATCGTGTTTACCGTTCAGTAATTTTTCAGTGAGCTCCATGTTAAAGTGTTCTGTGTTCTCGTTAAAGTGTTAACTGATAACTGTTCATGTTTTTAAATCAAATCTGCACACATTGAAGCATTTGGATCGGTATTCAGATCTGCTCTGCTCAAGTGTACACCCTCGTCATTCCGAAAACACAACGTAATGCCTATGAAGCAGTCTTCAGGTTGAAGGCGATCGACCTGGCCATTGAAAAAGTGCAGCTTATAAACCAGTGCGGCTTATGTGTGAATATAGTTCAGATTTTTCTATAATTTAGTGGGTGCACTTTATATACCGGTGCACCCAATAACCCGAACTTTACAGTAGTCTGTTTCACGATTGCGTGTATTTATAACTGTTTGACTCCCACACCCTGTCCACCAACTGCAAAAACTTTACCCTTTGACTCCTTCACCCTATCCACCAGCTTCCTGCAGGAAGCTGGTGGATAGGGTGAGGGAATCAAAGGGTTAAGTTTTTGCCTTGCTTAGTTGCTAGCATGGTTGACAATGCAGGATGCTGGTAGACAGGGTGCTGGAGTCAAAGGGTTAATAACACATACTGATACTTTACTGTGACTCACAAGCACAAAAATTTTGCACTGAAGTTGTTACCCAGGAAGCAGATTGTGACTGACATGAATTTGGACTGGTTGTTTTGTTTATTGTAATCTATACATATTATAATATATAATGACTCACACGAAAAGATTTACCTCTCCCAACAAAACACACAAATGAAGAACTCCCATCTGTATTCTCCAAGTATTTCACTACAAAAATACAAACTCTTCGTGACAGGCTTGACAGGACACCCTGTCAACCATGCCCGACTGACCCTTCCTTCTCTGGCACACCTCTTACTACTCTTATCCCAGTCTCACAAGAAGAAATTCTCAACACAATCAGATCCATGTCGTTCAAAACCTGGATCCTCTTCCAGGTTCTCTCTACTCTGACTGTCTCCCTACGCTCCTCCCATTCATCACTGACATCATCAACACTTCTCTCCAAACTGGAACTGTCCCAGATTCTTTCAAGTCTGCTATTGTTCACCCTCTCCTCAAGAAATACAATTTAGACCCAAATGAACTGAAAAATTACCGGCCTATCTCTAATCTCTCTTTCTTGTCAAAACTGCTTGAAAAAGTTGTCCTCAACCAACTGAACTCTCACATGTCTGCCAACAATCTCCTCAGTCCTTTCCAGTCAGCCTACCGCCAGTGCCATAGCACTGAAACTGCCTTGCTACACATTCTCAACAATCTCCTCCTTGCAACTGATACTGGCAAAGTCTCTCTCCTCACACTCCTTGATTTGTCTGCAGCCTTTGATACCATTGATCATGGTATTCTCCTTTCTAGACTTCATCATACTTTTGGCATCTCTGACATTGCTCTCTCCTGGTTCACTTCTTATCTATCAAACAGAAAACAAACTGTTCTCATCAATGGCACTTACTCTCAACCTGCATACCTGACCTGTGGTGTTCCACAAGGATCTGTCCTTGGCCCTGTTCTTTTCACTCTTTATACCTCCCCCCTGTCCACCATCATCAACTCCCACTCTATAAAACACCACTTCTGTGCTGATGACACCCAACTTCAAGACAGTGACTCACCTGATAATATACAGCGCCTGTTGACTCGCACCACTGAGTGTTACTCGGACATCAAAAATTGGATGACATACAACAAACTTCAGCTAAATGATGACAAGACAGAAGCTATCATCATTGGCACCGTCAGAAACTTTCTCAGCTGCCTCCTCTTTCTCTCCCATTATGTAACACATCAGTCCCAATTTCTGATTCAGCTAAAAACCTTGGTGTCTGCATTGACTCTACCCTCTCCATGAACAACTTTGTTTCTCAAACTGCCAGATCTTGCTACTATCACCTTCATCGTATAAGCCTGATCAGGAAGTATCTCTCTGTGGAAACAACTGCAAAACTCGTTCTCTCCTTCATAATGTCTCGCATTGACTATTGCAATTCACTCCTGTCCGGTCTTCCTGCCTCCACCACTCACATCCTACAGCGCATTCAAAACAATGCTGCACGCCTTGTACTCAAAAAGAAAAAAGCTGACCACATATCTCCTCTCCTGGCACAACTTCACTGGCTCCCTGTATCAAAGCGCATACAGTACAAACTAGACACCATGTGCTACAAAAGCCTCAATAACGCAGCCCCCGATTACCTGTCAAGCCTACTTGAGATCTATGTTCCCTCACGTACCCCCCGCTCTGCCTCCGATCCTCTGACTTTTCGCTTTCCACGCACTAAGCTCAATACCTATGGTCCACGAGCCTTCTCTGTTTCTGGTCCGCTCTCCTTGAACAAACTTCCTCTCTCAGTCCATCAGCACCCTACTTTTGTCTCCTTCAAGTCCGTTCTCAAAACTCACCTTTTCTCCTCTGCATAAAATCCTGACCTCACTCAATCCCCTCTGCAACCTGTCTCCACTCGGAGGGGAATCACATTGCAATATATAATTGTATATAATATGCTCTGTATAATTTTCCATTGTTTTTATTCTTTCTCCCCTTTTATAGCCGTGTGTGTGTGTGTGTGTGTGTGTGCGTGTGCGTGGGTGCGTGTGTGTGCGTGCGTGCGTGTGTGTGCGTGCGTGCGTGTGTGTGTGTTTCAGCGCTTAGATTTGATTTTATCAAGATTTTGCGCTATATAAATATTGTAATTATTATTAATTATTATTATTACAATGAGCAGTCCTTTTTTTTAAATTAAGAAATTTAGTCCTACCACAGTACCAGACAACTGATGTGATAGATGTCTCAGTAGTCTGGACAAGTATAAACTAAGAAAGTAATATGGCAACAAAGTGATGAAAATGGAGTGAACTGTGTGTGCAACTTTGAACAAGTTTCACACTTTTAATATTTAACTAAACAAAAGTAAACAAACGAACATAAAACCCAAACAAAACGAAAGGCAAAATTTTATCCGTTTCTAATGCTTGTCTACTTCTCAATTTTAATGAAAATTGAAATGGATTGTTTAGTTGTTTGGTAAAGGATAGTTCATGAAGGATAGCATCTGAAGTGAGTACTGGTATAATAATAATAATAATAATATATTTTATTTATATAGCGCAAAATCTTGATAAATCAAATCAAAGCGCTGAGCGTATACATGCATACATACCTACATACATATGAGCGTATACATGCATACATACATGCATACATACTTACATACATAAATCTAAGCTGAGTGTATACATGCATACATACATACATACATAAATCTAAGCGTATACATATATACATACATACATACGTACGCACATGCATACATAATAATTACAATATTCATATAGCGCAAAATCTCGACAAAATCAAATCCAAGCGCCGAAAAGACACACACGCATGCACGCACACACGCACGCACACGCACGCACGCACCACACACACACACACACACACACACACACACACACACACACACACACACACACACACACACACACACACACACACACACACACACACACACACACACACACACACACACACACACATACATACACACACACACACACACACACACACACACACACACACACACACACACGCATGGCCACAAATGGGGAGAAAGAATAAAAGCAATAAAAGCAAGAATAAAAGCAATGGAAAACCACAGAGAGCACATCATATACAATTATATATTAAAACAAAGTGATTCCCCTCCGAGCGGAGACAGGCTGCAGAGGGGGGTTGAGTGAGGTTAGGATTTTATGCAGAGGAGAAAAGGTGAGTTTTGAGAGCAGGACTTGAAGGAGGCAAAAATAGGTTGCTGACGGACTGAGAGAGGAAGTTTGTTCCAGGAGAGTGGACCAGAAACAGAGAAGGCTCGTGGACCATAGGTATTGAGCTTAGTGCGTGGAAAGCGAAAAGTCAGAGGATCGGAGGCAGAGCGGAGGGTACGTGAGGGAACATAGATCTCAAGTAGGCTTGACAGGTAATCGGGGGCTGCGTTATTGAGGCTTTTGTAGCACATGGTGTCTAGTTTGTACTGTATGCGCTTTGATACAGGGAGCCAGTGAAGGTGCCAGGAGAGGAGATATGTGGTCAGCTTTTTTCTTTTTGAGTACAAGGCGTACAGCATTGTTTTGAATGCGCTGTAGTATGTGAATGGTGGAGGCAGGAAGACCAGACAGGAGTGAATTGCAATAGTCAATGCGAGACATTATGAAGGAGAGAACGAGTTTTGCAGTTGTTTCGACAGAGAGATACTTCCTGATCAGGCTTATACAATGGAGATGATAGTAGCAAGATCTGGCAGTTTGAGAAACAAAGTTGTTCATGGACAGGGTAGAGTCAATGCAGACACCAAGGTTTTTAGCTGAATCAGAGATTGGGACTGATGTGTTACATAATGGGTGAGAAAGAGGAGGCAGCTGGAAAAGTTTCTGACGGGTGCCAATGAGGATAGCTTCAGTCTTGTTGTCATTAAGCTGAAGTTTGTTGAACGTCATCCAGTTCTTAATGTCTGAGTAACACTCAATGGTGCGAGTCAACAGGCGCTGTATATTATCAGGTGAGTCACTGTCTTGAAGTTGGGTGTCATCAGCATAGAAGTGGTGTTTTATAGAGTGGGAGTTGATGATGGTGGACAGGGGGGAGGTATAAAGAGTGAAAAGAACAGGGCCAAGGACAGATCCTTGTGGAACACCACAGGTCAGGTATGCAGGTTGAGAGTAAGTGCCATTGATGAGAACAGTTTGTTTTCTGTTTGATAAATACGAAGTGAACCAGGAGAGAGCAATGTCAGAGATGCCAAAAGTATGATGAAGTCTAGAAAGGAGAATACCATGATCAATGGTATCGAAGGCTGCATAACAAATTATTACTCCACTGGCAGAAGATTAGTCATCAGGTGTTATTTCTCCATAGAGTCTGCCAGCTGTTATCTGGCAGACTTCCTGAAACTGCTTAAGTTAAAGCCTTATGCACTGGAAAGATCTTGAAATTGTGTGTGTGTGCATACGTGTGTGTGTGCGTACGTGTGTGTGTGCGTGTGTGTGACCTTTGAAATACTAGCTGACACCATCAAAATTTCAAACTTTTTTTTTAACATTTCTCTTGTTAGTAGCTTCAACTTAAGAAGTAATTGTTGTGGCAGTTTCAAACATTTTTTTAATATTTCTCTTGTCAGTAGCTTCAACTTAAAAAGTAATTGTTGTGGCACTTTGTAACTGAACATACACCTGTCCCAATTATTCCATGATCTCATTACAAAATCATGTGCAAATACTGTGGCCTCAAGAGTCAAGTGTTATGATGTCATGCTGGGTACAGTGATCACATGTTTAGTTTTGAAGAAGAGTGTGCATATAGTTAAACTTGAATTTTTAAAGTGAGTTCAGGTGCAAACTTGAATTTTTAAAGTGAGTTCAGGTGCAAACTTGAATTTTTAAAGTGAGTTCAGGTGCAGATACATAAAAAAATTACAAAGTGTATGTGGGACCCAAGCTCTTTCATAGAATGCTGTTCATAGGTGGATGTCCTCCTTTAAAGATGGGGGAAATTAAATATGTTTATGGTGGGCACAGTCTGGGGAGGCCAGTTGAAGCTACTGACAAGAGAAATGTTCAAAAAGTTTGAAATTTTGAATGAAGACAGGTCAGTAATATGTAACTTTAGATTCTCTTGACATTGGTGAAAGACAGGTCAGTAGTTCATAGTATGTAAAGAGATAATCATGACATTAGTATTAGTTGTGGATCAGTTAATGCAACTTTGAATTTGGAATGTAATGTGTTTTAGCAAGGTGGTCCCACATTGTCTTACTGAAGATCAAAAACGAGTGACTGTCACTGTTGCAGAGACTCTTGTTATTTATTATTCATCAGAGTAGCATACTCTGGCCTCTCCAGGACCCATCAGGTTCAGAGGAAAGCTAGGAAATTTAAAGATGATGATGGTATTCATGAGCCTTTGATAACAAGAGTGTGTTAATGACTGCGCATCACATTCCAGTGGGACAAACTGTTAAGACTGTTGCAGGATGTTTGTGGTGAAAACACTGAAGACGTTCAATCAGAAAGAAACGTAAAACGCTATTAAATGATTTGCCTTTGATATTACATGACAACTCATCTTGCACTAAAGCGGAGAGGATAACCTCACCTATGATTCATATCAGGTGCCTATTCCCCAAATATGAGTCCTCCAGATTTATTCCCCTAATGAAAGAACCTCTGTAGGGTGTATGTGTCTATTAATTAGACATTAGATCACTGATTAGATGACTTGGAAGTGGAGGTGGTCAAACAGGAACATGTCAACTTTGGTTGCTTAGCAGCAGACATTTTGGACCTTCCAAACAGATGGGAATTGGGTCATTTAGGTGAAGGGATGTTGCATCAAAGGAGTATAGAAAGGTACTGATCATTATCTTTTGTTTGTTTACGTTTTTATAGACATGTTTCATTTATTGGACAACTTGTATTAATATTTACAAGTATAACTTCTGCATAACTTAAGTCCGTTTTGTTTTAATTTTCAGATACGTACCAGAAACTTCACCGTTGGTCGTGTGATAATTATGACAAGTTTTGGGAAGAAGTGTGGGATTTTGCTGGAGTTGTCCACTCACACCCCTTTGAACAGGTAGGTGACCTTCGTGTAGTGCATTTTGTCCATTTTGACAGACCTTTTAACAAGTGTATGTTTTTTTTTTTTTTAATGCAAACAAATTCATTCAAACAATTTGTCTTCATGTTGATTTATGTTAGAAATGGGTGTGTCAAATTTAATTGTATCATGTGCGTGTGCTGGTGTGATGTGTGTGCTGGTATGAACCATTGTTCGTTTTTCACAATCGTTTCAAAAGCACTTTTGATGAAGAGAAAAGATTTTATCTTAAACTTGCATATTCTATAATATTGCTGTGAAAGTGTATAGTCAAGCATGCAAACAACAAAATTATTCAGCATGATAGTAGACCTACTCTGGATAATGTTGATTGTGATAATATGAAAACCACAGTAAAAAAAAACCAAACCCATTCTTTCTTTGTGACTGTATTAATGGAAAAACCTAACTTACTGGCAGAATATTCTAGACTTTCTCCTGCCAGTAACAAAACTTGAGGTTCCAGGATTCATTTCCCATTGAGGCCTTTGACTTTTCTCTTCAGTTTGACTGGAAAATTGAACTGACGGTCTAGTCCTTTGGAAGGGAGGAAAAAGAAGTCAGAATTGTGTGCCGTCTGGCTTGTGTACGCTAAAGATCCCACAGCAGTTGGAAATCATGAAGAGCAGGGCTTTCACCTGGCTGCCCTGATATAAAACATCGGAAAGATAGGTTGATTTCCCACATCCTCCCCTTGAAGGCCAGTTTGCCTACTTGCCTTTCTAAAGTCTTCGTAAAAGAAAAATTGTGTGGTGCTGCACTGTGGCGATGCACTGTCAGAGGCGAGAGCAGCCTGAGTTTCACATGGTAAATCTATTGTGACAAAAGATATAGATATGAACATGAATTTGAATATGTGTATGAATATGTATATTGTCTTCTGATTCCTCATCATTGCGTCTTAACTCAATCGAGTCGCAGTCTTCAGGGTCATTCTGCCCCCTCAATTCGGAGGATTTTTAGAACATTTTATTTTTTAAAAAAATATAGAAAAACAACCAAATAAAGTAGACAAAGTAAAGTGATACAGAAAGACCAGGATTAGATCTTTACAAATAACCTTACTTTATTTATGGTATTCCGTGTACTTGTAAATGATGAGGTATCCAAATAGGTATCCAAAGGGGGGTAATTTTTTTTTTTTTGATGGATATGAACACACTCTGTGAAACAGTAGATGAAGTCCAGAACATAATTTCCATGCCATGGATGTTTCAAATCACAAGATTACTGGTAGTTGTCACTTTTTGTGTACAGTTGCTCCAGAGCACAAAATATTTACAGAATTGTGAGGTTCGACTTGCTTTCCTTGACGCCATTTGCGAAATTCGCATGTCGCGGGTAGCGCTAAAAAAAGGCTCTGTTGTCTTTGTTTCACATTGCCACAAATGGTGTAAGGTAAATAACTGCTGTAAACATACCCTAGTTTCAGTTCACAGTGATTTTTCCCTATAACTGAAGCTTCTGATGTAAAAAAAAACAAACGAATGTCCGCCGTCGATAAATCGACGTCACGTATCCAAGCAGTAAACAGAAGTGACGGAGATTTTCTTCCGGCACGAAGCGATTGAGTTAATGTGTCCAAGATTTGAGTCCAAAAGTTAGGGTCAGGGTCCAAGATCCTGTTGACTTGAAACTTTAGGTAAAAGGATTGTTTTTGGTCTGAAAATAGATTGTTACAAACACCCTATGCTTTTTAGAGGAAGAGGAAAATGTGTAGAAACGATTGTGCATGTGTTAATTATGCAAATCAGATGAAGTGATGGGTTCAAACAGGTAACAGGTTGTCAGGGTATTTGTGAAGTCAGCTGGCAGAGAAGAGTTAAATGAAAGACTATTGTCATGATTATATAATCATGGGTGAAGGCACATGTCCATAACGACTGGAATTCTGAAATTCAGGTATTTGTTTTTCCAGAAATCTAGAAATTACAAAGTGTTGTCACCAATTTTTGTTTGTTTAATGTTTCAGTATAAAGTTGGTGTCCCAGCGCCAATATAGGTTTTCGCCAAACTGGTCCTTTTCCAGTGCTATTTTGGAGAGTCAGTGTTTGCCATAGAAGTTGGGTCAGTTAGTAATATTTAGTATGTCAACAGTCATGATGCCATTCATTCAACTGAAGGAGGATGTTTCTCGATTGGGACGTATTATGGGCTGTGAGGCCAAGGCTGTGAAAAGCTGGTCCCTTCTACTACTATTTATTGAATAGTTTTCTGTTTTTGTTTTAATTTGGATGCAATTTTGTGCCTTTGGAGTTAAGAGGAGGGGATTGTTGACATTTAGGATGGGAAGAAGGGGGTGGAGAGACAGAGGGGTTGGGGTTACCAAGAGAGAAGTGGAAGAACATTAAGGAGTTGTGGATTGAAGAGAGGTCCCACTGTTGAAATAGCTGCTGATATGGCTCTGGTACATGGATGAGAAGGGGAAGACGGGCCTGCACTTTAAGTGTTTTTGTGAAGGAACGCACAGGAGCTATGCATGGAGGTGGCGCATTGCCAGGTTGGTGTGAAAGGGTTCCAGAGTGGGGTTGCTTGAGCAGACTCGGCTCCAAGGGGTCGCGTGCAGCAAAGACTCGAGTTCTGGGAACCAAAGCTGGGTGTGCCAGTGAGGAATGACGAGAATCATGCGCGATTTTTCCTCCCTGGCATTGCTGATCATTTGGTGAAGAATTGGGAAAGGGGGGAAAATGCGAAGGAGGCAGTGGTCTTGATAATAGGATTCTGTCCTGAGAGGACCATTTTGGAGGCATGAGAAGAGGGTGACAATCTTCAAAGTGTGCCCAGATGCTATCCTTCGCCTTTCTGTGCCATAGGAAGTGACCTTAGGGAAGGGTGCAAGGGGCTGAGAGAGCCATGGGTCCAGGGTCTGACATGGACGTGGAACTTTGAATGATGTGAGTTGTGTTTCCGGTGAACTTCCTCATGAGCTCAGGAAAACAGTCTGAGGGAATCCTTGGCCTTTCTCTCAGTATTGTTGAAGGATTGGAAAGAATAGACTGGATCAGTGTTTATGGGCTGCTGCATTAGTACCTCATCTGGAGGATTTGCTGAATCAGATCCAGAATGATTGAACTTGAATGGTCTTCCTTTGGGGATGAGGCTTTTGGTGAGTAGATGTAGCACTAGAGTGTTCAGGCGAGGGACCCAGAGAGATGTCAGAGGAGCCAGTTTTCTCTCTGGTGATGCAGATGATTCATTTGAACAGCTGTGCCTATACTACCTTTTGTGGTGGCAGTTGATCTCCCAGTCATGTGGTTGTTGGGGGGGGGGGGGGGGGGGGGGCCGGGAAGTGGGAGCAGGAGGAAAGCCACAAGGTTCTGGGTGTGCTGGGTCTCTCTTCTGGTGGGAGGAAAAAATAAGGCTTTTTTTGGTCATCAGCAGCTGAAGCAGGTGCCAGTTGGCAACCTGTAGCCCTCCAAAGGCTCCTAGCCTAGTTTTGGCCCGGGAAGCCTCCATTGGAGGGGCCTGGGGCAAAGTAGCCACATTGGTAACCAGACCCGGATGAAGGAGAATAACCTCATTGCTATTGTCATTCCCTAGTGCTGGTCCAGCTCCTGTACTAGAGGTTGAAGGACTGGTTTGGGTGTGGAATGTGGCCTGTTTGAATGTCGACAGCATGGATCCTTTTGGCCCCACTCTGAGAGGGGGGCAAGACAGTAGGAGCCTGGTTGGCCCCCGGCTGGGAGATGAAAGGGGAACCAGTCTTGGCCTGCATGAGATTCAGTCCCCCTGTTGGAGGGGGGAGGGTGGGGTTGAGGGGACAGAACTTGCCCCCTTGGTGCTAGAAGGAGTAGTGCTCGACTCACTTGGCACCAGATATAAAAGGGGAGTGGGGAGAAGATTTGGGTGGCGTAGGGTGCTCTGAGGGGACTCAGGATGAGGAACAGTTGGCTGACTGGGAATCAGTGGCTTCATCTTGATCGTGTGAAGAATGAGGCTCCATCCTGTGAGTTGGGCTTAGCCTGGGGGAAGGGAGATCTGCAAGTCCTCAGCATGAATGCTCTGTTGTGCTCTTTGAGAAGCAACAGAGTTGCCATCTTGCTGCAGAGAAGAAGGCTTGTTGAAAAAACAGTACGCAAAGCTTGGTATGGCGTGTGTGGCCAGAAAAAAGAGGATTGACATTCAAAGTCTTGGGCGACCTGGATGGTCAGGTGGGGTGGAATGCCACCTGGAGGCATATTGACCAAATTCTGGGTAAACACTGGATTTGAATACAGCCAAAAATAGTGTGATCATGTGCCACTCTGCAGTAGTTGGATATGTTTAGTGTGCTAGCTAAATGGGAATTTACTAAAAAATTCCTTGTATTTGTCAACTCAAGAATTAACAAAAGATTTTGACTTGTTGAGACTATATCACTCATCGGTGAATGCCAAACCAGGAGCTACTCCCAGAGCAGGTCAGTTCTGCAGGTCAGTTTAAAGTGAACTACAAAATCCAAATCCACAATCACTCCAGCAGAATGTATGGGAAAGCTTTATTCATGCGCTGTGGGCATCCAATGTGATTCACGTATATTTAGTTTTATACATTCTGTTCTTTGACATTAACTTTTCCCCGACGGAGCACACCTATACGTGCGCTGTCTCACTCTGTTGCCTATGGGATGCATGCCACTGTGCGCTGACTGAATGCTCCATTCTCTATGGCGCACATATATACATGGAATGTTCCCACCGTAGAATAATCATAATGCCGTCATATATTAATTCAAGCCTGGTTCACAGACACTTTTTGTACTTAAAACAGAGCGTACCTCGCTGGGTTATTTTGACCTGGTCTTGACACTTTTTGTACTTAAAACAGAGCGTACCTCGCTGGGTTATTTTGACCTGGTCTTCTCGAGCACATTTCGTATCGACACAGGCGCTTGACTTTGTACATCTTCCTGCCCTGAGTAATGTTCACCCTATAGACTTTTATGGTGTTTTTGAAAATGATGATAAGGACGACGCGATGATTATACTGTATATGTGGGTGTGTTTTTTGTATGTTTGTGCTCGTGACTTTGGTTTATATCCCTGCCTCTGTGTACATGTGTACATAACCGCGCCTGTAACATACATATGTACCTATACACATACATACATACATTATAGATTATATATTTCATGGAGATTGCATCTCTTTTTCATGCATCTCTGCTTACTCTGTGCTGTGCTGCCAAAAACTTACAGTTCTGACTTCGTGATGACACTTCCAATTACATGTGGTTGTCAAGATCAACATGTGCTGAGTTCGTGATGACACTTCCAATTACAGGTGGTTGTCAAGATCAACATGTGGCTTGTGCTTTTGGTTATACATACATGTAATGCATATTATGCATAATGGAAAAGACAAGACCTGACTGTAGTGGAGAACTTACTTGTGCTGAGTGATTGATCGAAAGATGTTATGTGATTCGTTTTTAATTGTAAGTAAAATTCTGTCAGATTCCTTTAAAATGGATTGCTGCTGATAATGAAATGCACCATATATGTAACTTTATAATGTGAGTGCTGTTTTGTGTCAATTTGTTGAAATGTTATGACAAAATAGTGATCATCAAACCTTGAAAATTTTGTTTTGTTTTAGTTACCTGATATATGCGTGGAATGTCTCACTATGGAATCTCTGAGAGTGTTGCAAGTACCCACTATGGAATCTCTGAGAGTGTTGCAAGTACATTCATTTAAAAGTCGTTCAATTTTCCTTTTCAAACATATCAAACGTGATACCAACACTGGTCAAAAACAACATGTAAAATAAATTAAAAATATGCCAAAATGGTTATGTTGGCAGGGAATCGGCACAGCCAGAAGGGGGGGAAAAGCTGCCTAGCAGCCGTATGTAGGGATAGTGTTAATGGCAGATTATGATCATGGTCTCGTGGATTGTTAAGTAAAAGTGAACTAAGCTTCAATATGGTTTACATATACTGTAGTTTTCTGTCCACTAACGCTAATGCCATTTTATAATTAATTGTGGTCTTGTTGATAGCTAAGTAAAAAGGAAGTAAGTTGCCTCTGAATGCCTTCAGCTTCAGGGGACTCTGCTCCTTGACCTCGCCAGGGGGGCTAAGGCAGGCCCCTGGACCCCCAGCTTTCTCGCATGTCAATTTTCTCTGGTTTTCACGCATGTATAATGTAATTTGTGATACAAGTACATGATAGTGGAAAGTCATTCACTTCGGGAAAGATACAAATCTTGATGACCAGTTGGTAAGGTTGTAAGTGTTATGGACGAGTGACATACAGGATCACTGTGGAGTATCTTGAGGCAAACTCCTCTGTTGTGATTGATGATTTGATAAAATATTCAGAAACCAGAAGAACAAGAAAACCAATGTAAGCGCGTCTCCAAAAAGACAAAACAAAACAAGCGCAAATTTTCGGCCAACTAGCCTTTGTCAAGCGCGAACGCACGGTCACAGACAAATCACAGACACCAAACAATGGATAATAAAAACGGGACTAAAAACTTCCCTGCCGCCTCGCCACTGTGCGTTCGCGCTTGACAAAGGCTAGTTGGCCGAAAATTTGCGCTTGTTTTGTTTTGTCTTTTTGGAGACGCGCTTACATTGGTTTTCTTGTTCTTCTGGTTTGTGTTTGCTTGGGCGCGGGCAGTCACTCTTGTTTTGGATCTCAAAATATTCAGAGAAAATATACATCACAAAAGTGACTTACCTTTACATATTAATATATTTGATAGTTTTGATATATGAATATCAGTTTGTTGGCCTACTTGCCTTGAGGCATAACCTAAGACAGCAACAGTATTTTATCTTGGGAGTAACTTTTGTTATTAATTTGATATGAAGTTTTGAACAGTAAATCATCAATGAATTACTATCAGATAATTTTAGTGGTTGCTTTGGTATGAACTGATGGCAGTGAAGTTAAATTAAAGAAAAGGTAACTTACCATGAGAAGATCTGGGTTTGATTTGGTAAGAGGTATTGCTAGTAAACACTGAGAGTAAACTACCATATTATTTTGATGGTTGATTTGATATGAAGTAATAATAGTAAATGTAATGTGATCAGTGCAGCCTACAGTTATCTGGCAGCAATCCACACACACCAAAAGAGAACCTGTCCACTCATTTAGAACCAGTCCATACATTGGATATGTTTATTTATTGATGAGCTTCTGTGTTGAACTCCCATCTATCTCTGCCCCCTGTGGGGATGCTGGGGGCTCTTTCAGTATAAATAGTATCCCCACCTTCTGGAAATTCTGTGCTAGAAATTTCCTCTTTTTTGTCTCTTTGTTTCTGCCTTGTTTCTTTGCTTTCTGTCATTTCTTCCTATCATTTTCTGCCTTGCTGGTCCATTCACTTGTATGTGTTCGATAAGGTGTTATTTACTTTTTTTCAGGATTGATGATTGGGTACATGTATTAAGTGCATTTTTGGCTCTAGGGAGGTGAGATATGCGGAAGCAATTTTAGGTAACTTATGCCTGTTTTTATATATGCTTTATTGTCGTTAGTTGTGTATAAAAATTGTATTCAGGTGTGTTTTTTGAACCACTGTGCGATGGTAGGATGGCGCTGGGGGCATGTCCTTGGTTGTGAGTGCGAATGCATTGATATGTGTACTTAACTTTCCTTTTTTTTTCATCCTGTTGAAGTTTTTGATGTTTTGAAGCGGTAATAGCCCTAATATGGCTCTACGCAGTCGGCTGGGCTTTAAACAACAATAACAGTAACAACAGTATCCATCTCTGTGTGTGGGTTTGTTCTTCCATAAAACAAAGTAGGTCTTTGAAATGGTAACATTTTGAAATGGTAATGATCTAAAGAAGAGGTTTTCATTGGCCTCTTATTGTACAGAAAGTAGTGACTACAATTGTTTCTTAACTAGAAGAAATGCTAGATCTGTACATATTCTCTCACTAACATGGCATCAGACTGCTGGAAATGAGCAATATTGATCTTAACATCGACATGTTGTGATCATGCCCTTTCTAAACTTCTGGTGAACTCAATTCTAGGAACTAATATCATTTTAAGAGAAATGGGACTTGTAGATAGCTTCCACTGTGACTTTTGCATGGAAACAAAAGACAGCATTGATCACATATTTTGGAAGTGTCCACATGTCAACAGATTCTGGGAAAGGATAGGAGATGTATTGAGGTCAAGTTGTGCGACTTGTGCAAACATAAGATTAACTGAAAACTTAATTTTATTTGGTGCTGACGAAAACATGCAGACAGATCCAATACTTGACCTAATAATAATCTTAGGAAACATGTATATTTACAAAAGTAAACTCGAAAAAAATCTACCAAACACCGTCTCTTTTACTAGATATCTTACCAAGAAATATCAGATAGAAGAATATAATGCAAAACTGAGCTGGAATTCACACGCTTTTAAAGAAAAATGGTTGCCATATTTGTCCCTGGTAGCAGATGAAGTTTGATGTGACTTTCAAATGAAGTTTGATGTGACATTTGGCTTCTTTTTGAGATTAATGCGTGATTTCTGTGTGACGTACCTGTTTATATTTGAATGTTTGTCTTACATATAATTGTAAATGACTGTAAATTCATGCACATAGAACCTTTGATGAAGATGTAGGCGTTTTGCATGTGTTTTGAACTTTGGGCTCATGCAGATAATCTTGCTTTGCTAATGCTAAACATTATCGTTGACCTTTTACTGAGAGAGAATACAAACAAACAAACAAACAAACAAACAAACAAATAAACAAGCAAACAAGCAGACACCAACAATAACAACTGAAATCTAAAACTGTATAAACTAAACGGCCTTATATTAAGAAAACATGACACTATTAACAGACTAATACTAATACTGTAATAGATATGGCGCATGTACATGATTTTTGCTCAATCCATTGTATACATATTTTGTTCTTTTTTTTTTTATGATATTGTAATAATGTTCAGCAAACATTGTATTTATTTGTGTTTTGTCAAAAAAGAATAAAAAGAAAAGTTTGAAAAAAAAACACCCCAGCTTCTGGTGAACTCAGTAATTAACAAAATGGCATCCCAACTTTTCTCTCCCACTTCATCTTTAATTTAAACAAAAACTACAACACTTCTTAATTAAAGAAAGTTACATTAACTGTGTTCATCTTTAGAACACTTGATGGATTTAATTTAATCATAGATAACAACAAAAATTACAAGCAACAAAAAAAACCCCCCAAAAAACAAAAAACATGGCATATGCCCCTGCCTCAGTTTAGAAATAACCTAATGTCAGAGCCCTAAGAATAATAAGTATGAATAAAATGAAAGTAAATATAAAATTAGGGGAAACTCTGACTTCAGTTTGGGATAGTTTTTGGCTGCAGGCAGTGTTTGAGCGGTGTCAGGAAATGTGATTCAAGCACCTGTAGCAGAAGAAGTAGTGATGTGATGTGCCAAGAGTAAGCTTACTGCTGATTGCTTCTCAGAATGTCATCTTTGTCACATAAATGCTAGTGGTCAGGTCTGTATGCCGGGGAAAAATGCACAAGCAGATGTAATGACTCATATCTGCTTTCTCTTTGTTTCTTTCTTTCCCTTAGCATTCCTTCATAGGAACCTGAACGTAGGCATCTCTTTCTCTTTGTCTCTCATTCTCTGTCTTTCTCTGTCTCTCTGCCTCTGTCTCCACCTCTCTCTCTCTCTCTCTCTCTCTCTCATGACAGGAAAGGCTTGTGAAACCTTGCCTGCAGGTTTCTTTTTTTCATAGACATTTGAAGGGGAGGGAGGAGAAGGGGAGACAGATAACACCCCCCCCCCCCTCATCCCGTAATTTTTCTTTCATGGGGCACTTACCTATCTTTTCTTCTCTGGTTTCTACTCCAATGTTCACTCTTTTTGAAATGCAGTCAGCCCTCAGATGACTTCTGTGGTTGGATGGGCTGTGATAGACTTGATGAACTTACTATGCTTTGTAGTATGTGCTGTCCCATCTGCTCAGTTTTCACACCCATCCACCATTTCTTATTTATATAAACAAAGTCATCCCTGTTGTGGTGTCTGGTTGGTTATGGTTTGCGATACATAATGAAAGATGAACTTGTTCAGCTACATACACTACTACCATTTCTGATATATGTGCTTTTCTACTTTTCTAGCAAGCTGAATTCTCAATCTTGGACAGAATATTGGTCAGTAAGACACCCGCCCACCTTTTCACATGCTGTCTGCCCTGAGGTGGCCTCAGTGTTTGGATAGGCAGTGACAGATGTAGTGAACTGAAAGCAAACAAATCCCATATGTGGCATAATGATGACATTGTCACACTGATTGTGAGCACCCCCCCCCCCCCTACCTGTTGTAAGTAGCCACCTGCATTGTGTTATTTTTACTTGTTTTAATATGTTGTTTACGTTACAAAGATACATGGCAACAGTACATGTAAGAAGAAAAAGTAGTTTTTTTTTGTGTATGCATTGATTTTGGTTACATTGAAGAAGCAGCTTTACTTTTTTTGATGTTATTGTCCCTTAAGCATTTTGACATTTTTAAAAAAGTGTTAAATAACTTTTTATAGTCAGCACTTTATATATAAAATGGTATTTATAAGTTTGTAATTGTTTATATATTTTATCAAACAATTTATTTTTGTTTTTCTTTTCCTTCTCCCCCATGTTTTTTTTCTCTCATTCTTTTCTTTCCTTTAAATTTTTTCTTTTTTATTGGTAGGTGGTGGACACATCCAAATCCATCAGTGACATTCCGGAATGGTTCAAGGGAAGTCGGCTCAATTTTGCAGAGAACTTGCTGCGCTTCAATGACGACCGAACAGCCATTTACGCTACAGGTATGCAGCAGCAGTCAGATATTGAAACATTGTTGTTCGTAGTACTAGTATATGCATTACTGCAATTTGAAAGGGTAAAAATTATGCCATTTTCACCATACTGGGTGCAGATGGGGTGGTTTGGAGAAATATTTTGTTACACTCGGGCTTCAGAATTCTCCTCTGATTTGCTGTTTTTATCAGAAACTGATGGAGTTTCCTCGGAAAAAATACTACACGAGTTCCGTGGATTATCGAAAACAGAAAAAAATTTGTATCCTGAATTTTACAGAAGTACCGCATTCATATTATACAGATGCCCACAGTCGCTGCTGATAGTTCTTCAAAAACTGTAAATGGCTGCTTAGGCGAGTACACACACACTGAAGTGACTTTGGACGCTGCATGCAAACTCATTCCAGCTGCCATGTTTAGTCTTGGCTTGATCTGGTATGAGTTAATTTTTGATGTTTGGTGCATGAGGAAAGAATCGAGAATTGTAATAAATAAATATTTCTACAG
>JAPXFY010000022.1:22845545-22863045 GCA_030674185.1 Monoplex corrugatus
TGTGTGTGTGTGTATGTGTGTATGTGTGTGTGTGTTCATAGATGTCAACTCAGTGTGTTGGTTGTCTTCCAAATTTCAACAGTATGCCAGTTTCTGGCACAGCTGGAAACCAGACACATTAGCAAGTGGGCATGACTTTGTAGCTAAGTTCACTCACTTGTAATACATAATTACTCTTTCAGGAAGTATTAGAGAGGTTCACACAGATCTTGTAATACATAATTACTTATTGTTTCAGGGAGTGTTAGAGAGATTCACACAGATTCAGCCCAAGCTGATCTTCAGTGTCAACGCTGTGCACTACAATGGCAAAGTCCATCCTCATCTGGATAAGGTGGTGCAGGTAGTGAAAGGTATGTGTGTGTGTGTGTGTGTACACTCCCTTTTCCCTTCTTGCTAGCAGGTAGTCTCTACCTTATGTCTTTATGTTTCATTGTAGAAGTTGATGGCATTTGCCATGATTATTGTGGACTTTCCGTCTCATGATATTTGTCTGCAGCACACATAGAATCATCTGTGTAAAACAACCTGAAACTGAAATAGTTCTGTGTGTCTGCTGTGTACTTTATGCTGGTGTGCTGATAGGTAGTCCTTCTGCACTCCCATTTTTCATTTTACAAATAAGCGCACAATCTGACTTGAATTTCAGAATTGAAAGATAAGAAACCTTCTTAATAATAGACAGACATCTGAGTCCATTATTAACACTTTGTCATCGTCAGCTGGCTATTTGACCTACTTCTCTGCAGAGGTGCCAGTTGCCACTGACTACTTTCCTTGGAAACGTGCATTTTAAGCCACTTTGAATTAATTTTCACAGGCGCCCCAAATGACTAACATCAACATGTAAGGTATGGTTAGAAAGGTAATTTAATCCTCTTTTAGGATATCTACAGTGTAAGGTTGGTTCAGACATGCTTTGAGGTTATTTGTGCAATGAAATATCATGGTTGAGGAGCATTTCAGACAAGCATTTCATCCATTCAGCAGATGTAAACAAAACAGAAAAAAGAGACACCAATTCTCCATGACTTGTATCATCTGATCAGAAGCTCAGAAAAGTACACACACACACACAAATTCCACAATCCTGAGTGAACAGCGACATCATACATTCGCAGGGCGCTCCATTTTGCCTTTGTTTCAGTGAAGCACGCGGTTCGGGTGACGTTCTCATGCCCGAAAATTTCTTCAAATAGACTTTTTACTCGGGAAACCACTCTCACAGTATTTAGAAATGGTTACTTGATACTATAATAGAATTTTTTTTTTCCCTTAGACCGTAACTGGCTTCACGTAGGAATTTTCTAACGCAAGATGCTAGAATCCTAGCGTTATGTTGTCAGCGGCGAACTTGCTGAACGCTATACCCCTAGCGTTTCGGCGCCTGCAGTTCTCCACGAGAATGCTAGCGGGCTGGCGTTATGTGAAAAAGTTAAGGGCTGAAAGTGTAATGCTATTTATTCTGGTTTTTTTAAATTTTTAAAATTTTTTTTTTTACCCACACAGATATGGAATCCAAAGGTTTTGTCTTCTGTAGCTGAACAAAAACTGCAAAAATTATTAATTCTGTGGTACTTTCAGCAGTTAATACAAAACAGTGACTCATATGGCATTAATGGTCTTGGTGAAGATGAAATTGGTGAGAGCTGAATTAAATATGAATGGAGATGCTTTTCCAAAGATTTTTTATTTTTTTATTTTGATTATTTAAAAAAAAAAGTTTTTTGGCAGTATGACCACAGTGTGCCAGGAATAAGCATAGCCACACCCCTCTTGATTTCTTTGATCAGATCTTTGACTAATATCTTGTATTTTATTAACTGCAGACATTTCTTTGGTTCACTTTTGAATTTTATATTGTGAGGGAAGAGTACAAGACTAACAGAGCCTGCTATTTTCAAATATTTAGTCTGTACAGATTATTTTGATTTATATGTTTCTTTTTAACTGACTCATGTAAACATTCTGTATGCTGAAGAACGTCCAAGGAGAAAACCATGTAAATAGGATTTAAGTCAAATCAAAGCAAAGAAATGAACAAATATTGTTACAATAAATAACAATCTGATTTTGTTTTGTATTTTTCTCGTTCCCATTTGCTTGAATGCAGGCACTCACTTTAGTTTGGATTTCAAACACTAAGATACTCTCATTTCAAAAGGACAGATAAATGACATGAATGTTGATGCTTTCTGAAGGGGGAGGGGGGAGGTAGCGAAAGCCTCACAAGCAATTGAATTAGTTAATGAGATGCCATCTTTTCAGAGCACAGGTACATGTTTGTTGACAGGTTTGGACAGTGTTCAGAGGTCAGTAGAACATTGACACATTTCGTGTTCATTTGTTTCTCCAGGTCTGAACGATTTGGAAAAAGTGGTAATGATCCCTTTTGTGAAAGAGGCTGCCATGGATTTGTCACAGATCAAGAATGGGTGAGTTTTGTTCAAGGTCAAGATGATTTATGCATGCAAAGTATTTACGCATTTTTTTTGTTAAAGTGCTGGAATGTTTTTCCCCAGTGGAACCTGTAAATATATTTTGATCTTTTTTGATACAAAAGACGTGACACTGATATATTGCTGTTAGCTGATGTAATCTTTACTTTGTAGCTTGAGTGTTTGACAAGAGATTTAGAGAAATGTACATGATTATGAATACATTCACTATTTGTAGAAGCCTTACGTTTACTTGATTGTTGACATGTTGATGCCAGTGCATTGGTGCTCAGAATCTCTTGGTGATATCAACAGGGAAATGGTTAAGGGAAACAACTTCAGAATTTTTAACCATGAAAGTCACTGTTGTTAACTCCCCTGTTTAGAACTGGGGCGTTTCTTGCAAGCAAAAAGTGCTTCTTCAGTTTATGAGTTTTTAGTTGAGAAGAAAAAGAATGGAGCTCACAGATGTGGAATGTGTTTAATACAAAAAGACTTTCTGCCATGTTTGGGGTCTACCTTATTATGACATACTTATCCAAATAGACTTCATATCTAATCATTTTCGTTGACTGAATCCATGGACTATATCTGCTGACTACTGGAAGTGTTCTGATTTACATGCAGTTTTTCTTGGTGGAGTAGGCTCAGTTTTGCTGCTTCAAGAGAGATTTTCAGCAAGCAGGACATGTTCTAGTGCTACCTATTTCCTACGTAACTTAGAACAGTGTGAACACACCCCAGAACTATTGAGGATGCAAATGTGGGCAACTGTTCAGTAATACACATTTTGAAAAAAAGAAACTTCTGTACTCCTGTTGGATATCATTTTCAGCATCACACCACGAGTACACAATGTATGTAACCAGCTTGAGAAGCAATCATTTGATACGTTTTTAACCTTACAGAAATATATACTTCTTTTTTCTTGAGTGAAATATCTATTTTTGGTGCAATTTTTAAAAAGTAGTTGAAAATGGTGCATCATTAAGGTGGGCATCACTAGGGTACTTCCACCACTAATCGCGGCTCTGCAAAGAGTTCACTTTTATTGGTGCTAATATTCTTTCACCTTCACCTGTTCCTTGATTCATGGGTGTGTTGTCGGAGCACCACTGATGATTTTGTGTTGATTTTTTTCCTCCCCTCTCTGTTCTTTGTAGCTGCCAGGAAATCAGTGAAATCTTATTCCATCAAAAGTATTGTTTAGTAAGATGTTAAAGAAGTTATAGATTTATTCCTGTTTCGCTGTTATGTTATCAGTTGTGATCTGTGTTCGAATGCCATGTTGGTTGCTCTTTTTCCCAGTGGGGATACCAGTGGCTCTTTCAAGTATAAATAGTGTCCCCACCTTCTGGAAATTCTGTGCTAGAACTTTCCTCTTTTCTGTCGTTCTCTTTGTTTCTGTCATGTTCTTTGCTTTATGTCATTTTTTCATATCATTTTCTGCTTTGCTGGTCCATTCACCTGTATGTGTTCGATGAAGTTTTGTGTACTTTTTCTTAGGATTGATAATTGGGTACGTATGTTTGGTGAATTTTTGGGTCTAGGGATATGAGATATGCGAAAGCAATTTTAGGTAATTTAGTCTTGTTTTTATATATGCTTTAGTGTCCATAGTTATGTTTAAATTTGTATCCAGGTATGTTTTTTAGTGATAAATTGGACTGAGTGGTTAACGCCAGGGGCATTTCCTTAGATTATGTGCGCAAGTGAGTTGATATGTGTGCTTAATTTTCTTTTCCTTTTCTTGTTGTTGATGTATATGTTTTGAAATGATTATATCTCTGATATGGCTCAGTGCAGTTGGCAGTGCTTTAAACAGATAACAACAACAATAGCAATTGCTCTTTGACAAGGTACATAATAAAAAAAAGTATGCCTAATCAAGTTGCTGCATGTAACAGGTGCACCTTAGATCAGTTCTTGGCGCTGGGTGGAGGACAGGATGAGGTACCTGAACTGGAGTTTGAACAGTTGCCTTTCAGCCATCCTGTATTCATCATGTACTCCTCTGGTACCACTGGAGTACCCAAGTGTATAGTGCACTCTGCTGGGGTAGGTAAAATCTTTATTTCAGTGAAGTCACAGCTAAAAAACTTCACCAAAAGTGTAAAACGTACAATTTTGTCATTAGAAAAATTCTTGATGTGCAGTACTTGGAATAAAGTTAGTTAAATAGATTAGTTTTGAAATGTCATTTATGCTTTTTCAATAATTTGAGTTTCTATTTCATAGATGCTTCCTTTCCTATTTAAGAGTACTGTGTCTGGATAACGAAACAGCACATTTTGATGTGTTGCGGAGTTGAGAGAGCTTTTTTAGTACAAATGCTGCTAGTGTAAAGGGCAACAAGCAAAAGGACCATATGCACTTTGTAAATGATATATTATCAAACATGCGAGTTATGTTGGATACACGGCATGAATACGAAGGGAGTGAAGCAGAAATGACACAACCTTTAGCCAGTGTGCTCTCCTATTAGTTGTCATTTAGATGGCATAAAAATTCTACTTTCAGTCTTGTCTGTAGCTTGGTTATGTCACAGTATGATTCTTGAAATTCGGCACAACTCCAGTGAGTAACCTTTATGCTCCCTCATGCAGTCCATCTGCTTCCACCTGCTTCTTGTGAGGTTGTTAACGGGTTGAGGGAGTGAAGTAGAGGAAGAAAATGTTTTGTTATATTTGCACTGTGTTGGAATTGCCAAATTCTGTTGATAAAACATGTGTGAAATGTGCATGGTTGGGCTTATGTGTGATGTGTTTTTATGAGTATCTTATGTCAGGAAACCTTGCATCTTTCCCATGCACATCAATTGTCAGTTATACACATCTGCCAATTTCTCCTGCTCAGTGCCACATTAGGATGTTCTCTACCGTTTTTCTTTTTTTCCTAAGTGTTGTACTCTCATTCTTTATTTTTTGTATGCTTGACAAAGGTCAGTTTACCAAAAATTTTTACATCTCATTTTATATTAGATATGCATTCTGATTCTACTTTTATGTTTTACTTGTTTCTGTTTGCTTGAACGCTGGCAGTCACTTTGATTCAGATTAAATATTTTGTGTTGATGTTTCCATAATAGCTGAAAAATAGACAAAACAAAAACATAACATGCATACATACACATTGTGATGCATGCATGTGGAAGTGCATGTGCACATATGCATGTATGTACAGACAGATACATAAAATGTTTGAAATGGAGACTCTTTAGGTTGTGGTTTATGCCAGATTGGGTCCATATAGTGGGTAATTGATGCCAATCCTGTTTATGTTTAAACTTTTTGTACAAATAAAAAACTGAGCCAGAAGTAGATAACTTATTAACCATTTGAATCCCTCGTCTGATCCTGTAGATGACTCATTGTTCAGTCCAGGTAGGAGTCCTTTGATGAGATTTTGTCTTTCAGTTTGATTTAAAACATTTTGTTATTATTTCAGGGTACCTTGATGAAACACCTAGAGGAACACATGGTTCAGGGTAACATGTCACGGGATGACATCATGCTGTACTACACAACAGTAAGTCTTTTATTAACTCACTTGGTATGGAGAGTTTTTCCCCTTGCGTTTCCCCAGGTACGGCCCATTTTGAAGGGTTAGGAAAAAAATCACAAAAAATACAAAACATAAACGATCAAAATGAAACTTTCAGATCTGAATATTTACATGCTGGGTTAGTTCATGCCAAAATATTGAAGTTCTTCCTTGAATATTTCTTCGTCATGTTCCATGTTGAAATTACCCCAAATTTTGTGGTCAGGATCACTGTACAGTCACACACTCTGATCAGCTCCATGAACACACAGTCAAAGGTGAAAAGGTCAGGAGAAGTGCTCATTCTGCTTGCCACTCAGTTCTCTTATGCCTTCTGTTATGACAGTGGAATTTAGAAAGTCTTCTGTCACAAATTGATTCAAGAAACCAAAGGGGGTGTGGCACTGAACTGGGACATACAGGCCACAAGAGCCAGAGAACAGAGGCAAAATGGGAGAAAAACTAAAATCTTCGTGCCAGTCATGCATAGGAAAGTGAATGAAACCTCCATTAGACATGTGACTCACTGTGCTTGACCCGCTGACCATTCGCCTCTCGTGGCGTGTACGCCCACCTCCCCCTTCCACTTCACTGTCGTCTGAAACTGGGTCACTGTCAGTTCCTCCTTGCTGGCAGCTTCCATCACTTGATACACTTTCACCATTATCTTCATCATACTCCTCGGTGTCCAATCCTTCAGTCTGAAGTACTTCAATCACTTCAGCGGCAGTAAAACGCCACCGTCGTGATCTACTTTGTTCGAAAACTCGTACTCGCCTGCGACGCCATTTTCGATACGAATGCAGATTAGCCATTCGTGTAGGTTGCCGAAGTCGATCGTTTCCTGATGAGTGTATGGCTACGGAATCTCACGAAGTAACTTTCCCTTTGACCCTTGACATGTTTGCAGTGACCAGTGTGGCTATGGTAGGCGTGCAGGATCTAAAGGGGAGCGTCAGAAAATTTTTAATTATCGAAACCGCTATAGCGTTCCGTCGTACAGAACCGTGCCTTTCATTACGACCGCTATAGCGTTCCGTCGTACCGAGTGAGTTTTAAGCCTTTCACTTCCAACCACGGAAGTAGCTGCGGTATAGGGGTCACTGTACTCTGAACACTGTTATGAAATGGAAAGTAAGCTGAAATCATGTGACTGCAGTCACATGACCAGAGCACACTTCCGTGCAATGGCCGCACACAAACTTTTTTATTTTGGGAAGTTTTGGGCCGATTTTGATCAGATTTTTTTCGTTTGAAAAAGTGCTGACCGTATCAAAGCCCAAGATGGCGTCCAGACGCTATACTGTTGAGGAAGTAGCTGGATTTTTTGATGGATTTACCTGATAGTCAGGACAGTTCTGATGATGAAAGTGGTGGCCATGGTGACGGAAATGCCACTGTTGTTCAACCAACAGAGGATTTAAGTTCGGACAGTGATTATCCTGAGGATTTTGTTGACATTCTGAGCACCTCAAGGTAGGCGTGGTCGTGTGCGTGTTCAATCAAGTCATGGACAGACAGGTGGCCGTGCTAGGAGTGAACCGAGCTATGTTTGTTCTGCAGCAGACGTTACTTTTGATGTTAACATTCCAAAGGAGTACTCCACTTAGTATAATAATAATAATAATATAAATAATTACAATATTTATATAGCGCAAAATCTTGATAAAATCAAATTTAAGCGCTGAAGAAAAAAAAAATTCTTAGTACCACGGCCGCCACGGACATACTGAGTTCCTCCCACTGGATGCATGTTGTGTGGATTTTTTTTACTTGTTTTCTGATGAAACTGTACTGCTTGTTTATAAAATTGTAAAAATTCTAAAGTCTTTGATAATGCCAGACTCCTCCGAGATTATTGATTGTACACCATTTTTCATCATTTCTGCCAACAATAATCTTTATAAAACATTCACATTAATTTTATGTTTTTTTTTTTTCTAAATCAACTCCTAATTTTTTTTTGAAAGTAAATTGTCCCCCTTGACCAGGAGTTATCTGTGCTTGGATTGACAGAAAAAACATCTGCAATAAATAGCCAGTTCATTTTCCTTTAAGAAAATATATAGTTTATTAGATATTAGGTAATTTAATTTTTTTTTCTTCTCTAATGTAACCCATTTTTTAGCAAAAAATCTGAAAAGTTCCGGAAGGGGTTAAATCACCTGTCTGTTTTACCTATGGAGTAAGGTAACGTGAAGAAGCTAAACCATGCTGGCTGTTTACATGCGGTTTTAAGGTAACGTGAAGAAGCTAAACCAGGCTTTTCTATATTTCAGTGCTTTATATATGGGACGATGATAAAGAATTGTTTCAGTCTGAGTTAAGCAGTTCATTGATTAAAACCATTTACATTTCTGTAGTATTAGTTTTAACAGTTCCCTTAAAGAAATCCATCCTGTCTGGTGTTAAAAGAAGTAGGTCTGTAAGATCTGACATGAAGGGGGTTATTTTATATTTTTAATGCTGGTTGGTTAGCTCACTTGATCAAAGTGCCATGTTGATAACATAGAGATCATTGGTTTGACCTCTGGATGAGCTATAGTTATCATTCTTTTTATGAAACAGGCTGGCTGGTACTGTTGATTGTTGATAGAGCCAGATACTGGTGATCACGTGTCTCCAGTTCAGTGCCTATTTCAGTATAAATAGTATCCCCACCTTCTGGAAATTCTGTGCTAGAAATGTCCTCTTTTCTGTCACTCTCTCTGTTTCTGCCTTGTTCCTTTGCTTTCTGTCATTTCTTCTTATCATTTTCTGCCTTGCTGGTCCATTCAGCTGAATGTATTTGATAAAGTCTTATGTACGTACTTTCTCTTAGGATTGATGATTGGGGACATATATTAAGTGTTTTTTTGGCTCTTGGCAACTGAGATATGTGAAAGCAATTAGGTAATTTAGGCCCCTTTTATATATGTTTTATTGTCTTCAGTTATGTTTAAGTTTGTATTCAGGTATGTTTTTTAAATTCCCTGTGTGATTAGATATGTTTTATTGTCTTCAGTAAATTTGTATTCAGGTATGTTTTTTAAATTCCCTGTGTGATTAGATATGTTTTATTATCTTCAGTAAATTTGTATTCAGGTATGTTTTTTAAATTCCCTGTGTGATTAGATATGTTTTATTGTCTTTAGTAAATTTGTATTCAGGTATGTTTTTTAAATTCCCTGTGTGATAAATTGGATAGAGTTGTCAATGCCAGGGGCATCTCCTTAGATTATGTGCGCGAATGCATTGATATGTGTTCTTAATTTTCTTTTCCTTTTTTTTTTCCTGTTGAAGTATTGTGTATGTTTTGAAACAGTGATAACCTTGATGTGGCTCAATGCAGTTGGCTGGGCTGTCAACAAAAATAACAGGTTCCAGCCCGCAATGTAGAAACTGGCCTGTTTGCTGCCCATTTTAATGCTCCGATCATTCTGGTGGTGTCAGTTAAGTCTTTCATAAGTCCTTTTATTTTCTCCCTTTTTCAGGAGCTTGCCAGCCATCATGTAGAGTTCTGTGCAGGCTAAAGGAATCTGCCAGATTTTGGTGAAGCGCTCATGAAATTGTCTGGTGTGATGAATCTCTTGAACAAATTCCAATGTCTGTTGCATAGAGACTCTAAATAATAATAATAATTACAGGATAAGGCACCAAATCTTGACAATTCAAATCATCGCACACTCACACACCAGGCATATGCATACAATCGACGAAGACCACCTTACAGTATTTAATACACGTACTGAGGGAAAGAAGTAGTTGTAGAATTCATTGTTGGAAAAGAGTTGGGTTTTTAAATAGGATTTAAAAGCAGAAAGGGTAAGTATTAGGCAAAGGCAGAGCGGAAGTCTATTCTAGGCTGACAGTCCTGAGATGGCAAAAGAACGCGGGCCAACACTTGATAATTTAAATCTAAGGACCTGAAGGGAAAGAGTGTCTGGAACTGAGCGCACTTATGTACTTGTTTCTTGGGAATTCCGATCCTTGAAATGGCAAAGTTACATTTTGAAAATAGTTTATTAAGATGGAGATGGGAGTGATGGACACCTTCAGGCTGTAATGATAGTAATGATATGCTACATGCTGATAGTGACCATGATGCGGGATGTGTTTCAGACAGGCTGGATGATGTGGAACTGGCTGGTGTCGGTGTTGGCAGTAGGTGGAGCCATCGTCCTGTATGATGGATCACCTCTCGTGCCCCATGTCAACGTTCTGTGGGATCTCATTGACAACATAGGGTCAGTGTTCCTTTTCTGTGGGCAAAGTTTGGAATTGTTTGTTTAAAGTTGTTGCTACAGTTATTATGCATGTTATTTGTTTTTATGTTTACATGTCTCCCCCCTCCCCCCCCTCTCCTGTGGGGATGCCAGGGGCTCTTTCAGTGTAAATAATAAGTATCACCACTTACTGGAAATTCTGTGCTAGAAATTTTTTCTCTTCTATCACTCTCTTTCTTTATGCCTTGTTCTTTTGCTTTCCGTCATCTCTTCCTGTCATTTTCTGCCTTGCTGGTCTATTCACCTGTATGTGTTAATGAAATCTTACATACAAGAAAAGATGGCTGTGAACGTTGTTGAGTACAAGACTTTCAGAGAGTATCATTTTGTAATTTCAGGGTGACAATTTTGGGCACAGGAGCCAAGTGGCTGGCAGTTCTGGAAAGTAAAGGAGTAAAGCCAGGTCAGTGTGATGTAAAATGTAATATATATCTCGTTTCTTGATCTTGATGTAGACAGAGGGTCCTAGAATGCACGATTGGAATAAACATGACAGATGTGATGTTTATTTTGTTATTTTTGTTTGTTGTTTGAATAATCCTTTAGCATTTTGTACTGCTTTTAGATGAAAATCTTTTTTCTCACATACAATAAACATTGGAATTTTTGTGATTTGTTCTGAAAACTGTCTACTTTTGTGATCTGTCTTTTTCAGTACTGGATCTGTAGTTTTCGTTTTTCCATTCAAACCCAAAAAATCTATTAAGAGCAGGCAACTTAGTGGTTGAAAGGGGGTCAGATTGTTTCATATTGACTAGAATAAGACAGTGAGTGACTAGTGTAATGGCCAGTTGGTAAGGACTTTGGACTTCATTTGGAGGGTTGGAGTTTGACCCTGCCTGGGTAGTACCTTGTTGGTAAAAGTTGCAGATGTTTCATATCCCAGGTCAGCATATGTAAACTTGCTAGTAACTGAAACACGTGGAAACATGTAGATACATCAAATAAGCACAGTAAAGATCCTGTAAGCCATGTCAATGTTGTGTGATGGAAGCAAACATAAAAATACCTAGTGTGCACACCCACTGAAGGCTTGAGTATGCAGACTGTGCAGTAACATAATGCCTGCACAGTGTGGACCTAGTAACATGTTTTATATGTATCTGAGAATGTATTGTTTAATATCATATGATACATAAATCAAAAACCGTTGCTAACTTGACCAGTTTAGTGTTCTTTATGGTCAAAATTATGTGTAGCTGTCTATGGTTCCCACATGATTGGCATGACGGTCTGTTTTGATCGGTCAGTGGTCTTTCCTTCACAGAGTCTGAACAGTTCCCATCGATCCAATTTGGCCATGTACATGGAGCGGACATGCAGGTTGATTCTGTCTTGGCTTTGTCTTTCTCAACATACTGTCATGTCATGTCTTGTGTCCATCTTTTCATTGAAGATATTTTTATCATGAACGGTTTGAACCAGCATGGCATTGATTCTACATCTGCCGATCTTGAAACAAATTGCTTAGAATGTCTCTATGTGTATGTTGGAATGTGTGCTTAAAAGTGCATGTATGACAATGTGTTACCAAGTGTCGCTGCTGTAACACTGTGGTTTATTATTTGTGTCATTAGCGGAAACTCACAGTCTGTCATCGCTGAAAATGATCCTGTCCACTGGGTCTCCACTGAAGCCAGACAGTTATGAGTATGTCTACAATGATGTCAAGAAAGACATTGTGCTTGGTTCCATCTCAGGTAAGGTTTTGAATCTGTGTGTGTGTGTGTGTTGTGTGTGTGTGTGTGTGTGTGTGTGTGTGTGTGTGTGTGTGTGTGTGTGTCATAATGGCAAATTGTAAGAAGTGTGTGTAATCAAACAGCTTGATAGCAGAAATTGACTTCATCAGATATGTGACTTGGCAAACATGGAAAAAGATAATAATGGCAAGAGATATCATTGGGGGCAAGGAGACATTCCCTCACAGGCAGCTCATTAGCTTGACCACCATTTTTTTTCTTTTATTAATCAGATTGACCATCATTTTTTGTGCCAAGACCTGACATGTCTTAATACTTGGTTGTGTCTCATCAGATCTCACCAACCATGGGAGGGACTTTCAGCCCATGATTGTTTAACAGAAATATCTTACAAATTGATTGTGTCCCGTAAGCTTGGAAAAGAAATGTATTGCATTGGATTATACATTGCCTGCATATGTGATTGCATGCTGACGCATGGATGTGCCTCTGTGTGTTTATGAACGTAGACATTTTTGCTTGTTTCTTTGTTTACTGTCTGTATATACTTGTGCATGAGTATGCACATACGACCCTTCAGCATGAAACAGTGCTAACTTGCTAAGGCAGAGCAGCAGTCGAGGCAAAAGTAGGTGATGAAGGCCAGTTTGAGTGGTTTTCAGATTTCAGCAATCGCCCCATTCCTTAAACCCCAAACTTTTGTATGCGCCATTTAGCTTAAACATGTAAATAGAATTTTCAAAGTGAAGGTTTTATTCGATCTACACAGTCAAAATGTGATTATTCTGATCAGATTGCATACTTTTGACTGGAAAAAACCCACATTGCGTATCCCTCGCATAGGCCTACATACTGCACATCGCTGGACAGATCTTTGTCTTGGTTTTTCCATACTGTGTGATTCACTGGAAAATGATATCACTGAAAAAGAATAGTTTGATAAAGAAAATGTGTTTTCAAAGTGTATGATCTTTTAACTCTTTCACCCCGAACATACGCTGGAGCGTAGGTCACGTGCACATCACTTCAGCCTGAGCATGAGGCAGAGCGTAGCTGACCTTTTGGAATTTTTGTAGGAAAGGGTCGAGGTTGGATGCGAAACTAAACATGCTGGCTCCCTTGTATAACATATCAAGAGCACGTGTGTACCCTTCCTGAGCGCTGGCGACCTTTGTTCGTCGGTTGAGACGAGGTCAAAGCGAGTGACTCGGTGCTCAAGTTCACCGCATGGTTGCGTGGAGTCAACATGGCGTTGAGTCAAACACCAGCTAGCCGTGCACGGCCAATAAATGCAGGACTCCCAAACTTGGTATACACACTAACCAATCATAAATACACAAAATAAAAGTATTTTGGAGTGTATCAAACAAAAATTGTGATTTTTTTGTTCTTTGAGTATTATGATACCCCTTTGCGCAATTTTTTCAAAAAATCAAATTTTTGAAAAAATTGAATAATTTCATTATTTCACAAACAAACACTTTCAAACTTGCACACAAGTTTATTCTAATGACAACATCTGCACAGAATTTCATTCCTTTATTTGTACAAGTTATTTTTTCACAAATTTATTAGTAACATATACAATTTGGCCAGGGGGGAGAGGTTGTGAGAATGAGCACTCGGCCAGGGTGGAGTGAGTTAAAGGCTGTTTTTTTAGAACCACCATTTGTGGCTTTATAGGCTCTTTTGTTAAAACCACCATTTCCAGGTGTATGATTTCAGATGGGCACTATGCCCTAATGATATAGAAAGTAATGTAGCTTTCAGAAATATGTTTAACTCGAAACACCCAGAAATCGAGTTAGCATTGATTTTGAAACTTATGGGTCACATTTATCCCATACATCCCTGCTAATGTGTATACGTACTTCTGAATATGTGAATAGGTGGCACAGACATTATTGCCTGTTTCATGGGCCACAACTGGACAGTGCCAGTGTACAAAGGAGAGATCCAGGGCCTTATTTTGGGCTGTGACATGGAGAGCTGGAATGAAGAAGGTGAGTATGTGATGGTCGATATTGTCTGATTGCTCTTATATTTTCTCTCCACTGTCATGGTATTGTATGATTTACTTGTTGCTGCTTTTTTCTTTGTGTGTGTGTGTGTGTGTGTGTGTGTGTGTGGTGTGTGTGTGTGTGTGTGTGTGTGTGTGGTGTGTGTGTGTGTGTGTGTGTGTGTGTGTGTGTGTGTGTGTGTGTGTGTGTGTTTGTGAAAATGAAGATGTTAGAGGCAGTTTTCAGTGAAGCACATTTAGAACTGTCCAGTTGTGACAGAGTGCTTGTAATTTGAAAATCTTCATTTTGCTGTCTGAATGGGTTAATTTTGCTGAAATGTTGCTTGTTGGGTTTTGTGAAGGCTTGTTGACGGAGTCGTTTTAATCAGTGGTGATAGATTTGGATGCAGCATGGGCTGAATTGTCATGAATGCAGTGATTTTTCTTCGAACAGATTCCAAATTAAGATTTTTTTGGGTTAGGAAGTTAAACTATTTTTTTGAATCCTTAAACTAAAAAGGAAAAAAGAAAAAAAACCATAATTGTAGGATTTAAGTAAAAAAAAAAAGCTGGAAGTTTTTGCATGCCATTACACAGAATTTATACACTAATATACGCACGCACGCACCACGCATGCCACACACACACACACACACACACACACACATACACACACACACACACACTGTCACTCTCACTCTCTTACTCATTCACACACTCTCTCTCTGTCTCTGGAAAAGAAGCAAACAGGATGTTAATAATCACAATTAATGTCATCAACAACAGTTGCTGTCTTTGGATTTTTTTTAATGCAAGCAACAATTTTTTCTTATTCAGCTGCGCAGATTGTTTAACGCATGCTGTCTAGATGTTATATAGCTGCACAGTCTATATGCTTCATCTTCCTTGGGTGTGCACCTTAGTATTTTTGTATTGCTATATAAGCCACAGAACAGTGACAAGGCTTTCGCTTACATGATTACTCATGTGTGTTTTAATTGTTTTGCTTGTGTATACAGCAAGGGTGAGTTCAGGCTTTAGCATGTCTGCACAAGTTTGGAGAATGGAAAAATATCCTCCTTTTACCCATCGGGCACAAAACCTGGGCAGAATCAAAGTCAGATATTTCAGTTAGTGGGAATCCTGGGGGCTCTTTCAGTGTAAATAGTATCCCCACCTTCTGGAAATTCTGTGCTAGAAATTTCCTCTTTTCTGTCACTCTCTTTGCTTCTGCATTGTTCTTTTGTTTTCTGTCATTTCTTCCTATCAATTTTTGCTTTACTGGTTCATTCACCTGTATGTGTTAATAAAGTCTTACATACTTTCTCTTAGGATTGATATTCGGATACATGTATTAAGTGCATTTTTAGCTCTGGGGAAATGAGATTTTCAGAAGCTTAAATCCCCTTTGTGATAAATTGGACGGAGTGGTCGGCACCAGGGGCATGTCCTTAGATTATGTGCGCAAATGCATTGATATGTGGACTTAATTTTCTTTTCCTTTTATTTTTCCTTTTGAAGTATTGTGTATGTTTTTAATAGGTTATAAGCCCTGGTGTGGCTCTACGCAATCGGCTGGACTTTAAACAAATAATAAACAGTAATACAACACGTTGGAAGTCTTGAAACCCTGTCCACTTTACTGTCATGCTTAACAGTCATTTGTGTGAATGTTCATATTTCCATCCAACATATGATCAGTATTTTCATTTGGAAGTCTGATATCCTGTTATATACATTGGCTGTCATTTGAGTGAATGTTTAAATTTTCATCCAAACATTTTTGTGTGTGAATATTTTCAGGAAAAGCAGTGTATGATGATAGTGGGGAGTGGTGTGTGTGAAGCCATTCCCCTCCATGCCAGTGAGTTTCTGGAACGATGGGGAAGGAATTCTGTACAAGAAAGCTTATTTCAACAAGTTCCCTGGTGAGTAACTTTTTTCATGTCTTTTGTCCCCATAACTTCGTTGCTTCTAGAACCATACATTTTAGGGTGTTGTTTGCTTATTCTGGTGATAGTGTTGTTAATTGACATTTTTCCTTGAAATCAGGACCTTTACCATATCTTTCTGTCTGTCTGTCCATCCATGCATCCATGCATCCATCCATCCATCCATCTTCTACTTACATAGATAGATAGATAGAGAGAGATAGCGATAGACAGACAGGCAGACAGACAGACAGATAGATAGATAGATAGATAGACAAATGTATGATAGATAGGTAGACAGACAGACAGACAGATAGTTAGATAGACTTATGATAGATAGATAAATGTATGATGGATGAAGATATGGCAAATGTTGTGTGGTGTGTGGTGCTCTGGCATTATAATTTAAGACAGTTTAACATAGAATGCATTTTGAACTTGGAAGTCATGATAATTGATATAAAAAACAAGAAATCCCCTCTTGTGGAATGATGATGAATGGCTTTGCACTGGGACAGGTTGATGAGTTTGAATGTTTGAAAACAGTCGTGCACATGCCCTGCAGAATTTGACAAGCTAAAACTGCGTTCAAGAAAATGAAAAACGTTCTTACCAACATACCAATTAAGATCAGGAAGAGAGTTCTTCAGTGTTAGATAAGATAATATGCTATTGTATGGATGCGAAGCCTGGACAGTCAACAAGCAAAGTCGGAACAAGAGTGAAGCAGCTGAAAGTCATTTTCTAAGAAGAATGTTAAAGAGTTTCATGGATAGCAAAGACAAACAAGACCGTCTTGAAAGAAGCAAACACACAGACACACACACACACACACACAGACACACACACACAGACACAGACACAGACACAGACACACAGACACAACACAGACACAGACACACAGACACAGACACAGACACACACACAGACACAGACACACACAGACACACAGACACACACACACACACACAACACAACACACAACACACAACACAACACACACACACACACACACACAACACACACACACACACAACACACACAACACACACACAACTAAAACGTAGGTGAAGGAAATTAGGAAAAGACAAGCAACATTTATAGGACATTTTATGAGGCAAAGAGAAATTTGAGCACCAAGCCACAACAGGAAAGCTGAAGGGAAAAAGACCCAGGGAGAAAATATTAGACAGTTTTGCATAGTGGATGGGGACAGAAAGGGTAGGAGACATACTTGCAGCGACAGAAGATAGATCCATGTGGATGGCCATGATCACCAATGCCATGCTGCATGGCACATGATGATGATTTGTTATAAATTCTTGAACGTATGTAAATGTATTTTTATGGGAGACGTGTGAATGTTTTGCGTGATGCAAGTATACTGTGTGAATCATTTTAGTCCTTTTATTTGTTCTCAGGTGTATGGACCCATGGAGATTTCTGCTATTTCAACAGTGCAACTGGAGGCATTGTCATGCTGGGCCGCAGGTCGGTATTTTGGACCATGTCTTGGTCATGGGGAAATAATGAGATGACAGTGGTGTGTCTGCTGTAATCTAGACACCTTTTGGGGTTGCTGTTGAGTTCTGACTGAATTTCAAAACAAATGGAGGAGACATTA
>JAPXFY010000022.1:22868045-22963045 GCA_030674185.1 Monoplex corrugatus
GGTGCGCTATAAACAGCATAGAGCTTCATTGTAACAAAGGATACATTATTAAGGCAAAAGCAGCACCGAACTTTGCTGTAACAGAAAGAGTATTGTAGATATGTTGTAGCAAAAACAGCATAGGTCTCATCTAATTGAAAGAATATTTTGAATAATAATAGTATTGAACATAACAACAACAACAACAACAACAGCAATAATAATGTAGAAAAAAGGAAATACATTGATGAAGATTATATAGCGTTATATCTCAGAAAGTAAGATCCTAAGTGCTTTGCACTTCACAGAAAATGTTATACATAAAGACCTTGGTCAGCAATAAATCGATGATATTATTATTATATAAGAACATACTTCTATAGAGATGTTTATGCCCATACCCACACTTCCATGTAGATGCATATGCCGTGCCTGCGCTTTCATATGGATAACCCACATTTCCATATAGATGCATTTGCCTTAACCCATGTTTCCATATAGATGCATATGCCTATACCCATGCTTCCATAGAGATGAGTATACCTATACCTACATTTCCATATAGATGTGTATGCCTTCACCCACACACAGACAGATAGATGCACACACCCACAGAGGTTTCCCTCCCCCCCTCCTTCAAAGAGTTAAGCAGGCACATACGCATGCATACGTGCCTTCACAGTCTCCTACACAGGGACATATTCATGGCCTGCAAACAGATTGATGAAACATACAGCATTAACAATATTTGTATCATAGAAATAATCATATAAGTACAGTAAGGACAGAAGGATGAAGAGGAAAAATGAGAAAGAGGTGAAACTAATACTAGTAATAGTCTTGTTTGAAGAGATGAATTTTTAAAACCTCTCTTTAAAAAAAGGGATGCGGATTGCAAATGAGGGATGTCTGAGGGAAGCGTAGTCCATTGTCATGGTGCACAGAAAGAGAATGAACATCTTGAAAGTCTTGGTTTTTATGTGGGGAACGCAGAGAGTGCGTTTATCTGATGATAGCAGTAGAAGGATTGCAAGTGGTTAGATAAGAAATGTAGATAGGGATGGTTTCAGACAAAAAGTATTAGGAAGTCGGGAGCTTGTAGTCGACCTGTGCTCAGACTGGGAGAGAATGAAGTTTGCAAAGAATTTTTAAGAAAAGTATTAAATATGTGGTGGCATAAACTGTTTAGGGCTTTGTTGTTATGAATATATCTTAAGTGCATTGTGGCTAAAGATTATCTCTTAATTCCATTACAAAAGCATTACAGAAATATATAAAGACTGTAAATTGAGGTTGTGTGATAGGTTGTATTGTAATGTTGATGTAATGTTGATGAATATGACTTTTGTTTTGTTTTGTTTGTTGTTGTTTTTTTTGTAAATTGACCTAGACTTTGATGCTGTGCTGAATCAGATGACAAAATACACCAATTGCATAAACTTTGTATTTATTTGAATTAACCAAGACATCTATGGAATTGGTTGGTTTTTATGTTGGGCTGTTAATTGCATGAAATGATTGATTCACGTGTGAGACTGAATCGAGATTTGTTTGTGAACTGTAAAGTTGTTCATCATTCCTTATGTTATGAACTCTGTGTTACCTACAATTGAAAAGTTGTTGTTCATCATTCCTTATGTTATGAACTCTGTGTAACCTACAATTGAAAAGTTGTTGTTCATCATTCCTTATGTTATGAACTCTGTGTAGTATCCCCACCTTCTGGAAATACTGTGTTAGAAATTTCCTCTTTTCTGTCACTGTTTGTTTCTGCCTTGCTGTTTTGCTTTTGTCATTTCTTCCTGTCATTTTCTGCCTTGCTGGTCTCTTCACCTGTATGTGTTTGATAAAGTCTTATGTACTTTCTTTTAGGATTGATTATTGGATGCATGTATTAAGTGCATTTTTGGCTCTGCGGAAATGAGATATGCTTAAGCAGTTTTAGGTGATTTAGACTTGTTTTCATATATGCTTTAGTGTCCTTAGTTTTGTTCGAGTTTGTATTCAGGTATGATTTTTGAATCCCCTGTGTGATAAATTGGATGGAATTGTCAATGCCAGGGGCATCTCCTTAGATTATGTGCGCGAATGCGTTGGTATATGTATATATGTACTTAAGTTTGTTTTCCTTTTCTTTTCCTGTGAAAGTATTGTGTATGTTTTGAAACGTTATAGCCCTGGTATGGCTCTGTGCAGTCAGCTGGGCTTTAAACAGATAACAATAACTTACATTTAAGCTAGAACAAGAGAGAAATTGAACAAGAGAAGCATTGGGGTTACTGAGTGTCTGTTGGCAACGGTAATGCATGTGAAAGAGGAGGAGGGGGAGGCAATGGCGGTATGCCCAGTTGAAATCTCCACATCTGTTCTGCTTTGTTTTGCCTTCAAATACTTCATTTATGTTTACCTTCTGATACTCGGTGCATTGCTTTGTTGAACATGACCACACCATTTTATGGTATTCCTTTTGGTTGTGATGTTGCTTGACTTAGTGATACACATCAGCACATCTGTAGAATTCTTTTGTCATGAAACATTTGTTTTGTGTCTTGTTTTACAATACAAAACTTGCTTTTTAATGTTACTGCAGCATCTCAGTCCAGAAAGTTGATTTTATCATGAAAATTCTTACACACTGTGTGATGCCCTGGTTGGGGTAATAATAATAATATAATAATATATTTTATTTATATAGCGCAAAATCTTGATAAAATCAAATCTAAGCGCTGGTATTGACAGTGTCTCTCTGTTGAAATAAGGATCTCAAATGAGCTTGTCTGTTTTTCTTTTTCCTTATATTTTGGTTTATTTAATCATGTTTAGCCATACTACATGTACATGCATTTTGTGTCACTTAGCGTTAACGATAAGGTGATATTTGTAGGATGCAGAGTTACCATTCCTGCTGTGGTACCAGCATGTAATGCATAGAATCATGAAATGCAATGCTCATGTGAAGCATAGTGAGTTCTCCAGTGACCGGGACCAACACGTTATTTCTCAGAGTACTCGTACTGGCAGCACTAGTCACCAGAAAGAGACCTGAATGAATAAGTAACTGTGTCCTCAAAAGGAAAAAACTGATGAATGGGAATTTTTGATTGGTTAGAGAAGAATCTGTCTGTCTGCCTCCCGTCTTTTGTGAAAACTGACAGATTTTATGGTAATAAAAGGCTTGCGTCATGATAGATTTTATGGTAATAAAAGGCTTGCGTCATGATACCCTGTTATCTAAGTGAAGTCTATAGAATGTGTTCTTTTTGAATGATCAGAGTGCAGCTTTGGTAGATTTGTGTTTTTATTTCGCAATGTTCCATGCCCCCTTTCCCTCTGTTAACCCCCACCCAACCCTTTTTAATGTACATTTAATCCTTTGACTACTGCACTCTATCCACCAACTGCAAAAAAAGCTGGTGGATAGGGTGAGGAAGTCAAAGGGTTAATTTTTTTCTTTGCTAGCGTGGTTGGCAGTGCGGGATGCTGGTGGACAGGGGACGGGAGTCAAAGGGTCAAGAAATTGTTTTCAACTCCTCTGACTGCCCTCTTGAATCTATTGTGGTTTACCCCTTTTCCCATATCATTGCAAAAACCTTCTGTTTGCTGCATGAGTAAAGGACCTTGAGAGTGTGTTTGTGGATAAGTGCGTAAATGCAGATACACCTGTGCGTGTGTGTGTATGCGTGTATGGAAGTAGTGGTGCATTGAAACATTTGTGCCTTTGAAATAGAATTGTTGGGAAAGGGAGAAGAAAAAGTAACTAAGCATGCACACTTGTACATAAACGGTTTCAACATTATGTATTTATGAGATGAATTACCTGTTCCATCTGTTGAGTCCGCACCCGGTGTGTTAAGTGTTGTACCCATGGTAAAATGCATCAGTACTTCACATTTTCACCACTATAATGTAATGATGAATAATTGTGACATGCTTTGTGACAGTACAAGTCATTTTGTCTTCTTTGAACTGGAATGAAGTAGAAAATGTTCATAAAGTTGTAGGTTATTTTGTGAAACCAAGGGTAAAAGTTTATCCATCTATGCATTGTATTTTGAGTATAGTACTTTTGTAATTACAGAGTATTGAATTAGTTGACAGTATCGTTTGATGTAATGTTTGTGCTTGTACCAAAGATTCCCCTTTTCAACTCCTCGTTTTATTTGATTGATATATTTTTTGCATTTTTGTCATCATGTTTTTTAAGATTTTTTTTTTACAAAAGTAATACTACAGATTGATAGACTGTATTATTTCATAAAATGATACAGAAATAATTCTATGTCCATCAGTTGTAGAAATGCATATTGGAGTGTGCAGCCATCAAGCACTGATTTAATTTAGACTTGCATCAGATGTGCAAAGGATCAGGATCAAAAACAAAAAAGATGTTATTGTTGAATGAGGGTGGGCATGTACTTAACCCTTTGACTCCCACACCCTATCTACTGACCACAAAAACTGAACCCTTTGACTCCCTCACCCTTTCCACCAGCTTCCTTCAGGAGGCTGGTGGAAGTGGTGAAGGGGTCAGAGGGTTCAGTTTTTGCTTTGTTAGCATGGCTGACGAGGTAAGATGCTGGTGGACATGGTGTGGGAGTCAAAAGGTTAAAAAAACTGTTGTGCATTTGACCAAGCTTGAATTATACACCATTGTTTTGATATGTGTCAGTGTAATTGTGATGTATGGATTTTGCATAGGATTTTGTCTTCTTCTTCCCATTGTATTCAATTTGTTTCTTTATTTTTGTTATTCAAACCAGATGATTTGGGCTGTTTTCAAACAATTGAGGTGTGCTAATAATTTTTGCTTAATCGATTTCATAGTGACTTATTAATTATGAACTCAAAGATTTCTTTACTTTTGGAAAGGGGGGGGGGGGGGGGGGGGGGAGAAGCTAAAACCCAACAGGTAGAAAAATTAATGCCAACAAGAAATTCAACGAGCCAGAATAAAGTATAGGATCAGTTTAGTGAGTACGCTAGAGCTTAACACAGCTGCCAACTATGTGGTATGCCATCCCTTTGAAGCTATAAAATTAGCAACTTATCTGACTTTGATCTCTGTTTAGAACTGTGAAAAAAAAGGTTGGTGATTATTTCAGGTTCACCAAAGCTTGATTGCGATGAAGCAAACTCAAGGAAGCAAAGATAAAGATAAGAGCTAAACATTCCCTTACCCATGATAAAGCAAGAAAATGGAAAGAACAATACAGTATTCCTTTAAATTCTGATGTCCATACAACCTACCCGTGCTTTTCTGTTCTTCTGTCCTTGATCATTATTTTTTCAACTTTAATCTCGCTCATGCCATTGACTGTATTTTCCCTCTCCTTGATGTTACCAGTGTGGAATATAAACAGGATTCCTTTGTTGTGTATCGGTTCTTGGGTGCCAAATGTCCAGTGTTTCAAGTTTTGCTGTGTACCAAACATTTTCGTATGTTTTAAGGTGTTTGAACAATCAATTTTCCACTTGTTTGGGTTTGCTGTTATTGCGGTACAGAATTACACTGCGTATCATAGTGATTTTATTCTGTGGTGTACATTGGGATTGAATGTTATATTGTAGTGGTGTGTATTTTATGGACTTGTTTGCATCCGGGTGTGGTTTTACTGCATAATATCATACTCCACATTGAGGTAGTGACATTAGTGTTATTTTTAATCTTTGATGACATATCATGTGTCTTAAAGATGGGTATCTTGTAATCCTTTTTCCTCCTTAACCTCTTTGGATTGTTTTTATGTTTGTTATTCTCTTTGTGATGTACATGGCAGTCAAATGGGCGTGATGTCAGGACTGCCAGTGGGAGGGTCTGGCATTTAGTCCTGCCTGGGCACCTCCTGCCTGATGGGTAAGGGATGGAGATTTTTTACCCAATCTTCCAGGTCAACATGCTTGCAGTCCTGGTGGTTCGTAAACCTCCTGTATGTGTACGCAAGTATGCTCGTTAACCCTTTGACTCCCGCACCCTGTGCACCAGCATCCTGTATTGCCAATAATGCTAGCAAAGCAGAAATTTAACTCTTTTGATTCCCTCATGCTATCCTCCAGCTTCCAGCAGGAAGCTGGTGCATAGGGTTAGGGAGTCAAAAGGTTTAAGTTTTTGCAGTTAAAGGACCGGATGCTGGAGTCAAAGGGTTAAAGGTCCTGCAAGTCATGTCAATGTCTGGTGGCTTGTGGAAACATGAAAACACCCAGCACACGTGCCCACCAAAGACAAAGTATGCAGAGTGTGCAGCGACATACTGCCTGCACAGTGTGGACAAAACAACATATATATGCTCATTCAGAAAAACAAATCAGATTGTAGTGTATACGGAGATGTAGTGTATACGGAGGATGTAATATACTGATTGTTACATGTAATAATTATGAATTACAAATCATATTACATGGTGTGGGAATGTTACTTTAAAATTGATGACAGAGTAAAATTGATGGCAGAGTAAAATTGATGACAGAGTAAAATTGATAGCAGAGTAAAATTGATGTCGAATTAATGAGCAGGAGGTTACAAGGTGCCTATAAAAGTTACGTATATATATATATTCAGTGTTAAGTAAAGAGGAGAATGATCAACACGTACATTGTAAGGAGCAATGAATCATAGATTGGAAAATGTTCATGCAGGGTTTGGTGTGTATATGTGTGCGTGCGTGCGTGTGTGTGTGTGTGTGTGTGTGAGAGATGTTCAGAATTGTGTGAGATGTTCAGAATTTATTTCTTATACTTCTTTTGAGACTGTTTGTTGTTCAGTATTATTGAAAGTTATAAATTCATTTGCTCAAATTTTGTATGTGCTCTGTCCCAGAAGCAAGTGTTCAAGCAGATGTAGATTAGAGAGCTTTTTTTTTAGTACATACTATTGTGGTATCATCTGAATACTTTTTTGATATCATATGAACAAACATATAGAACAAAATAGACACGCAATTACAACATTTTCATGTCAAAATATCATGTGTTCATATACAGTATATGTTATGCAGTTAGAGACTTTAACAAATAAAAGAAAAAGAGGTTTTCATGTAGATTTTTGATGGTGTAGATGATTAAGATAGATTAATTCATCAGAGGAACTGACATATGCAGTGTTTATTTATTCAGTCATGGCTTCTGCTTTTTTTTTTAATGGAACTATTGGTAATGTGGTTTTGTATCAAAAACTTTTTTAAAGAAGGGAACCAACTGTGAAAATTGTATACTACTACAAGATATATAACTGATAAATTGAATTCTGCATTTCCTGTTTTTTGGTAAAAGGGTATAGCAGCGCACAGTGGGAACATTACTTCATGGTCGCCTAATCATACAAGCTGAAAGTCTCCAGCAATGACTATAAAATATCGTGTGTTGTGTGTTTGTCATTTATCCTGGTGATAAATTCAAAGAAGGGCCAACGTGTAGGACCCATTTATGGATTATTTACGTGAATGGAATGTGCGTGAATGCATTGATATACATGCTTAATTTTCTTTTCCATTTTTTTCCACTCCGAGTGACATATGGTGAGATGGTTGTAACCCTGATATGCTTTTACAGTGGCTTGATTAATAGCATACAATAACGACATGGAATGTTACCGATGGCTGTTCAGCGCTGATTTAAATAGCAATAACAATAACTGACACCACTACTACTGCTTTCTGCTGATGAATGTGACTTTATATAATGTTCAAGACAAAGGGCACTCAAAAGTCAAAATTTGATTTACGTTGTTGCATCAGATTGTTCATAATGTATTAGTTACTGGCACCATTGAAAACAACAGGGAAGAGAGGTGTACATTGCTGTCATTGCACCCATTGACAGTGACGGCTTGTCACTATCATTTGATGGTAAAGAAAGACTACGGTAAGGCTTGAACACCTTTTTTTTATATCATACACACAAAAGTTATTACTTGATTTAAATTGTCTTTTTTCATGTCACATACACAAAAATCATTGTTTCATCTAAATTAGGAAGATGATGTCTGGTTGGCACAGAGGTGGAGCTCCTGCCTTCCAGTTTGACTGCATAAGTTCGATCCTAGCTCATTGAAACGTTGTCTGCTCAGCTGTAAGTGCTTGCCTAATCCTAGTCAGAGAGGAGCAGGACCTGCCTCAAAGACTGATCTAAAACTTATGAGATCTCTACCACCTCAGTCCTTTGAAACCCGATTTCTGTTATGGTACAACCCTTCTTTTTGTTGTTGTTGTTGACTAAACAAACGAAAAAAAAAACAAACCCTGAAACAAACAGATCTCATGTCATTTAGAAATGAGCAGCATTGGTTTATGTATTTGTTTCAATAGCTCTCTTTTCTGCTGTGTTTTTGGTTGTAGTTATGTTATCGTTAATATAGGTGACTTTACTTGGTGCATTGTTGAGGTTTGAAACATTTGAGTTTTATGCAAAACAAGAAAGCTGTGATAGGAAAAATGTGATGCAATGACTGGATGTGTTTAACAAATTTAAGTAATGAATTTTGTTGTTGTTTGTTGTTTGGTCTGCCATATCCAAGAGGAATAAAGAAGGTGAAATGTTTCTTGTTTGTGTCTTCCGTGTCAATTTTGTGAATGCATGCTTGTCTGAATGCAGTTATGCAAGTAGTTTATGTCTCTATCCCCCTTTCCCATGTAGTATTTTTCTTCTTTGATTCTCTTTGTTTGTTTATGTGATCATGATTATCGAGACAAGCATTGGCTGCCCTTTTTACGTTGGTTTTCGCCAAGAACGTTTTTGTCAAGTTTGATTTTTGTCATATATGCTTTGTTATGTCATTTTTGTTTTGTGATTTATATTGTGGGGGGAGGGACTAATTTGTCTTTTTTTTTTTTTTTTACTTGTTCATAGTTTACAAATAATTTTTGTACTATTATTCTGGAGGTTCAGCACAGATCATATTACTGTCTTTTGGATTTAACGATTTGCTAGTCTTGCTTACTTAAGTTGTTTGGATTCTTTGTTTGATGCTTACAGTATTTGACATAGAGGCTTGGGATGCTGGGGACTCTTTCAGTATAAACAGTATCCCCACCTGGAAATTTCCTCTTTTCTGTCACTCTCTTTCTTTCTTTTTATTCCTTTGCGTTCTGTGATGCTTCCTATTATTTCCTGCCTTGCCAGTCCATACACCTGTATGTGTTCAATAAAGTTTTACATACTTTCTCTTAGGATTGAAACTGGGTACATATGTTAAGTGCATTTTTGGCTGTAGGGAAATGAGATATGTGAAAGCAATTTTTAGGTAATTTAGGCTGTTTTTTTTTTATACACGTTTTACTGTCTTTAGTTATGTTTAAATTTGTATTCAGGTTTGTTTTTTAAATCCCCTGTGGGATAAATTGGATGGAGTGGTCAATGCCAGGGGCATCTCCCTATAGATTATGTGCGCAAATGCATTGATATGTGTACTTAATTTTCTTTTCTTTTTCCTGTTGAAGCATAGTTTATGTTTTGAATGGTTATAGCCCTGATATGGCTCTCTGCAGTCGGCTGGGCTTTGGACAACAATAACGATAAAACAACAATAGAGCCACAGCTCCCATCTTCCACTCTGTCTGCGTAGGTTTGCATGGGTTCGACACCGGCCTAAGAAAAACTTTGTGCATATTGCATCCAGTCCACCCAGCTGTGATAGGGTACCCACCAATTTTCAGATTTGGGGAAAATTAAAAAGCAACAAAAAACAAAACAAAACAAAACACAAAAAAACCCAAGGGAGAGGACATAGGGTCACCCCATAATGGTGGCCCTGAGAAATGTTGAGGCGTGTACCACGTCACTCCGCCATGACCTCACAGGGTTATGGAATAACCTTTACCAGTACCTTTTATGACGTGTTTGGGTAAATTGAATTTTGACAGCCTAGCTTTTAATCTTTTTCCCTCCCTCATCCTACCCACCTGCTTCTGGCAGACTTCCTGCGGGAAGCTGGTGGACAGGGTGAGGGAGTAAAATATGTTGTCTTCAGAGTTTAGTAGTGTGGTAGTCAATCTTAAGATGAAAAGTGTCTTTATGGTTTTATACTTTGGTAGTCTGTGTCAGGATTAGTTTCTGAAGGGTTCGTTTGTTTTGTAATCATGTCTTGGGGGTTATTTTCCTCCAGGTTTATTAGATAAGCAGTCTGTCTCAGGTTTACTTTCTTAAGGGTTTGTTGGTTTTGTAGTCTGTCTCAGGTTTACTTTCTTAAGGGTTTGTTGGTTTTGCAGTCTGTCTCAGGTTACTTTCTTAAGGGTTTGTTGGTTTTGTAGTCTGTCTCAGGTTTACTTTCTTAAGGGTTTGTTGGTTTTGTAGTCTGTCTCAGGTTTACTTTCTTAAGGGTTTGTTGGTTTTGTAGTCTGTCTCAGGTTTACTTTCTTAAGGGTTTTTGGTTTTGTAGTCTGTCTCAGGTTTACTTTCTTAAGGGTTTGTTGGTTTTGTAGTCTGTCTCAGGTTTACTTTCTTAAGGGTTTGTTGGTTTTGTAGTCTGTCTCAGGTTTACTTTCTTAAGGGTTTGTTGGTTTTGTAGTCTGTCTCAGGTTTACTTTCTTAAGGGTTTGTTGGTTTTGTAGTCTGTCTCAGGTTTACTTTCTTAAGGGTTTATTGGTTTTGTAGTCTGTCTCAGGTTTACTTTCTTATGGGTTTATTGGTTTTGTAGTCTTGTCTCAGGTTTACTTTCTTAAGGGTTTATTGGTTTTGTAGTCTGTCTCAGGTTTACTTTCTTAAGGGTTTTTAGTTTTGTAGTCTTGTCTCAGGTTTACTTTCTTAAGGGTTTATTAGTTTTGTAGTCTGTCTCAGGTTTACTTTCTTAAGGGTTTGTTGGTTTTGTAGTCTGTCTCAGGTTCAGTTTCGTAAGGGTTTATTAGTTTTGTAGTCTTGTCTCCAGGTTTACTTTCTTAAGGGTTTATTAGTTTTGTAGTCTTGTCTCAGGTTTACTTTCTTAAGGGTTTATTAGTTTTGTAGTCTTGTCTCAGGTTTACTTTCTTAAGGGTTTATTAGTTTTGTAGTCTGTCTCAGGTTTACTTTCTTATGGGTTTATTAGTTTTGTAGTCTTGTCTCAGGTTTACTTTCTTAAGGGTTTATTAGTTTTGTAGTCTGTCTCAGGTTTACTTTCTTATGGGTTTATTAGTTTTGTAGTCTGTCTCAGGTTTACTTTCTTATGGGTTTATTGGTTTTGTAGTCTGTCTCAGGTTTACTTTCTTATGGGTTTATTAGTTTTGTAGTCTGTCTCAGGTTTACTTTCTTATGGGTTTATTGGTTTTGTAGTCTGTCGCAGGATTAGTTTCTTAAGGGTTTATTAGTTTTGTAGTCTGTCACAGGGTTTCTTTAGGGTTTATTTGTTTTGTAGTCTGTCGCAGGGTTAGTTTCTTTAGGGTTTAGTAGTTTGATAGTTTGACCCAAGATTAGTTCTTTATGGTTTATTAGAGTAGTAGTCTGTCTCATGTTTAGTTTCTCTAGGGTTTAATAGTTTGGTAGTCTGTCTGTAGAGTTAGTTTTTCTCGGGTTTATTAGTTTGGCAGTCTGTTCCAGGGTTAAGGTAAAGAAGCAAAGAGATCCTGTTTACCAACATTGTCTGCAAGCATCAACAGATCTGGCGTGGCCATGGCCTAGACTGCTGTCTTCAAGACCTGCCAACCAAGTCCTGAACTGGAACGCAGAAGGACAACGATAAAGGGAAAGACCAAAAACGCACTGGTACCAGACAGTTGGCAGAGATCCACTGGTGGAAAGACACTGGAATAATGGTCCAAGGCTGTCTACTGAGCCCGTCTGAGCGCTCTTGCTGGCTTGTACTTCGCACGACTGGGAGCGTCCAAGTAAGTTTCAGAGTTGGTGACTTCATGGTTTAGTAGTTTGGTAGTTTGTTTCATTGATTGAATTTTGATTGATTTATTGATATTTGTGATGATGTGTTATGATGGGTTGAATTTTTAGGAGGTTTGAGCTGGTCTCTTTCATTGCTTGGCTTCACATACTGCTGTGTGTGTGTGTGTGTGTATGTGTGTGTGTGTGTGTGTGTGTGTGTGTGTGTGTGTGTGTGTGTGTGTGTGTGTGTGTGTGTGTGTGTGTGTGTGTGTGTGTGTGTGTGCACGGTTGTTTGGACTCAAATTATAAATTTAAGCATTGCAGAAGTGATGGCGCTTATGTTCAGATTTGCATTCTGTTTTCCTCTCTCTATCTGTCATACATGCATACATACATACAACTCTAGAAGCAAAAAAAACAACAACAAAAACCAACAACAACAACAACAAAAAACTTGACAAAAAAAAAAAAAAGCAGTTCAATTTTGCTTTAGACAGATGGCATTCTTTTGCTTTTTTCCTTTCTGACCGAGCATACTTGAGTCAGGCTTGTGAGAAATGATGTAAGTGTGGCTTCTATTTCTCTCTATTGGGAACGGACATGGCATTTGTCAGGGTTGGAGAAGACAAAGAGGCAAGAAAACGAAATTAGACCCACCAATCTTAAGATGAGAATAGCGAAGCCTCTGCCTACATACTCCCATCATGCTATCAACTCACACCTTCACTTTTGTTTACCTTTGATCTCCTTTTTCCACCTCACTCGTCTGAGAACCACCTCACTCTGTTACCTACCACTTCATTCCTTTACCTACTGTGGTTATAGCCCTGATATAGCTGTACGCAGTCGGCTGGGTTTTAAACAACAATAACAATAAAATAACAGCCTAGTTATCATCGTTGCTTAAGTCTTGTGCTATTTATTAATAGACCAGTAATAATCATTGCTGAAGTCTTGTGCAATTTATGCATTTGCCCCAGTTGTAATCAGCACAGAAGTCTAGCACTATTTATTCAGTAGCCTAGCCATACACAGCTGAAGTCTTGTGCTAAGCATTCAATAACCAAGTTATCGTCCTAGCTGAAGTCTTGTATTATTTTGTCAGTAGCTTAGTTATCATCTTTGCTGAAGTCCTGAACTGTATATTCAGTTGCCCTAGTAATTATCAGCGCTGAAGTGTTGTAGGCCTATATTTCATTCAGTGGCCTCCTCATTATGTTTGCTGAAGTCTTGTATCATCTATTTATTAACCTAGCTGTAACCACCCTTACTGAGTTCGATACTTTATTGACAGTACGAACATGATGAATCAGCACTTTCACATAAACAGACATTTCTAAAAATCTGCTGGGTGGCCCGAAGTGTCATTTGGCAACGAGTGGTTCAGCACTGCAGCCGGCGAAGTGTAGAAGTACGTCTGGAACTTTTGCATGTCCAGCACCATGTCGCGGAGAGCTTCTAGTTCCTTCCACACAGGATCACCCTCACTGTACACAGGCATGATGGGATAGCGTGTTCTCAGCGTGCCCACGCCAGTGATTTCCGGTAAAAGGATCCGAATACCTGATGATTTCATGGATCGTACGTTTTCATTCTGAAAATATGATAGAAGTAAACCAATGATGTGGCGGACATATATACAAGAAAGGGAGTGTATTTCTCTGCCAACTACGGCCTGAATGATTTTCTGTCTCGCAACTGCCAACAAGGGAAACTAACTGAACAAAGGAATCCCCCCCACCACCATCCCAAAACAACAACAACAACAACAACACAACACACACACACACACACACACACACACACACACACACACACACACACACACACACACACACACACTTCATACACAAACACACACACACACACACACACACACACACACACACACACACACACACACCACACACACACACACCACACACACACACACACACACACACACACACACACACACACTCACACACACACACACACACACACACTCACACACACACACATGCACAAACAAACACACACACACAACCACCCACAAAAAAAAGCCAAAGAAGGAATCCTCTATGAAGGTGACTGACTATTGCTATTACTCTCAGTGAAGAAGAAAGGAAAAGAAGGATTTAGTAGTAGAGACATAACTAGCAATAATGATTCCATTTGTATAACGCAAGCTGTCTCTGTCAAAACATGCTTGTTGCCCGATGTTTCCTAAAGTCCGTTTCTCCAGGTCTGCGTTCCATCAATGACAGGCAAGCAGAGTCAGATGAGTCCACTGAAGTCAAGTAAAATCATGCAAAGTCATGTTGAGTTGTCAAGATTAAGTTAGTTCAGAGTCCACTGAAGTCAAGTAAAATCATGCAAAGTCATGTTGAGTTGTCAAGATTAAGTTAGTTCAGAGTCCACTGAAGTCAAGTAAAATCGTGCAAAGTCATGTTGAGTTGTCAAGATTAAGTTAGTTCAGAGTCCACTGAAGTCAAGTAAAATCGTGCAAAGTCATGTTGAGTTGTCAAGATTAAGTTAGTTCAGAGACCACTGAAGTCAAGTAAAATCGTGCAAAGTCATGTTGAGTTGTCAAGATTAAGTTAGTTCAGAGTCCACTGAAGTCAAGTAAAATCGTGCAAAGTCATGTTGAGTTGTCAAGATTAAGTTAGTTCAGAGTCCACTGAAGTCAAGTAAAATCATGCAAAGTCATGTTGAGTTGTCAAGATTAAGTTAGTTCAGAGTCCACTGAAGTCAAGTAAAATTGTGCAGTCATATTGAGTTGTCAAGATTAAGTTAGTTCAGAGTCCACTGAAGTCAAGTAAAATCATGCAAAGTCATGTTGAGTTGTCAAGATTAAGTTAGTTCAGAGTCCACTGAAGTCAAGTAAAATCATGCAAAGTCATGTTGAGTTGTCAAGATTAAGTTAGTTCAGAGTCCACCGAAGTCAAGTAAAATCATGCAAAGTCATGTTGAGTTGTCAAGATTAAGTTAGTTCAGAGTCCACTGAAGTCAAGTAAAATCATGCAAAGTCATGTTGAGTTGTCAAGATTAAGTTAGTTCAGAGTCCACTGAAGTCAAGTAAAATCGTGCAAAGTGATGTTGAGTTGTCAAGATTAAGTTAGTTCAGAGTCCACTGAAGTCAAGTAAAATCATGCAAAGTCATGTTGAGTTGTCAAGATTAAGTTAGTTCAGAGTCCATTGAAGTCAAGTAAAATCGTGCAAAGTCATGTTGAGTTGTCAAGATTAAGTTAGTTCAGAGTCCACTGAAGTCAAGTAAAATCATGCAAAGTCATGTTGAGTTGTCAAGGTCAAGTAAAATCGTGCAAAGTCATGTTGAGTTGTCAAGATTAAGTTAGTTCAGTCAATACACCAAGTGGAATGTAGATATGCTCATGGATGTACACAAGTTTCTTGTGCAAGCGTTAACCATATATTCTTATTGAACAATAGGTTATCAGATTGAAAATGGTCATTGTACAGAGGCCTTTGTGGACAAAAGCTCAATGGATGAAAGCTTACCGCATTTTTTGACTGCACATTCTTTCGGTAGAGCTCATACAGCTTACAGCTCATTCAGATAAGTGTTTACTGGCCAAAAGCCCCCCGTGGGGATGCCGGGGGCTCTTTCAGTATAAACAGTATCCCCACCTTCTGGAAATTCTGTGCTAGAAATTTCCTCTTTTCTGTCACTCTCTTTGTTTCTGCTTTGTTCCTTTGCTTTCAGTCATCTCTTTCTATCATTTTCTGTCTTGCTGGTCCATTCACCTGTATGTGTTGGATAGTCTTACTTACTTTCTCTTAGGATTGATAATTGGGTACATGTATTAAGTGCATTTTTGGCTCTAGGGAAATGAGATATGCGGAGGCAGTTTTAGATAATTTAGCCCGTTTTATAAGTATTTTAGTATCCTTAGTTATGTCAACATTTAAATTCAGATATATTTTTTAAATCCCCTGTATGATAAATTGGACAGAGTGGTGGTCAACGCCAGAGGCATCTCCTTAGATTATGTGCACGAGTGCATTGATATGTGTAGTAAATTTCTTTTCCTTTTTTCCTGTTGAAGTATTGTGTATGATTTGATACAGTTATAGCCCTGATATGACTCTACAAAGTTGGCTGGGCTTTACACAAAAATGATAGTAAAAGTAACTGGCCAAAAGACTCGTGCCAGTGGTGCCAAGAACAAAAACACGTCAGTTATAAAGTCGTCTCATCTCTTGCATCAATATCACTGATGTCACATTGGCGACAGCAACACTAAAGACAACAACAGCTAATCTTGAAGACAAGCTGTTATCGTCGGATACGTTGTGTTCATAATCACATTATCAAAATTAATACTCAGTGATCAGAAATACCATGCCCTGCATTTTTCCTGCACGAGAAATCAGGAACAGAGAAAACGGTAACCAGTTTCTTCCAGTATGGTCAGGCCAAAGCAGCTGAAATGTGGTTTCGAAGAAGAATGTTGAGAGTTCCATGGACAGCAAAGAAAACAAACGAAACAGTCTTGATGGAAGCAGACACAAGAAGATCATTGACAAAGAAGATTAGAAAAAGACAAGCAACATGTATAGGACATTTTATGAGGAAAGGGGCATTAGAGCACCTGGTCACAACAGGAAAGGTGGAGGGAAAGAGAACACCAGGTAGGCCCAGGGAGAAAATATTGGACAGACTTGCAGGGTGGCTGAGGACAGAGAGGGTGGAAGATGTACTTGCAGCAACAAGGGATAGATTCATATGGATGGCCATGATCGCCAATGTCATACGGCAGGGCACATGATGATGATGAGGATGGCCAGGCCACATCTGGCGATGAATGTGGTAGTTTTTTTATCCTCTAGTTTCTGTGGGCAGCCATGGAGCTTGATGATCAGAGGAGTATACACAGTTGAATTATATTGCATAGTCCCATGGTTTGTTAGATATCTGCAGACCTGGTACCTCTGTTTTCAGACCTCCAGCTTTCTGTAGGGGTTCTCTCCCCCCCCCCCCCCTTCTTACCAGATGGAGCTAAGACTTTTAGGTGGCTCTTATCCACCTGATGGCTGTGTCAAAGTACGTACAGGGTGTGTTCAGAGTGTGGCTTGCCAAGTGTCCGCCCTGTCTGTCCTAGATTGCCGTTTTGTCCACGCGTACTAACCACCATATCTGAAAGGGTATCGGCCACTTGCGACTTGCCAGAAAGGGGATGGTCACACACACACACACACACACACACACACACACACACACACACACACACACACACACACACACACACACACACACAGACGACACATACACACACACAATAACAACAACAACAACAACACACATACACACATACATACACACACACATACACATACACACACACACAAATAACAACAACAACAAAAACCACATGCACACACACACAGACACACACAGACACACACACACACACACACACACACACACACACACACAGAGAAAAACAACAACAACAAATCCACGCATAACACACAAATACACGTAACACAACACAAACAACAAAACAAAACAAACAAAACGACACTCACACACACACACAAACAAACACACACACACACACACACACACACACACACACACACACACACACACACACTCTCTCTCTCTCTCTCTCTCTCAAATGATAACAACAACGACAACAAAACCAAACACACACTCACAGATTCATACATACACACGCACAGACACACACAGACACACAAACAACAACAACAAAACCACACACACACACACACACACACACACACACACACACACACACACACACACACACACACACACACAACACACACACACACACACACACACACACTCACACACTCGCTCAAAATACCTGATCGAGCACCCCAACACTCTGAAGAGTGGTATCAGCAGAGTCTGTGTGCACCTCATCCCCAGAGAAGAACTCAACAGGTGTCACGTAAAACGTATTGCTGTTGCTGCCGTTAAACGCTTTGTCTGGTGTCGGTCCTCCGTCCCGCCCCCCTGCCCTCACCGTTTTCCCTCTCTCATGCGTCGCCTCTCCTTTGTACTCCACGTTGTAAGGGTTCCACGACTGCAAAGGAGTCAGGAACACGATCTCCAGAGGTATGGCGTAAGACATTCTCTTCGTCACCGTGTGGCATTCTCTCCCCTTCAGGCAGAACTTCAGTGACATGGGGGCGACGCTGGGCTGGGAAGTTTCAGCTACATACATGTTCCTGTCTGCGAACCCTCGATGGACTGCCATCAGCCCTCTGTTCTTCATGATTTTGTACCAGCGATGGTAATAGGCGGTGTTGAGGGGCTGGGCGCTGTCGCTGTCGCTGTCCATGCGCAGCTTGACCGTCCCGAAGGTAGAGTCGGTCAGATGGGCGCCATAGTTGTCCTTGCCTGGGATCTGGCCCATCAGGATGTCCATTCTTGACCAGCTGCACGTACGACATCAACTTCTGTTTTCACCTCTCTCTTCACATTCACTTCCAAATGCTTGCTGTCATTTCTACTATCATTTTCTGCCTTAATGGTCCATTCACCTGTATGTGTTCGATAAAGTCTTACATACTTTTTCTTAGGATTGATAATTTGGGTACAACTACATGTATTAAGTGCATTTTTGGCTCTAGGGAGGTGAGATATGTGGAAGCAATTTTAGGTAATTTATGCCTGTTTTTATATATGTTTCGGTGTCCTTAGGTATGCTTATATTTGTATTCAGGTGTTTTTTTTAAATCCCCTGTGTGATAAATTGGACGGAGTGGTCAACGCCAGGGGCATGTCCTTAGATTCTGTGCTCGAATGCATTGATATCTGTACTTAATTTTCTTTTTTTTTCCTGTTGAAGTTTTGTTGTTTTGAAGCGGTTTTAGCCCAGATATGGCTCTAAGCAGTTGGCTGGGCTTTAAACAACAATAACAATAACAATGTTCATTTTTCATTTAAAGTTTGATTTTGATTTTTTTTGAATGCTGCTCTTTCATTGAGAATTCCTTATAAACAAATAAATGAAAGAAAGTGAATGGAGGTCAGTAAATTAAGGAATCACATGGCGCCTGTTATATGTGTATATGTGTGTTATGTGAATGAAATTGTACCACTGAGGATTTATTTCCTGTTTAGTGTGATTGTTTCCAAAAGGGTATATGTCCTCAAATATATGCACTAGTATGATGAAAAAACAAACGCAACAAAAGAAAACAACAGCAAGAACAAAAGACCATGCCAAATGGGTATAGTGATAACATAACAACAACAACAACTGAAACAACAACAACATCCCCACCCCTCCCAAAAACGCCATCAAAATTACAAACACGAACAACAAATAAGCAAAAAGACTAAAAACAAAACAAACAAAACAAAGCAAAACAAAACAAAACAAACGAAACGAAAATACACACACATACACACACACACTATATGTATGCATATATATGTGTGTGTGTGTATATATATACAACACACATGTATATCTCTGTATATATCCCTCTCTCTACATATATACATGTATATCTCTATATCTATACTATCTATCTATCTGTCTATCTATCTATCTATCTATCCTATCTGTCTATCTATCTATCTATCTATCTATCTATCTATCTGTTTATCTCTCTGCTTATCTAGTCTATCTATCTATCTATCTATCTATCTATCTATCTATCTATCTATTCTATATCTATCTGACTATCAATCTATCTAGATATGTTCAATAGCAACAAAAACATCAACTACAGACTTGCCCGCTTCGTTTCATGTTTTAGCTAGATTTTTACGAAATGTTTGTCATGTTGTCACGATCGAGCATTACGACAGTTCCAGTTCTACTGCAAACAAACTGGTCTAGTAATTTTCAAGGCCACAGTAAGCAAAATACAAACACCCACTCACCACGGAGAACTACATACCTATACGCTTGATCGGCGGGAAAAGGATGAACACTGAAGCGGGCTGCTCGGGAATGCACATAATCGTGAAAGTGCGCTGCGTAGCCAGCCTGCTGGCCAGGCTGTCTAGGGGTTTGAGGTAGGACAGTTTGAAACCTCCCCTGATGGGATGGCAGAGGATCCGGTAGTTCCAGTGGGCCAGCACTGGCAGCCCTGTGCCGTTAGTGCCCATGCCCAGAATGGTTGTAGGCAGGTAGGCGAAGTTTTCCAGGTTGCTTTTGCTCCCCGTATAGGATGTAAAGCGAATCTTTTCCTGTGACAGGTGATGTTATTTTCTTTCAGGCTGGCTCGTACACACACGCATACACACGCGCATGCATGAACACTAACTCGCACAAACGCACACACACACACACACACATCACACGTACACGCACGCACACACACACACAGATACATGTGCACAACCACACACACACACGCATACACATGCGCGCACACATACACACATGCATGTACGAACAATAACTCGCACAGACACACATATATGCGCACTCGCACACACGCACACACATCACACATACATGCACGCACACATACACGCACGCACGGACACTCACTCGCACACTCACACACACACCCACCCACCCACCCACACACACACACACACACAATTCATGTGCACACATGCATACACGCACGCATAACACACACACAACACACGGAGTCAACCTGTCAAAAAATCCAGTATCTTAATTATTTATAATCGTTGCTGTTGAGTCAGTTTCAGTTTCTCAAGATCATGTATTCGCGCTCGGAATGATTTTTACATGCACTGACCATGTCACTGATACAGTGTGATGGAGAAGATGGAAAATGATGATGGCACAAGCCTTAGGCCTGCACGTAAGCTCTGTGAAAAATGCGCGTGGTCTGTCCCAGGGTTGAACCCACAACCCCTCTGTTATGAGTATGACACTCTAACACTTGAGCTAACGGGCCATTAACCCTGATATTTAACGTCAGAGAGACAAAACTATCTTAAATCATTTCAGTCAGCCAGACTACTCGATCAAGGACATTCGTGTAAAAAGTCTGTGGCCTCTGTAGAGTAGCAGCATCTTAGACTGAAACCCCCTCCCCCCAAAACACACACACACACACACACACACACACACACACACACACACACACACACACACACGCACGCGTGCACACACACACACACGCACACGTGCACACACACGCATGCGTGCACACACACATGCGCGCGCACACACACACATGCACGCGTGCACACACACACACACACACACACACACACACACACACACACACACACACACCACACACACACACACACACACACCACACACACACACACACACACACACACACACACACACACACACACACACATACACACACACACACACACACACACACACACACACACACGCACACACATAAACCCACGGAATCCCATTTCATGGAAAAACGTGGTCTATGAAAGCTATGTGGTCCGAATGACAAATCATAACAATATCTCAGTACTACAGAATGCAGTGAAATTACTTTTTCCCCAGTTTTTCCCTGCTTATCAACATATTTACAATTTCTTTGGAGCACTGGTTTGTTTTATTGTGCATGGATATGTGCTGTTTTTTTTTTTTCTGGAAAGGCTTTGTATTTTATCTGTGCAAACTCCAAGATGGTAAGTCTTATATCTTTGTATTTGTCTGTGCAAACTCCAAGATGGTAAGTCTTATACCTCTGTATTTTATCTGTGCAAACTCCAAGATGGTAAGTCTTATATCTTTGTATTTGTCTGTGCAAACTCCAAGATGGTAAGTCTTATATCTTTGTATTTGTCTGTGCAAACTCCAAGATGGTAAGTCTTATATACTCTGTATTTTATCTGTACAAACTCCAAGATGGTAAGTCTTATATATCTCTGTATTTTATCTGTGCAAACTCCAAGATGGTAAGTCTTATATATCTCTGTATTTTATCTGTACAAACTCCAAGATGGTAAGTCTTATATATCTCTGTATTTTATCTGTGCAAACTCCAAGATGGTAAGTCTTATATATCTCTGTATTTTATCTGTGCAAACTCCAAGATGGTAAGTGTTATACCTCTGTATTTTATCTGTGCAAACTCCAAGATGGTAAGTGTTATACTTCTGTATTTTATCTGTGCAAACTCCAAGATGGTAAGTGTTATACCTCTGTATTTTATCTGTGCAAACTCCAAGATGGTAAGTGTTATACCTCTGTATTTTATCTGTACAAACTCCAAGATGGTAAGTCTTATACCTCTGTATTTTATCTGTGCAAACTCCAAGATGGTAAGTGTTATACCTCTGTATTTTATCTGTGCAAACTCCAAGATGGTAAGTGTTATATCTCTGTATTTTATCTGTGCAAACTCCAAGATGGTAAGTCTTATACCTCTGTATTTTATCTGTACAAACTCCAAGATGGTAAGTGTTAATACCTCTGTATTTTATCTGTGCAAACTCCAAGATGGTAAGTCTTTATATCAACTTAGTAATTGTTTATTGTTTTACACTTTATTGAACCCCCCCCCCCCCCCCCCCAGCCAAAAAGCATTCAAATAGAACTCTGTAATAGACGCGTTGGAATAAATGATACAGCGCAAATGCCATAAAAAAAAAGGTAATGTACAATCATTCCAACTGTCCTGAAGTATGTTTATATTTGTATTCAGGTATGTTTTTTGAATCCTCTGTGCGATAAATTGGATGGAGTGGTCAACGCCAGGGGCATGTCCTTAGATTACATGCGCGAATGCGTTGATATGTGTGCTTAAATTTTCTTTTCTTCTTTTTTCCTGTTGAAGTTTTGTATGTTTTGAAGCGGTTATAGCCCTGGTATGGGTCTACACAGTCGGCTGGGCTTTAAACAATAGTAACAATAACATTAACAGTAACAGTAACAATCATTCCAACCTTTCTTACCATAATAATAACAATAAGAATAACAGTAACAATCATTCCAACCTTTCTTACCATACCTGCATGTCAAACCAGGAGTTGGCGTCCAGTTGGTGCCGCTCACTTTCAAACGGTTCCTGCAGCGTGTCGTTGGTGGTCCAAGCGCCCTCCAGGTAGCACAGCAGAGGTTTGAAGTACTTTCGGTAATCTCTCACTGAATAATTTCCATCACGCCACGCTTTGAACCACTCCCGCATCTCCACGATCTGGCGATCGAAATGTGATGTTTTGCTTTTGCGGAAGATGTTTATGAATTCAGTTTGAATCATGTGTAAGTGATGGGAAAAAACAAAACAAAACAAAACAAAAAACAAACATACAACACACAGAGACACAAAAACACACACACAACACAACACACACACAGACACACACACACACACACACACAGACACAGACACAGACAGACACACACAGACACACACACACACACACACACACACAACATACAACAGACACACACAACACACACCAACACAACTCAGACACACACACACAACAACAGACACACGACAACAGACAACAACACACACACAGACACACACACACACACACACTCTTACACACACACAGACAAAAGAAAAAGGAGAGGTGATTTGAAATTTGGAACATGAATGGATTTGATGGGTTTCCCACTCTCTGACAGTCCCAGATGTGCTTCACCTGGATGTGCAAGCATTTATTCAGAAGACCCACGCAGTGCCATCTGCACAGGGTCACAGAGGACTTCAAATAAGAGGCGGATGACTGTATCTATATTTTTTTCCCCAGGAATGTGTGTGGAACAGCACTTTCTGATGAACGTCTGATGACATTTGAAATCTGTTTTCACTGTTGTGACAGTCTACCATTGTCTTCAATGCACATCAAGTTTGATCTCATTCGAAGCTTCTTCAAGAACATGGTGACCCTGTAAAGCATAAAGCAAAAAAAAACCAAAAAAAAAAAAAACCCCGAAAAAACCCAAAAACAAAACAACAAACAAGCAAACAAAAAGAAAGAAAAGAAAACAAAACAAACACACAAAAGAAAACCTGCATAAGTACAAAAAAATAATTCTAATAATTTTTGTAGAAAAATGTATTAGCATGGTGACCCTGTGAAGCAAAGCAAAAAAAAACCAAAAAAAAAAAAAAAAAAAAAAAAATCTGCAGAAGCTTACAAAAATATTTTTCCCAATAATTTTTTTGTAGAAAAATATATTGTTAGAATGGCTTGACCATCTTTTTTTTTAAATTTTTTTTTTTTATATCTGCAGCACATGACGGCCGTTTCCAACACACACTACAAAAACCTAAATATTAGTGTTACCTGATCCTGCACGCTGTCTTTCTGCAGAACCTCAGGGGGCACGTTGGGCAAAGAGATGTCCTCGGTGGCGTGATAGCGAGAATTGTGGGCAGATGGTTTGACCAGCTTGTAGTCATTGTGGCGCGTGCGGAACTCCACCCCGTTCAGCACGGCTACCACCTCCCCCATTCCGCACGTGCGCACGTAATCGCTGTGATCGTGGATGGAACCCACTGACCGGCCCGTGTGCGTTTCCGTGAAGTACGATTTCGTGCCATCGTTTCGTAGACGCACCTGATGAGGAATAGAGGTAGATAGACGACAGACAGACAGACAGGCAGATAGATAGATAAATAGATAGACATGGATGGATGGAAAATAGATAGAAAGATAGATAGACAGATAGATGGATGGATAAAGAGAAATAAATAGATAGATTGATAGATAGACAGACAGACAGACAGACAGATAGATAGATAGAGAGATAGATTAGAGAAGGAAGAGAGAGAGAAGAGAGAGAGAGAGAGAAGAGAGAGAGAGAGAGGAGAGAGAGTTAATCTGGAATATAATTTATATTTTGAGTCGATCTGATTTGATTCAGTTTTACGTCAGCACCCATTTCATGTGATATGGCTGGCGGGAATAACCATCAAAGGGAAGTTTGGGACACCAACCAGCACTAAAATATATGTTAAGATGAGTACTAAGAAATCCAGTCTGATGTAGCTAATCCGAGGTTTGAACCTACTGCCCTTGGATTAAGTCCAACGCTCAACCAAGTGAGCTATTGAAGCCCGCCACATTTTTTTTTATAAAGCAGACTAGTTGATTCTTTCGATGGAACCATGGACTCGAGGTGTCTTATCTCGAGTCCAATCCCTGTCTGCAACATGAAAATTGGCGTGTTTGCTGCCCTTCTTAATATTAATACTCCAATCATTCTGGTGGTGTCAATGTTTCATAGGTTCGCCACCCCCACCCGCACCCCATCCCTCACTCTGGCTTTCATTTCCCATCCACCACTTCAGGCATCCACCGTTATCGTCACCGTTATATTCATCATTATGGATTTCCCCCCCAACCTGTTTGATGCCGGAGTCTCCCGCAGATCTGGAACTCTCTTCCACGTGAAGCTGTTGTAAGATGAGCTGACGTGTAAGGTGTGACGTCACCTCCTCCAGTTGCCGCACGCGCGCCTCCCAATCGTGGTCTGATGACGTGTGTGCTGTGTCGTCACATCGAGACCAGCCAAGGAGGAAGAGGAGGCCGAAGCTCAGAAGCATTGTGACAAAGCTTTGATCAGTGTTGTTGAACGGCTGGAGTCCTCAATTAAAAGTCTGTGGGTAGCTGTTACAGATATATACATATATTCATACATATGTATATATACATCTTTTACATATTTGTCTTTTTCACACACTTGCCCTCGCACTTATGTGTGCATGCTCACTCATCCACCCACCCATTCACCCACATACACACACATACGGTAAGGTAACACAAAGGCGAGCGCACACACTGCTCTTTCTCTCACTTTCATACCGGGATTTGCTATCCATGTCGACAAATATGTTTGTGTAGGCCTACACTGATGGCGCTCATACCTGTCGATTGTTGAGTAGAAGACAAGAAACACAGAGACACATGTCATCACAATGTAAGCAAGGTAATTCCAATGGCAGATTGATACTGTTTCAAAAGCCATTGGCTAGATACTTCTTAAGGACTTGGCTAGCTCATGGGTTTATGTGCAGGCTTAACGTTTGTGTCATGATCATTCTGGATCTTCTCCATCACTTGGCACTTGTGCCGTTAGTGCAATGGAATTCATTCGGTGAGCGGAGGCGTCATCTTGAGAAACTGAAACTGAAACTTGTTGTTCATATACGGCCCCTTTAACCTGTAGAAGGTTAAATAATTTGTCTTTTTTGTTTTCTTTTTTTCTCGGCGTTCTAAATTTTCTTGGATCCCCCCATGGGGATGCTGGGGGCTCTTCCAGTATAAACAGTATCCCACATTCTGGAAATTCTGTGCTAGAAATTTCCTCTTTTCTGTCACTCTCTTTATTTCATTTTTCCTCCTTTGCGTTCTGTCATTTCTTCCTATCATTTTCTGCCTTTCAGGTCCATTCACCTGCGTGTGTTCGATAAAGTCTTACGAACTTTCTCTTTGGATTGATAATTGGGAACATGTATCAAGTGCATTTTTGGCGCCAGGGAAATGAAATATGCGGAATTTAGGCCCGTTTTTATGCATGTTTTAGTGTCAGTCCTTAGTTATGTTTGAGTGTATACTCAAGTATGTTTTTTAAATCCCCTGTGTGATAAATTGGACGGAGTTGTTAACGCCAGGGGGACCCCTTAGATTCTGTGCGCAACTGCATTGATATGTGTACTTAATTTTCTTTTCCTTTTTTTTTCCTGTTGAAGTATTGCGTTTGTTTTGAAATGGCTATAGCATTGGTATGGCTGTACGCAGTCGGTTGGGCTTTAAACAAAAAATAACAATAACAATACACACGAAGGAGATTTAGGCACTAGTATGTCCGTGCTTATTTTAACCTGGGAGAAAGGGAAAATTCTCCACCCACCTTTGAATCACTAGGCGGTATCCAGGCAGGGTCGAACCCAGACCTTTAGGAGTTCGACTTCTTACCTACTTGACAAGGATGATGCTCTTTCTATTCCCCAGGCCTCGAAAAATGACAAGCTGCCCCATCTGATCAAGGCCTTTAATCCTTTGACTTTTGCCCCTATCATAAGTATCAACCAACTACAAAAACTTACCCCCTTGACTCCCTCACCCTATCCAACAGCTTCCTGGAGAAAGCTGGTGGATAGGTGAGGTAATCAAAAAGTTAATTTTTTACTTTGCTGGCATGGTCGTCAATGCAGGATGCCTGTGGACTTGTGGACAGGGTGCGGGAGTCAAAGGGTTAAAGAAAGTGAGAAGAATCAGAAGAGAAGTTCTCCATTGTATTCCCGCTCATTGTGGAATACCAGAAAACGAGACGGTACCCGAGCTATCAAGAGGAGAAGCCCAGGACCACCAGACAGAGAACACCGTCAGTTACCGGTACAGCAAGAGAAAATGCATCATCAGACCACTCCTTAACCCTTTGACTCCCGCACCCTATCCACCAACTGCAAAAACTTAATCCTTTGATTCCCTCACCCTGTCCACCAGCTTCCTGCAGGAAGCTGGTGGATAGGGTGATGGAATCAAAGGTTTAAGTTTTTGCTTTGCTAGCATGGTTGACAATGCAGGATGCTGGTGGACAGGGTGCGGGAGTCAAAGGGTTAATCCATGGACAGAAATGGACATCTACTATCCTTTGTGCAGCTAGTAATCCTGATGAGGATCTTCACTGGCCACAACCGGCTCAACACCCATATGAATCGCAAGTTGAAACTGACGCCATACCTACCTGCCCCTGCGGTCAAGAGGACCAAACATCATCATCATCACCGTCATCGTCATCATCATCATCATCGTCATCATCATCATCATCATCATCATCATCATCATCACCACCACCACCACCACCACCACCACCACCACCACCACCACCACCACACCACCAAGGACAACAAGAACAGCAATTGTATCATTGACTTTACCTTTGGAAAGAAAGGATCAATCAATCAGTCAGTCGATCAATCATCGTCATCGTTATCATCATCAGCGACAGCAACAACACTACAATAAGAACAAGAACAAGAACAATAATAGCAACAACAACCTTACCAGGGCAGGTAGAGAATCTATGAAGAAACAGGTGATTGTTCTGCTGTGAAACTTGCTTTCGTTCAAACACCCACGGTAATTTCCACGAAGATTCCTGGCCTACTGGCTGTTCTTTTGTCTTCATTTATATGCCCACGATCACATGAATATTTAAGTCGTAACAGCTGGGAAGGCCGGGTGGGGGTGGGGGTGACAGTAGGGCATTGGGGGAAGGTGAGAGGATGGTAGGGAGTGAGAATGTGTGCTGTATGCGTGATGGTAAGAAAGAGCGTAGGTTAAAGGTCGGGTTATAAGCGGGGAAGTGGCGTTGAATAGATTGGGTATATCATCATTTTTCAGTGTTTCGAGCTGGTTTTTTTTTCTCCTGATGTGTGTATACACGTTGTTTGACCCACACATGTACTGTGCAGGCTTTGTGTCGCTACACAGTCTGCATAGTCCGTCTTCCATGGGTATGCATGCTGAGTATTTTTGTGTGTTCACAAGCCATTGAACATTGACAATGACCTACAGGGTATTTAACGCGCGTATTTGATGTTACGCGTGCTCAAAAGGGGGTCCAGGCACTGGCAGATCTGTACGTTTAGTTGAACTGGAAGATGTGAACAGTATCCACCCCATATTTACCGGGTGGTACCCATACAGGTTGGAACTCGAAGACTTTGTGATCGGAAGTGGGATGTCCTGGCCACTTGTCTTACCTACTCATCAAGACAGTTCTTAAAAATCGATGATTGAACTGATAACTGAACTCGTTGTTTCTCTCTCTGTCTGTCTGTCTGTCTGTCTCTGTCTCTGTCTCTCTCTCTCTGTCTCTGTCTGTCTGTCTGTCTCTCTCTCTCTGTCTCTGTCTCTCTGTCTATCTGTCTGTCTGTCTGTCTCTCTCTCTGTGTGTAAACGTGAAGTTTTGTTACTTTTGGATAGATTATGGTTATTATTACTTTTTTCATTAAGTTCACGGTCCTCTCATGCGTTTTGCTCTCTCTGTCTCTGTCTCTCTCTCTGTCTCTGTCTCTCTGTCTGTCTGTCTGTCTGACTGTCTGTCTATCTGTCTGTCTGTCTCTGTCTCTCTCTGTGTAAACGTGAAGTTTTGTTACTTTTGGATAGATCATGGTTATTATTACTTTTTTCATTGAAGCTCGGGATGGGAATGCCGAGACAAAGAGGGGAATAGGTAGGTAGAGAGAGAGAGAGAGAGAGAGAGAGAGAGAGAGAGAGAGAGAGAGAGAGAGTGTGGGGTGTGTGTGTGTGTGTGTGTGTGTGTGTGTGTGTGTGTATGTGTGCGTGAGTGTTAAAAAAAGAAAAGAGAGAGAGAGAATCGCCTCTGAATGTTCCGGCTTTCAGGCATTGTCTTTCAACTACAAAACAACAGAAAATATCTGTTTATCTATGAGAGAGAGAAAGAGAGAAGAGAAGAGGAGAGAGAGAGAGAAAGAGAGAGAGAGAGAGAGAGAGGAGAGAGAGAGAGAGAGAGATGAGAGAGAGAGAGAGAGCAAAACGCATGAGAGGACCTTGAACTGTAGAAGACTGCAGAGACACAAGCGAAGGAGAGACGGACTGACAGACAGACAGACAGGCTAACAGACTTCAAATCAATCTACACCGTTCTACCCATTTGTAAAATACTGGAAAGGACAAAGCGTACCACAGTGACAAATGAAGATTGGCATTTCCATGCACAATTAAGATTACTTTGTAGACAACCGTAACTGCCACGCACGAATGACAAGCAGTTTCCATGATAATTTGTGTTGTGACTGTGATGATGACTGCTAATTTGGATACAACAGAGAAAAATAATGAACTCATTTCTGGTGCAGCTTGTCAGGTTATTTCTTTTCCCATTTTTTCTTTTTTAATTTTTTCTTCTTTTTTTGCAAGAAATCTCAACGCAGCACAACATAACACAGCACAATACAGCACAACACAACCCAGCAAAACAGCACAACACGACAGCACAGCACAGCACAGCACAGCACAACAAAGCACAACACCACACAGCGCAACACGACACGACACGGCACAGCACAGCAAAACACAAACAACACCACACAACACAGCTTAACACAACAAAACACCGCACGGCACAACAACAAACAAACCACATCACACCACATCACATCACAACTCAGCACAACACAGCACAGCACAGCAGAACAGAAGAAAACAAAACAAAACAACAGAACAAAACATCACATCACATCACACCACATCACACCGCATTACACCGCAACAACACAACACAACACAACACAACACAACACAACACAACACAACACAACACAACGCAACGCAACGCAACGCAACGCAACGCAACGCAACACACTTATACCAGGAGATGTCACAGGAATACAAAGCAGATAGCATTCAGCTGAAAGGGAATTCTGGCGTAGAGTACTGTTGTAGATGTGGACCGTCTGCCACCACCATCGATCCAGCGACGCCATTATCTTACTCCCCCCCCCCTCCCTCGTGGGGATGCCAGGGGCTCTTTCAGAACAAATAGTATCCCCACCTTCTGGAAATTCTGTGCTAGAAATTTCCTCTTTTCTGTCATTCTCTTTGTTTCTGCCTTGCTACTTTGCTTTCTGTTATTTCTTCCTATCATTTTCTGCCTTGCTGCTCCATTCACCTGTATGTGTACAACCGTCTTACATACTCTCTCTTAGGATTGATAATTGGGTACATGTATTAAATGCATTTTTAACTCTAGGAAAGTGATTGTAGGCCTACGTGAGAAGTCTGCTTTTGTTTCCATCAGGGATGCTTGGGTGTTTTAAAAAGAATGAAAAAGTGGTTTGCTGATGGCATTGGCATTTTGGACTTTGGTCTCATTTTCTCTGTCCAGTTTTCCATCTTCGGTAAACAAGCTTGCCAAGTACATAAATTCACAGGACAGTGCAACAGATAAAAACAGGATAAATACCAAGACAGCACAACAAATAAAAACAAGATAAAAAATACAATGCCAGATACATTGAACCGAAATAAATCAAACGAAATCATCAATGTCGTTTGTACACTGCAGTTACACGTAGGACTAATTCCAATCGTGCCTTGCAAACAAATTTAATGAAAAAACCCAACTACAAAACAAACAAACAAAAAACAAACAAACAAACAAAAACAACAACAGTTCAGGTGAAAATCACGAGAGAAGAAAAGGATGATTATTGGGATGGCTTGACAATCTTGTTTTAATGAAATGAACAGTTCTGGAAAGTCACAATGACCTTACAGGCTGCTTACCGAAGAAAGTGCAGACTGTCTGGAGCTTTTTATGGGAGTAATTCTAACCACGACACCTACTGAGAAAGACAAATTAATGATACATACACGACAGGCGGTTTAAACACAGAAATGTCAGCTGGGCAATTATTGCCACGTAGATGAATATCAAACATCAATCACCTTTGTATTGTCAGCGTACTTATTGACTTGTTGTGGTGGTAGTTTACGTTGTTGATGTTTTCAACCATGCCAGTCAAAAGGCTGTATTCTGCCTGATGTGGACAGTTGGCATCTTGCCAAACTCGGGTTGGAGTTATCTTTTCTTCGGCCCAGTCTTCTTTTGATCTCTTTCAGTATGTTCGATGGATGTGTCGGTGTTTTGCTGAGGCTGTGGATATCCACATACCCGACACCAACACGCAACACCAACACAACACCAACATGACATAAATGGACAAAATATGTTTTGGTGTGTGTGTGTGTGTGTGTGTGTGTGTGTGTGTGTGTGTGTGTGTGTGTGTGTGGGTGGGTGGGTGGGTGGGTGGGTGTTTTGCTTTTTTCTTGGTTTTTTTTTTTTTGATTTGCTGTGCCATTTCACAGAGTTTAGAACAATTTTTCACAAGACTGTATGATTGGAAATCCGATGTCCTGGCCACTTGCCTAACGTGCTCGTCAAGACAATTTTTAAAAATCGATAATTGAACTGATAATTAAACTCGTTTTGTTTCTCTTCCTCTCTCTCTCTCTCTCTCTCTCTCTCTCTCTCTCTCTCTCTCTCTCTCTCTCTCTCTCTCTCTCTCTCTCTCTCTCTCTCTCTGTGTTTGCTTTTTGTGGTTTTGTTTGTTTTGTTTTGCTGTGCCATTTCACAGAGTTTAGGATAATTTTTCACAATGTTTAGATGACGATTTACTGTGGAAATAATTATCACAACGCTTTGAAAAAATTCATTCTAGATTGAGACCGCGTGGCAGGGCTGTATTGTACGACTTACTTCTATATTGTCTGGGTGTCAACCCGGCCCGAGAGATAGACACCTGCATCGTTGGCAGGACATTTTTTAACACGCTCAAGGACACTTCCATGAAGTGGAAGAGGATCGACTGTGTGGTCCCAGACTTCTGAAAGAGCCCATTCAGAACTCAGAGAGGAGCCGGTTGGGGGACCGAAAAGTCCCACAATCATTGAGACAGAACGGATGGAATTTGAACTCTAAATCTCACAGTTAGTAGTCCGTTGTGCTAAGCATTGCAACAGTCCGCAGAAATGCTTTTGTTTTGGACGGTTGGCATCTTGCCAAAACTCAGGCTGAAGTTACCTTCTCTGTGGCCCACCCAGTCTTCTTTTGATCCGCTTTCAGTACGTTCGATGGATGTGTCGGTGGTTTGCTGAAGCTGTGGATATCCACATACCCGACACCCACACACAGCACCAACACAACACCAACACGACACAAATGCTTCGACAAAAAAAGTTTTGGTTGGTGTGTTAGAATTACTCTGCCTGATGTGGACAGTTGGCATCTTGCCAAACTCGGGTTGGAGTTATCTTTTCTTCGGCCCAGTCTTCTTTTGATCTCTTTCAGTATGTTCGGTAAACAAGCTTGCCTGATGTCCACCCACGGTAATTTCCACGAAGATTCCTGGCCTACTGGCTGTTCTTTTGTCTTCTATCAAAACCAGATTCTACCAACACCGGTCAAACATCCAAAAAAATACAGGCACTCAGGTCACCAAACACTTCAACCAAACTGGCCATTCACTTCAAAACTTAAAATGTATCGCAGTGGAAAAGGTGCACTCTGAGAACCTGGACACCAGACTGAGGAGGGAGATTTTTTGGATGAACAAAATGAAAACCATATTTCCTCTGGGCCTGAACTCTGTCAATTGACGCACAACAATATCGAGTCAAAACTACGTAATGTAGCCTACGTAAAATATTCTGATGTGTTTGTGTAGCATATCGTAGTCAGTGACTAAAGTCCCCTTGAGGAAGGCGGGTGTACCGCCGAAAATTTGGGAAATTTTTACATTGATTTGTTGCCTTTTCTGTGCACATGCTGCTTGAATTATATATTACAATCTACAGAAAAGCTAGTATCACTCTTAGTGATCCAAATCGATGACACCATCATCTTCCTCCTCGCCATTGCTTGTGTGCTGTTTATTTATATATTAAAATTGTTCGCTGTGACCTCTTCTGAATCCTTAACTGGATCCGGCACGATGGCAACTGACTTCGCCAGCACCCTGAAGAAGCTGTCTAAGTCAAGGGATCGACTACTACGTTATGAAAGGCATGTCAACTTTTTGAACTGCTGCCTACAAAATCACGTCATCCCAAACGGTATGTGTATGAAATTTGGAAAAGACGCTCTCCCTCAATCAGAGTTTCTTTCCCAAACAGTTGATTTGACCCTCCAGTGTGCTAGCCAAGAAATACTTCGTTCATGCAGAGACACATACCAGTCACTGGTTACAAGTGAAATGGCACTCAAACACAAAATTTTATACCATTTGCATCAAACAACTGATTTTCATCAATTCGAGGCTGTAAGAAAATACGACTATCAGAGATCAATGGTCAAGAAACACAACCTCAATACAAAAAAGAAAAGAAAACTGGAACAATTATTGCAGCAAAAACATGAAAGTTCTCCTTTACCTACTCCTCCTAAACCTAAACCAAGATCCCGCAGATTCAAAAGAAAAACAGTGACTGTAGAAAATGACAATGATGTACAACATCCACATTCCATTGACAAACACATTTTGATTAACCTGTCAAGTGAAACACTCACAGAAACACAGGCAAGTGTCTTAAAATTAGGACCCAAATTTTGCCCAACACCCCAGGCCTTTGATCACGAGCAGTTGGTGAAAGATGTCACTGAGGGTTGTCGTAGAGTTCGCCTCAAAGAACTGTACTTTGACACTGTACCAAAAGAACAAGAGCCCCCCAAATTTTACAAGCGGTCAGGCTTCATGTCACAGCCTGGTAGGGACAGATCACTGGACGCATTCTGTGACACACTTCAGAGTAAGGTAAATGTCCATCAATGCAGAAAGCGCCCCCATGACAACCTTAAGCCGCAACAAAGACGGGCACTACAACAGCTCAGAAATATGGTACAAAACAGACAGATAAGGATAACCACTGCTGACAAGGGTGGTGCTGTGGTCATACAAAACATTTCAGACTACCTGACAGAAGCCTACCGCCAGCTTAACAACACAAATCACTATAAACAACTGGATAAAGATTCAACAATACAGATCACCAAAGTTTCCAACGATCTGGTCAACAGACTGCACAGAGACAACCTCATAGACAACAATACATATAAATGGGCAATAGTGGAACCCCAACAAGTCAGATGTCACCGCTTCTATACACTGCCTAAAATACACAAGACATTGTCCAACCCGCCAGGTAGGCCTATCATTTCCGGAACTAACGGACCCACTGAAAAAATATCCAAACTGGTCGATCACTGGTTACAAGAATATGTAGTGAATCTACCGAGCTATATCAGAGACAGTACTCATTTTCTCCGCACCTTACAAGACTGGAACCAAAACCATGGCCCTTTTCAAAACACCACTCTGGTCACCATAGACGTTGTGAGTTTGTATTCAAACATTCCACATGACGAACTCATCACTGCACTCAAATACTACCTCAGAGATGACAACCAGCAGTCCACCGCACCACCAACAGACCGAGTCATAGAATTAGTCTCTCATGTTCTCTTTAACAATGTTTTCCAGTTTGAAAAAAACTACTACCAACAAATGTTTGGCACTGCAATGGGAACACCCATGGCCCCTTCTGTTGCCAACCTATTTATGGGTTGGTTAGAATCTCAACTTTTGGCCAACAGCCCTGTCACCATTTCTGACCAGTACTGGAAACGCTTTATTGATGACATTTTCTTACTATGGACAGGCCCTGTTTCTGAGTTAGAACAGTTCTCAACCTACATCAACTCCTTCCACCCTACCATTAAGTTTACATTGAACTCATCCACCAACCAGTTACCCTTCCTTGATGTTCAGGTCAGCATTGACAATGACTACCTAGTGACTGATGTGTACACCAAACCTACAGATTCCCATTCTTATCTACATAGCCTGTCCTGTCATCCTCAACACGTGATCAAAAACATTCCATACAGCCAGTTTCTGAGACTTCGCCGCCTGTGTTCTGACCCTACCACCTTCAGTCGACACTGTACAGAAATGACACGCTATTTTGCCCGCTGAGGATACAATTCCAGGCTTGTACAGAATGCCAAACATCGTGCTGGCCTCATCCCCAGATCACAGATCCTTCAATACAAACCCAAACAGACAGCCACCAGAGCCCCCTTCATCGTCACCCACCATCCATCTAACCCACCCCTCCGTCAGTGGCTCAGGGAACTCCACTCCACAATCCTTCACACCAGCAGCAAAATGCAGAAGGCTGTTCCGGACCCACCTATCCTAGGGGAGAGATGTTGTCGCTCCCTGCGTAACCTCCTCATGCCATCCTGCCTTCCAATCCCTCCTGACCCTGATGTCGGCTGTTTCAAGTGTTCAGCTAAACAGTGCATCATTTGTGAACAACACTTGATTGAAGGTGTAACTTTCAGCAGTTTCAACACGAGTGAAACTTTCCAAATAAGGCACAAACTGACATGTACATCTACCAACGTAGTGTATCTCCTCCACTGCGATATCTGCCCTAAAACTCAATATATAGGACAAACGAAAAATTCTATCAAAACCAGATTCTACCAACACCGGTCAAACATCCAAAAAAATACAGGCACTCAGGTCACCAAACACTTCAACCAAACTGGCCATTCACTTCAAAACTTAAAATGTATCGCAGTGGAAAAGGTGCACTCTGAGAACCTGGACACCAGACTGAGGAGGGAGTCTTTTTGGATGAACAAAATGAAAACCATATTTCCTCTGGGCCTGAACTCTGTCAATTGACGTCACAACAATATCGAGTCAAAACTACGTAATGTAGCCTACGTAAAATATTCTGATGTGTTTGTGTAGCATTTCGTAGTCAGTGACTAAAGTCCGCTTGAGGAAGGCGGGTGTACCGCCGAAAATTTGGGAAATTTTTACATTGATTTGTTGCCTTTTCTGTGCACATGTTGCTTGAATTATATATTACAATCTACAGAAAAGCTAGTATCACTCTTAGTGATCCAAATCGATGACACCATCATCTTCCTCCTCGCCATTGCTTGTGTGCTGTTTATTTATATATTAAAATTGTTCGCTGCGACCTCTTCTGAATCCTTAACTGGATCCGGCACGATGGCAACTGACTTCGCCAGCACCCTGAAGAAGCTGTCTAAGTCAAGGGATCGACTACTACGTTATGAAAGGCATGTCAACTTTTTGAACTGCTGCCTACAAAATCACGTCATCCCAAACGGTATGTGTATGAAATTTGGAAAAGACGCTCTCCCTCAATCAGAGTTTCTTTCCCAAACAGTTAATTTGACCCTCCAGTGTGCTAGCCAAGAAATACTTCGTTCATGCAGAGACACATACCAGTCACTGGTTATAAGTGAAATGGCACTCAAACACAAAATTTTATACCATTTGCATCAAACAACTGATTTTCATCAATTCGAGGCTGTAAGAAAATACGACTATCAGAGATCAATGGTCAAGAAACACAACCTCAATACAAAAAAGAAAAGAAAACTGGAACAATTATTGCAGCAAAAACATGAAAGTTCTCCTTTACCTACTCCTCCTAAACCTAAACCAAGATCCCGCAGATTCAAAAGAAAAACAGTGACTGTAGAAAATGACAATGATGTACAACATCCACATTCCATTGACAAACACATTTTGATTAACCTGTCAAGTGAAACACTCACAGAAACACAGGCAAGTGTCTTAAAATTAGGACCCAAATTTTGCCCAACACCCCAGGCCTTTGATCACGAGCAGTTGGTGAAAGATGTCACTGAGGGTTGTCGTAGAGTTCGCCTCAAAGAACTGTACTTTGACACTGTACCAAAAGAACAAGAGCCCCCCAAATTTTACAAGCGGTCAGGCTTCATGTCACAGCCTGGTAGGGACAGATCACTGGACGCATTCTGTGACACACTTCAGAGTAAGGTAAATGTCCATCAATGCAGAAAGCGCCCCCATGACAACCTTAAGCCGCAACAAAGACGGGCACTACAACAGCTCAGAAATATGGTACAAAACAGACAGATAAGGATAACCACCGCTGACAAGGGTGGTGCTGTGGTCATACAAAACATTTCAGACTACCTGACAGAAGCCTACCGCCAGCTTAACAACACAAATCACTATAAACAACTGGATAAAGATTCAACAATACAGATCGCCAAAGTTTCCAACGATCTGGTCAACAGACTGCACAGAGACAACCTCATAGACAACAATACATATAAATGGGCAATAGTGGAACCCCAACAAGTCAGATGTCACCGCTTCTATACACTGCCTAAAATACACAAGACATTGTCCAACCCGCCAGGTAGGCCTATCATTTCCGGAACTAACGGACCCACTGAAAAAATATCCAAACTGGTCGATCACTGGTTACAAGAATATGTAGTGAATCTACCGAGCTATATCAGAGACAGTACTCATTTTCTCCGCACCTTACAAGACTGGAACCAAAACCATGGCCCTTTTCAAAACACCACTCTGGTCACCATAGACGTTGTGAGTTTGTATTCAAACATTCCACATGACGAACTCATCACTGCACTCAGATACTACCTCAGAGATGACAACCAGCAGTCCACCGCACCACCAACAGACCGAGTCATAGAATTAGTCTCTCATGTTCTCTTTAACAATGTTTTCCAGTTTGAAAAAAACTACTACCAACAAATGTTTGGCACTGCAATGGGAACACCCATGGCCCCTTCTGTTGCCAACCTATTTATGGGTTGGTTAGAATCTCAACTTTTGGCCAACAGCCCTGTCACCATTTCTGACCAGTACTGGAAACGCTTTATTGATGACATTTTCTTACTATGGACAGGCCCTGTTTCTGAGTTAGAACAGTTCTCAACCTACATCAACTCCTTCCACCCTACCATTAAGTTTACATTGAACTCATCCACCAACCAATTACCCTTCCTTGATGTTCAGGTCAGCATTGACAATGACTACCTAGTGACTGATGTGTACACCAAACCTACAGATTCCCATTCTTATCTACATAGCCTGTCCTGTCATCCTCAACACGTGATCAAAAACATTCCATACAGCCAGTTTCTGAGACTTCGCCGCCTGTGTTCTGACCCTACCACCTTCAGTCGACACTGTACAGAAATGACACGCTATTTTGCCCGCTGAGGATACAATTCCAGGCTTGTACAGAATGCTAAACATCGTGCTGGCCTCATCCCCAGATCACAGATCCTTCAATACAAACCCAAACAGACAGCCACCAGAGCCCCCTTCATCGTCACCCACCATCCATCTAACCCACCCCTCCGTCAGTGGCTCAGGGAACTCCACTCCACAATCCTTCACACCAGCAGCAAAATGCAGAAGGCTGTTCCGGACCCACCTATCCTAGGGGAGAGATGTTGTCGCTCCCTGCGTAACCTCCTCATGCCATCCTGCCTTCCAATCCCTCCTGACCCTGATGTCGGCTGTTTCAAGTGTTCAGCTAAACAGTGCATCATTTGTGAACAACACTTGATTGAAGGTGTAACTTTCAGCAGTTTCAACACGAGTGAAACTTTCCAAATAAGGCACAAACTGACATGTACATCTACCAACGTAGTGTATCTCCTCCACTGCGATATCTGCCCTAAAACTCAATATATAGGACAAACGAAAAATTCTATCAAAACCAGATTCTACCAACACCGGTCAAACATCCAAAAAAATACAGGCACTCAGGTCACCAAACACTTCAACCAAACTGGCCATTCACTTCAAAACTTAAAATGTATCGCAGTGGAAAAGGTGCACTCTGAGAACCTGGACACCAGACTGAGGAGGGAGTCTTTTTGGATGAACAAAATGAAAACCATATTTCCTCTGGGCCTGAACTCTGTCAATTGACGTCACAACAATATCGAGTCAAAACTACGTAATGTAGCCTACGTAAAATATTCTGATGTGTTTGTGTAGCATTTCGTAGTCAGTGACTAAAGTCCGCTTGAGGAAGGCGGGTGTACCGCCGAAAATTTGGGAAATTTTTACATTGATTTGTTGCCTTTTCTGTGCACATGTTGCTTGAATTATATATTACAATCTACAGAAAAGCTAGTATCACTCTTAGTGATCCAAATCGATGACACCATCATCTTCCTCCTCGCCATTGCTTGTGTGCTGTTTATTTATATATTAAAATTGTTCGCTGCGACCTCTTCTGAATCCTTAACTGGATCCGGCACGATGGCAACTGACTTCGCCAGCACCCTGAAGAAGCTGTCTAAGTCAAGGGATCGACTACTACGTTATGAAAGGCATGTCAACTTTTTGAACTGCTGCCTACAAAATCACGTCATCCCAAACGGTATGTGTATGAAATTTGGAAAAGACGCTCTCCCTCAATCAGAGTTTCTTTCCCAAACAGTTAATTTGACCCTCCAGTGTGCTAGCCAAGAAATACTTCGTTCATGCAGAGACACATACCAGTCACTGGTTATAAGTGAAATGGCACTCAAACACAAAATTTTATACCATTTGCATCAAACAACTGATTTTCATCAATTCGAGGCTGTAAGAAAATACGACTATCAGAGATCAATGGTCAAGAAACACAACCTCAATACAAAAAAGAAAAGAAAACTGGAACAATTATTGCAGCAAAAACATGAAAGTTCTCCTTTACCTACTCCTCCTAAACCTAAACCAAGATCCCGCAGATTCAAAAGAAAAACAGTGACTGTAGAAAATGACAATGATGTACAACATCCACATTCCATTGACAAACACATTTTGATTAACCTGTCAAGTGAAACACTCACAGAAACACAGGCAAGTGTCTTAAAATTAGGACCCAAATTTTGCCCAACACCCCAGGCCTTTGATCACGAGCAGTTGGTGAAAGATGTCACTGAGGGTTGTCGTAGAGTTCGCCTCAAAGAACTGTACTTTGACACTGTACCAAAAGAACAAGAGCCCCCCAAATTTTACAAGCGGTCAGGCTTCATGTCACAGCCTGGTAGGGACAGATCACTGGACGCATTCTGTGACACACTTCAGAGTAAGGTAAATGTCCATCAATGCAGAAAGCGCCCCCATGACAACCTTAAGCCGCAACAAAGACGGGCACTACAACAGCTCAGAAATATGGTACAAAACAGACAGATAAGGATAACCACCGCTGACAAGGGTGGTGCTGTGGTCATACAAAACATTTCAGACTACCTGACAGAAGCCTACCGCCAGCTTAACAACACAAATCACTATAAACAACTGGATAAAGATTCAACAATACAGATCGCCAAAGTTTCCAACGATCTGGTCAACAGACTGCACAGAGACAACCTCATAGACAACAATACATATAAATGGGCAATAGTGGAACCCCAACAAGTCAGATGTCACCGCTTCTATACACTGCCTAAAATACACAAGACATTGTCCAACCCGCCAGGTAGGCCTATCATTTCCGGAACTAACGGACCCACTGAAAAAATATCCAAACTGGTCGATCACTGGTTACAAGAATATGTAGTGAATCTACCGAGCTATATCAGAGACAGTACTCATTTTCTCCGCACCTTACAAGACTGGAACCAAAACCATGGCCCTTTTCAAAACACCACTCTGGTCACCATAGACGTTGTGAGTTTGTATTCAAACATTCCACATGACGAACTCATCACTGCACTCAGAATACTACCTCAGAGATGACAACCAGCAGTCCACCGCACCACCAACAGACCGAGTCATAGAATTAGTCTCTCATGTTCTCTTTAACAATGTTTTCCAGTTTGAAAAAAACTACTACCAACAAATGTTTGGCACTGCAATGGGAACACCCATGGCCCCTTCTGTTGCCAACCTATTTATGGGTTGGTTAGAATCTCAACTTTTGGCCAACAGCCCTGTCACCATTTCTGACCAGTACTGGAAACGCTTTATTGATGACATTTTCTTACTATGGACAGGCCCTGTTTCTGAGTTAGAACAGTTCTCAACCTACATCAACTCCTTCCACCCTACCATTAAGTTTACATTGAACTCATCCACCAACCAATTACCCTTCCTTGATGTTCAGGTCAGCATTGACAATGACTACCTAGTGACTGATGTGTACACCAAACCTACAGATTCCCATTCTTATCTACATAGCCTGTCCTGTCATCCTCAACACGTGATCAAAAACATTCCATACAGCCAGTTTCTGAGACTTCGCCGCCTGTGTTCTGACCCTACCACCTTCAGTCGACACTGTACAGAAATGACACGCTATTTTGCCCGCTGAGGATACAATTCCAGGCTTGTACAGAATGCTAAACATCGTGCTGGCCTCATCCCCAGATCACAGATCCTTCAATACAAACCCAAACAGACAGCCACCAGAGCCCCCTTCATCGTCACCCACCATCCATCTAACCCACCCCTCCGTCAGTGGCTCAGGGAACTCCACTCCACAATCCTTCACACCAGCAGCAAAATGCAGAAGGCTGTTCCGGACCCACCTATCCTAGGGGAGAGATGTTGTCGCTCCCTGCGTAACCTCCTCATGCCATCCTGCCTTCCAATCCCTCCTGACCCTGATGTCGGCTGTTTCAAGTGTTCAGCTAAACAGTGCATCATTTGTGAACAACACTTGATTGAAGGTGTAACTTTCAGCAGTTTCAACACGAGTGAAACTTTCCAAATAAGGCACAAACTGACATGTACATCTACCAACGTAGTGTATCTCCTCCACTGCGATATCTGCCCTAAAACTCAATATATAGGACAAACGAAAAATTCTATCAAAACCAGATTCTACCAACACCGGTCAAACATCCAAAAAAATACAGGCACTCAGGTCACCAAACACTTCAACCAAACTGGCCATTCACTTCAAAACTTAAAATGTATCGCAGTGGAAAAGGTGCACTCTGAGAACCTGGACACCAGACTGAGGAGGGAGTCTTTTTGGATGAACAAAATGAAAACCATATTTCCTCTGGGCCTGAACTCTGTCAATTGACGTCACAACAATATCGAGTCAAAACTACGTAATGTAGCCTACGTAAAATATTCTGATGTGTTTGTGTAGCATTTCGTAGTCAGTGACTAAAGTCCGCTTGAGGAAGGCGGGTGTACCGCCGAAAATTTGGGAAATTTTTACATTGATTTGTTGCCTTTTCTGTGCACATGTTGCTTGAATTATATATTACAATCTACAGAAAAGCTAGTATCACTCTTAGTGATCCAAATCGATGACACCATCATCTTCCTCCTCGCCATTGCTTGTGTGCTGTTTATTTATATATTAAAATTGTTCGCTGCGACCTCTTCTGAATCCTTAACTGGATCCGGCACGATGGCAACTGACTTCGCCAGCACCCTGAAGAAGCTGTCTAAGTCAAGGGATCGACTACTACGTTATGAAAGGCATGTCAACTTTTTGAACTGCTGCCTACAAAATCACGTCATCCCAAACGGTATGTGTATGAAATTTGGAAAAGACGCTCTCCCTCAATCAGAGTTTCTTTCCCAAACAGTTAATTTGACCCTCCAGTGTGCTAGCCAAGAAATACTTCGTTCATGCAGAGACACATACCAGTCACTGGTTATAAGTGAAATGGCACTCAAACACAAAATTTTATACCATTTGCATCAAACAACTGATTTTCATCAATTCGAGGCTGTAAGAAAATACGACTATCAGAGATCAATGGTCAAGAAACACAACCTCAATACAAAAAAGAAAAGAAAACTGGAACAATTATTGCAGCAAAAACATGAAAGTTCTCCTTTACCTACTCCTCCTAAACCTAAACCAAGATCCCGCAGATTCAAAAGAAAAACAGTGACTGTAGAAAATGACAATGATGTACAACATCCACATTCCATTGACAAACACATTTTGATTAACCTGTCAAGTGAAACACTCACAGAAACACAGGCAAGTGTCTTAAAATTAGGACCCAAATTTTGCCCAACACCCCAGGCCTTTGATCACGAGCAGTTGGTGAAAGATGTCACTGAGGGTTGTCGTAGAGTTCGCCTCAAAGAACTGTACTTTGACACTGTACCAAAAGAACAAGAGCCCCCCAAATTTTACAAGCGGTCAGGCTTCATGTCACAGCCTGGTAGGGACAGATCACTGGACGCATTCTGTGACACACTTCAGAGTAAGGTAAATGTCCATCAATGCAGAAAGCGCCCCCATGACAACCTTAAGCCGCAACAAAGACGGGCACTACAACAGCTCAGAAATATGGTACAAAACAGACAGATAAGGATAACCACTGCTGACAAGGGTGGTGCTGTGGTCATACAAAACATTTCAGACTACCTGACAGAAGCCTACCGCCAGCTTAACAACACAAATCACTATAAACAACTGGATAAAGATTCAACAATACAGATCACCAAAGTTTCCAACGATCTGGTCAACAGACTGCACAGAGACAACCTCATAGACAACAATACATATAAATGGGCAATAGTGGAACCCCAACAAGTCAGATGTCACCGCTTCTATACACTGCCTAAAATACACAAGACATTGTCCAACCCGCCAGGTAGGCCTATCATTTCCGGAACTAACGGACCCACTGAAAAAATATCCAAACTGGTCGATCACTGGTTACAAGAATATGTAGTGAATCTACCGAGCTATATCAGAGACAGTACTCATTTTCTCCGCACCTTACAAGACTGGAACCAAAACCATGGCCCTTTTCAAAACACCACTCTGGTCACCATAGACGTTGTGAGTTTGTATTCAAACATTCCACATGACGAACTCATCACTGCACTCAAATACTACCTCAGAGATGACAACCAGCAGTCCACCGCACCACCAACAGACCGAGTCATAGAATTAGTCTCTCATGTTCTCTTTAACAATGTTTTCCAGTTTGAAAAAAACTACTACCAACAAATGTTTGGCACTGCAATGGGAACACCCATGGCCCCTTCTGTTGCCAACCTATTTATGGGTTGGTTAGAATCTCAACTTTTGGCCAACAGCCCTGTCACCATTTCTGACCAGTACTGGAAACGCTTTATTGATGACATTTTCTTACTATGGACAGGCCCTGTTTCTGAGTTAGAACAGTTCTCAACCTACATCAACTCCTTCCACCCTACCATTAAGTTTACATTGAACTCATCCACCAACCAGTTACCCTTCCTTGATGTTCAGGTCAGCATTGACAATGACTACCTAGTGACTGATGTGTACACCAAACCTACAGATTCCCATTCTTATCTACATAGCCTGTCCTGTCATCCTCAACACGTGATCAAAAACATTCCATACAGCCAGTTTCTGAGACTTCGCCGCCTGTGTTCTGACCCTACCACCTTCAGTCGACACTGTACAGAAATGACACGCTATTTTGCCCGCTGAGGATACAATTCCAGGCTTGTACAGAATGCCAAACATCGTGCTGGCCTCATCCCCAGATCACAGATCCTTCAATACAAACCCAAACAGACAGCCACCAGAGCCCCCTTCATCGTCACCCACCATCCATCTAACCCACCCCTCCGTCAGTGGCTCAGGGAACTCCACTCCACAATCCTTCACACCAGCAGCAAAATGCAGAAGGCTGTTCCGGACCCACCTATCCTAGGGGAGAGATGTTGTCGCTCCCTGCGTAACCTCCTCATGCCATCCTGCCTTCCAATCCCTCCTGACCCTGATGTCGGCTGTTTCAAGTGTTCAGCTAAACAGTGCATCATTTGTGAACAACACTTGATTGAAGGTGTAACTTTCAGCAGTTTCAACACGAGTGAAACTTTCCAAATAAGGCACAAACTGACATGTACATCTACCAACGTAGTGTATCTCCTCCACTGCGATATCTGCCCTAAAACTCAATATATAGGACAAACGAAAAATTCTATCAAAACCAGATTCTACCAACACCGGTCAAACATCCAAAAAAATACAGGCACTCAGGTCACCAAACACTTCAACCAAACTGGCCATTCACTTCAAAACTTAAAATGTATCGCAGTGGAAAAGGTGCACTCTGAGAACCTGGACACCAGACTGAGGAGGGAGTCTTTTTGGATGAACAAAATGAAAACCATATTTCCTCTGGGCCTGAACTCTGTCAATTGACGTCACAACAATATCGAGTCAAAACTACGTAATGTAGCCTACGTAAAATATTCTGATGTGTTTGTGTAGCATTTCGTAGTCAGTGACTAAAGTCCGCTTGAGGAAGGCGGGTGTACCGCCGAAAATTTGGGAAATTTTTACATTGATTTGTTGCCTTTTCTGTGCACATGTTGCTTGAATTATATATTACAATCTACAGAAAAGCTAGTATCACTCTTAGTGATCCAAATCGATGACACCATCATCTTCCTCCTCGCCATTGCTTGTGTGCTGTTTATTTATATATTAAAATTGTTCGCTGCGACCTCTTCTGAATCCTTAACTGGATCCGGCACGATGGCAACTGACTTCGCCAGCACCCTGAAGAAGCTGTCTAAGTCAAGGGATCGACTACTACGTTATGAAAGGCATGTCAACTTTTTGAACTGCTGCCTACAAAATCACGTCATCCCAAACGGTATGTGTATGAAATTTGGAAAAGACGCTCTCCCTCAATCAGAGTTTCTTTCCCAAACAGTTAATTTGACCCTCCAGTGTGCTAGCCAAGAAATACTTCGTTCATGCAGAGACACATACCAGTCACTGGTTATAAGTGAAATGGCACTCAAACACAAAATTTTATACCATTTGCATCAAACAACTGATTTTCATCAATTCGAGGCTGTAAGAAAATACGACTATCAGAGATCAATGGTCAAGAAACACAACCTCAATACAAAAAAGAAAAGAAAACTGGAACAATTATTGCAGCAAAAACATGAAAGTTCTCCTTTACCTACTCCTCCTAAACCTAAACCAAGATCCCGCAGATTCAAAAGAAAAACAGTGACTGTAGAAAATGACAATGATGTACAACATCCACATTCCATTGACAAACACATTTTGATTAACCTGTCAAGTGAAACACTCACAGAAACACAGGCAAGTGTCTTAAAATTAGGACCCAAATTTTGCCCAACACCCCAGGCCTTTGATCACGAGCAGTTGGTGAAAGATGTCACTGAGGGTTGTCGTAGAGTTCGCCTCAAAGAACTGTACTTTGACACTGTACCAAAAGAACAAGAGCCCCCCAAATTTTACAAGCGGTCAGGCTTCATGTCACAGCCTGGTAGGGACAGATCACTGGACGCATTCTGTGACACACTTCAGAGTAAGGTAAATGTCCATCAATGCAGAAAGCGCCCCCATGACAACCTTAAGCCGCAACAAAGACGGGCACTACAACAGCTCAGAAATATGGTACAAAACAGACAGATAAGGATAACCACCGCTGACAAGGGTGGTGCTGTGGTCATACAAAACATTTCAGACTACCTGACAGAAGCCTACCGCCAGCTTAACAACACAAATCACTATAAACAACTGGATAAAGATTCAACAATACAGATCGCCAAAGTTTCCAACGATCTGGTCAACAGACTGCACAGAGACAACCTCATAGACAACAATACATATAAATGGGCAATAGTGGAACCCCAACAAGTCAGATGTCACCGCTTCTATACACTGCCTAAAATACACAAGACATTGTCCAACCCGCCAGGTAGGCCTATCATTTCCGGAACTAACGGACCCACTGAAAAAATATCCAAACTGGTCGATCACTGGTTACAAGAATATGTAGTGAATCTACCGAGCTATATCAGAGACAGTACTCATTTTCTCCGCACCTTACAAGACTGGAACCAAAACCATGGCCCTTTTCAAAACACCACTCTGGTCACCATAGACGTTGTGAGTTTGTATTCAAACATTCCACATGACGAACTCATCACTGCACTCAAATACTACCTCAGAGATGACAACCAGCAGTCCACCGCACCACCAACAGACCGAGTCATAGAATTAGTCTCTCATGTTCTCTTTAACAATGTTTTCCAGTTTGAAAAAAACTACTACCAACAAATGTTTGGCACTGCAATGGGAACACCCATGGCCCCTTCTGTTGCCAACCTATTTATGGGTTGGTTAGAATCTCAACTTTTGGCCAACAGCCCTGTCACCATTTCTGACCAGTACTGGAAACGCTTTATTGATGACATTTTCTTACTATGGACAGGCCCTGTTTCTGAGTTAGAACAGTTCTCAACCTACATCAACTCCTTCCACCCTACCATTAAGTTTACATTGAACTCATCCACCAACCAGTTACCCTTCCTTGATGTTCAGGTCAGCATTGACAATGACTACCTAGTGACTGATGTGTACACCAAACCTACAGATTCCCATTCTTATCTACATAGCCTGTCCTGTCATCCTCAACACGTGATCAAAAACATTCCATACAGCCAGTTTCTGAGACTTCGCCGCCTGTGTTCTGACCCTACCACCTTCAGTCGACACTGTGCAGAAATGACACGCTATTTTGCCCGCTGAGGATACAATTCCAGGCTTGTACAGAATGCCAAACATCGTGCTGGCCTCATCCCCAGATCACAGATCCTTCAATACAAACCCAAACAGACAGCCACCAGAGCCCCCTTCATCGTCACCCACCATCCATCTAACCCACCCCTCCGTCAGTGGCTCAGGGAACTCCACTCCACAATCCTTCACACCAGCAGCAAAATGCAGAAGGCTGTTCCGGACCCACCTATCCTAGGGGAGAGATGTTGTCGCTCCCTGCGCAACCTCCTCATGCCATCCTGCCTTCTAATCCCTCCTGACCCTGATGCCGGCTGTTTCAAGTGTTCAGCTAAACAGTGCATCATTTGTGAACAAACATTGATTGAAGGTGTAACTTTCAGCAGTTTCAACACGAGTGAAACTTTCCAAATAAGGCACAAACTGACATGTACATCTACCAACGTAGTGTATCTCCTCCACTGCGATATCTGCCCTAAAACTCAATATATAGGACAAACGAAAAATTCTATCAAAACCAGATTCTACCAACACCGGTCAAACATCCAAAAAAATACAGGCACTCAGGTCACCAAACACTTCAACCAAACTGGCCATTCACTTCAAAACTTAAAATGTATCGCAGTGGAAAAGGTGCACTCTGAGAACCTGGACACCAGACTGAGGAGGGAGTCTTTTTGGATGAACAAAATGAAAACCATATTTCCTCTGGGCCTGAACTCTGTCAATTGACGTCACAACAATATCGAGTCAAAACTACGTAATGTAGCCTACGTAAAATATTCTGATGTGTTTGTGAAGCATATCGTAGTCAGTGACTAAAGTCCCCTTGAGGAAGGCGGGTGTACCGCCGAAAATTTGGGAAATTTTTACATTGATTTGTTGCCTTTTCTGTGCACATGCTGCTTGAATTATATATTACAATCTACAGAAAAGCTAGTATCACTCTTAGTGATCCAAATCGATGACACCATCATCTTCCTCCTCGCCATTGCTTGTGTGCTGTTTATTTATATATTAAAATTGTTCGCTGCGACCTCTTCTGAATCCTTAACTGGATCCGGCACGATGGCAACTGACTTCGCCAGCACCCTGAAGAAGCTGTCTAAGTCAAGGGATCGACTACTACGTTATGAAAGGCATGTCAACTTTTTGAACTGCTGCCTACAAAATCACGTCATCCCAAACGGTATGTGTATGAAATTTGGAAAAGACGCTCTCCCTCAATCAGAGTTTCTTTCCCAAACAGTTGATTTGACCCTCCAGTGTGCTAGCCAAGAAATACTTCGTTCATGCAGAGACACATACCAGTCACTGGTTACAAGTGAAATGGCACTCAAACACAAAATTTTATACCATTTGCATCAAACAACTGATTTTCATCAATTCGAGGCTGTAAGAAAATACGACTATCAGAGATCAATGGTCAAGAAACACAACCTCAATACAAAAAAGAAAAGAAAACTGGAACAATTATTGCAGCAAAAACATGAAAGTTCTCCTTTACCTACTCCTCCTAAACCTAAACCAAGATCCCGCAGATTCAAAAGAAAAACAGTGACTGTAGAAAATGACAATGATGTACAACATCCACATTCCATTGACAAACACATTTTGATTAACCTGTCAAGTGAAACACTCACAGAAACACAGGCAAGTGTCTTAAAATTAGGACCCAAATTTTGCCCAACACCCCAGGCCTTTGATCACGAGCAGTTGGTGAAAGATGTCACTGAGGGTTGTCGTAGAGTTCGCCTCAAAGAACTGTACTTTGACACTGTACCAAAAGAACAAGAGCCCCCCAAATTTTACAAGCGGTCAGGCTTCATGTCACAGCCTGGTAGGGACAGATCACTGGACGCATTCTGTGACACACTTCAGAGTAAGGTAAATGTCCATCAATGCAGAAAGCGCCCCCATGACAACCTTAAGCCGCAACAAAGACGGGCACTACAACAGCTCAGAAATATGGTACAAAACAGACAGATAAGGATAACCACCGCTGACAAGGGTGGTGCTGTGGTCATACAAAACATTTCAGACTACCTGACAGAAGCCTACCACCAGCTTAACAACACAAATCACTATAAACAACTGGATAAAGATCCAACAATACAGATCGCCAAAGTTTCCAACGATCTGGTCAACAGACTGCACAGAGACAACCTCATAGACAACAATACATATAAATGGGCAATAGTGGAACCCCAACAAGTCAGATGTCACCGCTTCTACACACTGCCTAAAATACACAAGACATTGTCCAACCCGCCAGGTAGGCCTATCATTTCCGGAACTAACGGACCCACTGAAAAAATATCCAAACTGGTCGATCACTGGTTACAAGAATATGTAGTGAATCTACCGAGCTATATCAGAGACAGTACTCATTTTCTCCGCACCTTACAAGACTGGAACCAAAACCATGGCCCTTTTCAAAACACCACTCTGGTCACCATAGACGTTGTGAGTTTGTATTCAAACATTCCACATGACGAACTCATCACTGCACTCAAATACTACCTCAGAGATGACAACCAGCAGTCCACCGCACCACCAACAGACCGAGTCATAGAATTAGTCTCTCATGTTCTCTTTAACAATGTTTTCCAGTTTGAAAAAAACTACTACCAACAAATGTTTGGCACTGCAATGGGAACACCCATGGCCCCTTCTGTTGCCAACCTATTTATGGGTTGGTTAGAATCTCAACTTTTGGCCAACAGCCCTGTCACCATTTCTGACCAGTACTGGAAACGCTTTATTGATGACATTTTCTTACTATGGACAGGCCCTGTTTCTGAGTTAGAACAGTTCTCAACCTACATCAACTCCTTCCACCCTACCATTAAGTTTACATTGAACTCATCCACCAACCAGTTACCCTTCCTTGATGTTCAGGTCAGCATTGACAATGACTACCTAGTGACTGATGTGTACACCAAACCTACAGATTCCCATTCTTATCTACATAGCCTGTCCTGTCATCCTCAACACGTGATCAAAAACATTCCATACAGCCAGTTTCTGAGACTTCGCCGCCTGTGTTCTGACCCTACCACCTTCAGTCGACACTGTACAGAAATGACACGCTATTTTGCCCGCCGAGGATACAATTCCAGGCTTGTATAGAATGCCAAACATCGTGCTGGCCTCATCCCCAGATCACAGATCCTTCAATACAAACCCAAACAGACAGCCACCAGAGCCCCCTTCATCGTCACCCACCATCCATCTAACCCACCCCTCCGTCAGTGGCTCAGGGAACTCCACTCCACAATCCTTCACACCAGCAGCAAAATGCAGAAGGCTGTTCTGGACCCACCTATCCTAGGGGAGAGATGTTGTCGCTCCCTGCGTAACCTCCTCATGCCATCCTGCCTTCTAATCCCTCCTGACCCTGATGCCGGCTGTTTCAAGTGTTCAGCTAAACAGTGCATCATTTGTGAACAACACTTGATTGAAGATGTAACTTTCAGCAGTTTCAACACGAGTGAAACTTTCCAAATAAGGCACAAACTGACATGTACATCTACCAACGTAGTGTATCTCCTCCACTGCGATATCTGCCCTAAAACTCAATATATAGGACAAACGAAAAATTCTATCAAAACCAGATTCTACCAACACCGGTCAAACATCCAAAAAAATACAGGCACTCAGGTCACCAAACACTTCAACCAAACTGGCCATTCACTTCAAAACTTAAAATGTATCGCAGTGGAAAAGGTGCACTCTGAGAACCTGGACACCAGACTGAGGAGGGAGTCTTTTTGGATGAACAAAATGAAAACCATATTTCCTCTGGGCCTGAACTCTGTCAATTGACGTCACAACAATATCGAGTCAAAACTACGTAATGTAGCCTACGTAAAATATTCTGATGTGTTTGTGTAGCATATCGTAGTCAGTGACTAAAGTCCCCTTGAGGAAGGCGGGTGTACCGCCGAAAATTTGGGAAATTTTTACATTGATTTGTTGCCTTTTCTGTGCACATGCTGCTTGAATTATATATATATATATATATATATATATATATATATATATATATATATATATGTGTGTGTGTGTGTGTGTGTGTGCGTGCGTGCGTGCGTGCGTGCGTGTGTGTGTGTGTGTGTGTGTGTGTGTGTGTGTGTGTGTGTTGTGTGTGTGTTTTGCATTTTTCTTGATTTGTTTTGTTTTGATTTGCTGTCCCATTTCTGTGCCATTTCACAGAGTTTAGAACAATTTTTCACAAGACTGCATGATTGGAAATCCGATGTCCTGGCCACTTGCCTAACGTGCTCGTCAAGACAATTTTTAAAGATCGATAATTGAACTGATAATTGAACTCGTTTTGTTTCTCTTCCTCTCTCTCTCTCTCTCTCTCTCTGTGTTTGCTTTTTGTGGTTTTGTTTGTTTTGTTTTGCTGTGCCATTTCACAGAGTTTAGGACAATTTTTCCCAATGTTTAGATGACGATTTACTGTGGAAATAATTATCACAACGCTTTGAAAAAATTCATTCTAGATTGAGACCGCGTGGCAGGGCTGTATTGTACGACTTACTTCTATATTGTCTGGGTGTCAACCCGGCCCGAGAGATAGACACCTGCATCGTTGGCAGGACATTTTTTAACACGCTCAAGGACACTTCCATGAAGTGGAAGAGGATCGACTGTGTGGTCCCAGACTTCTGAAAGAGCCCATTCAGAACTCAGAGAGGAGCCGGTTGGGGGACCGAAAAGTCCCACAATCATTTAGACAGAACGGATGGAATTTGAACTCTAAATCTCACAGTTAGTAGTCCGTTGTGCTAAGCATTGCAACAGTCCGAAGAAATGCTTTTGTTTTGGACGGTTGGCATCTTGCCAAAACTCAGGCTGAAGTTACCTTCTCTGTGGCCCACCCAGTCTTCTTTTGATCCGCTTTCAGTACGTTCGATGGATGTGTCGGTGGTTTGCTGAAGCTGTGGATATCCACATACCCGACACCCACACACAGCACCAACACAACACCAACACGACACAAATGCTTCAACGATAAATGTTTCCGTTGTTTTTTTTTTCTCTCTCTCTCTTTTTTATGCGTTTGCTTCTGTTTCTGGCTTTATTTTATATTATTTATTTATCTATTTATTTATTTGTTGTTTGATTTCTGTGCCATTTTATTGAGTCTAGGACAATTTTTCTCAATGTTTAGATGACGAATGGCCATGGGAATGATAATCATAACGCCTCAAAGTACTGTAATCTGCGTTCCGAAGTAGGCCACTATTCTGTCACAAATCTTTTTACACCGTTTCAAAACTTATTTCATCGAGCTTGTAACAACACCGTTAACTCAGAATCTTCAAAAGACACACACACACACTAGACCAAGCATGGGAGCACGTCACATTTCCTCTTTCTTTCGATATTCAACCTTCCGTAAAAGGCCAGTGGTCATGCAATTAAGCCAGTCGACGTGGCAACAATTATGGTCAGCGCAACGGACTACAGACTGGAAGGTTGTGGGCTCAAATCCTGTCAATCCTGTCCACATCATTGTAGAATGTTTAGACCCGAACCGGATTTTGCCCAGAGTTGAATGCACTGACGGTCTCATTAGGGAGACTGGCACCAGATAGTAGAGTCTCGCAACATCCACTTCACGGATGCGTCATTGACGGTGTTCTTTCTCAAATCTGCTAACCAACACCGCGGGTGTCTGTATCTCTCGAGCCGGAGAATGTATTACGAAGAAAGCGCGTTACACTCAGTATACGGCACTCTTTCTCAAACCAGCAAAGGACAGAGCCATGGACTCAAGTTCTGCATGTTTCGAGTTCAATCCCAGCCCTCAACATAAAAGTTAACTTGTCCGCTGCCTTTCTTGATGTTCCAACCGTTCTGGAGGTGTTAGTGTTTCACCGGTCTCCATTCCACTTCCCCGTTTCAAAGACCTTGCGCAGGCTCAAGGAGTCTGTTAGGTAACTGTGTGATAGACTTGGGATTGCCCGTGAGCGATGAATCCATCTTTAACAAACTTCAAACTCCATCTCCAGCAAACACACACATTAAGCCTATTACATTGCCAGCAAGAGAGAGAGAGAGAGAGAGAGAGAGAGAGAGAGAGAGAGAGAGAGAGAGAGAGAGAGAGAGAGAGAGAGAGAGAGAGAGAATACAATTAACTGGGGGAGAGAAAGAGTACAGTTAAGTGAGAGAGAGAGAGAGAGAGAGAGAGAGAGAGAGAGGAGAGAGACAGAGAGAGAGAGAGAGAGAGAGAATACAATTAACTGAGAGAGACAGGGAGAAAAAAGAGAGAGAGACAGAGAGAGAGAGTACAGTTAAGTGAAAGAGAGTACAGTTGAATGAGAGAGAGAATACAGTTAAGTGAGAGAGAGAGAGTACAGTTAAGTGAGAGAGAGAGAGAGTACAGTTAAGTGAGAGAGAGAGAGAGAGAGTACAGTTAAGTGAGAGAGAGAACAGTTAACTGAGAGAGAGAGGTACAGTTAAGTGAGAGAGAGAGAATACAATTAACTGAGAGAGAGAGAGAGTACAGTTAAGTGAGAGAGAGAGAGAATACAATGAACTGGGATAGAGAGAGAGAACAGTTAAGTGAGGGAGAGAGAGAGTACAGTTAACTGAGAGAGACAGAGAAAGATAGGGAGAGAAAAGAGAAGAGAGAGAGATGGAGAGAGAAAAGAGAGAGAAGAAGAGAGAGAGGGAGAGAGAAAGAGAATGGGGGAGAGAGAGAAGACAGAGAGAGAGAAAGAGAGAGGAAAGAGAGAGAGAAAGGGAGAGGGAGAGAGAGGAAGAGAAGAGAAGAAAGGAGGAGATAGTAATGCAGAAAAGAGAGAGAAAAGAGAGTGAGCGGGAGAGAGAGGGAGAGGAAGAGAAGAAATGAGAAGAGAGAGAGAGAGAGGGGGGGAGAGTAGAGAAGAGCAGAGAGAGAGAGTTAAATTTGGCTGCAAGGCACAAAACAACAACAACAACAACAACAACAACAACAAATAAAAAAAAAATGAAGGGATGATTTCAACAAATGAGTAATGCGTAGAAAGGGCCAACAGTTCAAGGTAATTTGGATGTTTCAGTGAATTATTTATTGAAATAAGATTAATCAGTTGATTTTTGATCGATAGGTTCTTGCAATGTGTGAAATGAAGTCAGTCAGAGACGAGCACGAAGGCATGCACTCACATACACATACACGTACACGTACTCGTACAAGTACACTTATAGCCTACATATAAAAATACACTTACAAACCATACACATACATAAATACATACATACATACATACATACATACATATATATATATACATATATACATACATACATACATATATACATACATACATACATACATACATACATACATACATACATACATATATATACATCTTGCACACGGACGTGTGTACACACACGGACACACACTCACCACACACAAAAACTCCCCCCCCCCCCACACAAACACACACCAACCACAAATACACTTGTACACACACACACACACACACACACACACACACACACACACACACACACACACACACACACGCACACACACACACGCACACACACACAGCCGTTTATGAAAGGGTATGAACAACACAGAGAAAGAGAAAGAAAGAAACAGAGAGAGAGAGGAGAGAGAGAGAGAGAGAGAGAGAGAGAGAGAGAGAGAGAGAGAGAGAGAGAGAGAGAGGAGAGAGAGAGAGAGAGAGAGAGAGAGAGAACGGATATTGGATGTTTATTCAAATAGGCTATAGCCGTTTACGAAGGTATATGAACAACAGAGAAAGAGAGAGAGAGAGGGGGGGGGGAGGAGGTGAGAGAGATAGAGAGAGGCAGGGGGAGAGAGAGACAGACAGACAGACAGACAGAGAGAGAGAATGATGCTATATTACCTCATGGCAAAAGCGAGCAGATAAAAAGGTGCCCCTAGCCTGCAAACAGCCCAGAACTGGGCTGAGCAAGACAAGACAAGACAAGACAAAACAAAACAAGACAAGACAAGACAGGACAAAACAAGACAAGTCAAGTCAAGACCACACCACACCACACCACACTACACCACACCACACCACACCACACCACACCACACCACACCACACCACACCACACCACACCACATCACACCACACCACACCACACCACACAATACACAATACACAAACTTAAGTCATCTAGTGGCGTACCCAACAGTGTAAAAATACTGTAACAAACTCTTTGTACTCTGTTGTAGAATGCTGGCAAAACCTTAAACCTTGGTTGCACAGACTCACCACTATCTGCTGACTAATGATGACCAATATGATTTGTCATAAACATCATTAAATGTTGTACTACGTAGTGGTCTGACAGGTGGAATGTCCCACTTAAGATGCGTGTCACAAAAGCCCACAGGGAGAGGCATTCTTAAAAGACATACTGCCTGCTTATCAACTCCATATGGCTTGTCTTGGGTAATACAGTATTTTGACGTTTGAGGATTTGAAGTTTATCTTGAAAACATGCTCAGTTCTTAACATGGATGGCCTTGAAATAAGTACTTTGTTTTTGTTTTTGTTTTGGTTACATGCAAAAAACAAAGTGTTTGTATTTTAAAAAATGGAAAAAAAAACAAGAAAAAAGGATTAATTCCTCCTTTCCTCATTCGTCTTGTCTTTCTGTGTCATGCTCACGCTCACACGCGTGCGCGTATACACATCGCACTCACACAGACAGGCAGACAGACAGACAGACAGACAGACAGACAGACACACACACACACACACACACACACACACACACACACACACACACACACACACACACACACACACACACACACACACACACAACACCACGCTCACACACATATCACACAGACAGAGATACGCACATCCACACACATGCATACACACACACACACACACACACACACACACACACGCCATCATTACCACCATCACCACCTCCACCACCACCATCGTCGTCGACCTCTTTACACCTCAGGAGATGATAGTCTGCACCAGGAGGCGTTTGGTCATGACGTGCACTTTCTGCTGTGGCTGTGCAGGCCGATTCTTGAGTGGCAATCTCTGTCACATCTGCCACATACAAATTGAGTCGCTGTTGTCTAGTTTCTGGAATGTTGCTTGCGAAGAGCCCTTTTCTCATCTGCGCTTTCTGCTCTCCTCCTCTCCGCATTCACAACGCCTTGCTGAACGGACTGTCCTCCACGCTGCCCTGTCTTCCGCCAGAGTCTCCCAAGAGCCTGGGTCGATCCCTGAGCTTCTAAGTCCTTTTGCATGCGTCTACAAAGCGTAGCTGTGGGCGACCTGGAGTTCGCTTCCGGTTTGCCAGTTCGCCGTAGAGAACGTCTTTTGGTATGCGCCCATCCTCCATTCGACGCACATGGCCAAGCCAGCGTAATCGGCGTTGGCTTAGGAGGGCCACACATTTAACACACACACATACACACATGTACACACATACGTACACACACACATACACATACACATACTGTGTGTGTGAGAGAAACAAAGAGAGGGTAAGAGAGAGAAGGAGAAAGAGTGATGCTTCGTTATCTAACGGTAAAAGCTGTCGGCCAAAAATCTACTTTCAAAACTTTCTGTCCAAAGCCTGCAAACGCTCATAGAACAGGGTAAAACAAACAAACAAACAAACAAACAAACAAACAAACAAACAAACAACAAACAAACAAACAAAACAAACAACAACAAGAAGTACAAAATAAAAATCACAAACAAAGGAAACAATTAAAGTGAAACAATTCGTCCTGAATGCATAAATGTTGATACACATATTTGATTGTGAGCGTTTGTGCATTCGCGTGTATGTGTGTATCAGAGTGTGTTGTAGCTTGCGTGTGCGTGGATATGTATGTCACTGTTTCAGTCATTTAAAAACAATGTTAGTTATGTAACTACATGAAACAATGTTTTCAATTAATCAGGCGTGACGCAAACAAAATTCGCTGTTGAATGGCACCACTATAATAAAGTCATGTAACAAAAATATAAAAACTGACATATATTTTACTATTATTTTTTGCCGAGCCACCAGCGAGGTATATTTAAAGTACTTCTTTTGCAATGGCAAAACTTATCCTTTTCCCTGTATAGCTTATTTAAAAAAAAGTTTGTATGTATTTCTAAGCTGATGGAATCAGTTTGTCACACACCCAGTGTTTATAGAAACATATATATGTTCAAAACAGATTCAGTGCTCTGGAAGATGTTGTGACAGTGAGGAACAATGGACAAAGTTGAAAAATTCGATAAATGAAGCTTGTGAAGAAATCCCTGAGGCAGATAGAAAAGCAAAAAAAGAGCTGGATGACTAATGAAATTCTGGGCTTGATGGAGGAAAGGAGGAGGACAAAGAGAAACAAGGAGATATACAGGAAGATGAACAAAGAAATCAGGTATAGGTGCAATAAGGAGGAGGACAAAGAGAAACAAGGAGATATACAGGAAGATAAACAAAGAAATCAGGTATAGGTGCAATGAAGCTAAGGAAACTTGGCTGAACACAAAATGCAAAGAGATAGAAAACCGACCCAAAATGGATCTTCAGGGTATGTACAGACGAATTGAAGAAATTGTCACCAGGGAAAATACATGCACATCACCTGGTTGCTTACCGCCAGTCAGCCTACCACCAGTGCCATAGCACTGAAACTGCCCTACTACACATTCTCAACAATCGCCTCCTTGCAACTGATACTGGCAAAGTCTTCTCCTCACACTACTTGATCTGTCTGCAGATACCATTGATCATGGTATTCTCCTTTCTAGACTCCATTATACTTTTGGCATCTCTGACACTGCTCTCTCCTGGTTCACTTCATATCTATCAAACAGAAAACAAACTGTTCTCATCAATGGCACTTACTCTCAACCTGCATACCTGACCTGTGGTGTTCCACAAGGATCTGTCCTTGGCCCTGTTCTTTTCATTCATTACACCTCCCCCTGTCCACCATCATCAACTTCCACTCTATAAAACACCATTTCTATACTGATGACACCCAACTTCCAAGACAGTGACTCACCTGATAATGTACAGCGCCTCTTGACTCGCACCACTGAGTGTTACTCGGACATTAAGAACTGGATGACATACAATAAACTGCAGCTTAACGACGACAAGACAGAAGCTATTCTCATTGGCACCCGTCAGAAACTTTCTCAGCTGCCTCCTCTTTACGACACTGGAAAAATCCCCCAAGATATGTCAAAATCAATTTTCATTGCATTTCCAAAGAAGACAGGTGCTATAGAATGCGAACTCCATCGCACAATCAGTTTGATGAGTCATGTAACAAAAATCCTGTTAAAATAATCATGATGAGGACAAGGAATAGAATCAAAAGAGAAAATAGCAGAATAACAGTGTGGATTTGTGGAGGGGAAAGGAACTATTAATGCCATATACATCCTAAGAACTATCATAGAGAGGTCAATTGAGATGAATAAAGATTTGTATTTATCTTTGTTGACTATACCAAGGCTTTCGATCGGTTACGACATGAAGAATTGATCAACCAACTGGAGAGACTCAATGTTGATGGAAAAGATCTACAAATAATCAGAAATATGTACTGGGAACAAACAGCTGCAATGAGAATAGAAAACAATATAAGCTCTTTCCAAAACTTCAAAAGAGGAGTGAGACAGGGTTGTGTTTTGTCACCAGATCTGTTTTCACTTTACAGCGAAAACATCATGAGAAACCTAGAAGAAGACCCTGGATTAAAGGTTGGAGGGAAAATGATAAACAACATTCCATACGCAGATGACACCGTGCTAATTGCAGAAAATGAAAGGGACCTACAAAACCTTGTGAATATACTAGAAATAGAAAGCAAAGGTAAGGGGTTGGAACTAAACAGCAGGAAGACTGAAGTCATGGTGATCAGTAAAATACGTGAAATCCCCTCCTGCAAAATAACAGCAAATGGCACAACCTTGACACAGGTTAATAAGTTCAAATACCTCGGAAGGTCATTTCATCAGACAGCAGATGCACACCGGAAATAGCCGGCAGAATCGGCCAAACCAAACAGCATTCAAGAAGATGACAAGCATTCTTACCAACAAATGCCTATCAATTAACATCAGGAAGAGAGTCCTTGAATGTTATATAGAACCAATACTGTTGTACGGATGCGAGGCGTGGACAGTCAGCAAGCAAAGCCCGAGGAAGATTGAGGCAGCCGAGATGTGGTTTCTCAGAAGAATGTTGAGAGTTTCATGGACAGCAAAGAAAACAAACGAGACAGTCTTGATGGAGGCAGACACAAGTAGATCACTTATAAGGAAGATTAGGAAAAGACAGGCAACATTTAGAAGCCATTTTATGAGGCAGGAGGATTTGGAGCACATGGTCACAATAGGAAAGCTGGAGGGAAGCAACAAGAGATAGAGACAGATGGAGGTCTATGATCGCCAACGCCAATCGGCAGGGCACCTGATGATAATGATGATGATGATGATGATATATATATATATATATATATATATATATATATATATATATAGAGAGAGAGAGAGAGAGAGAGAGAGCATAATGCCATACCATCACCACTATCATAAAATGTTAATGCAAACAAGGAGGTGGACAGGCAAACACATTGTAAACGGACAAATGCTATCACGTCAGATCAGATCAGTGAGAAAAGGAGTAAAAGTGACACAAATTGAGGAATTTAGGGACATAATGAGTGATTACAAAACCTAGATCAAATATACGCGTCTAACGAAATCAAGAACTCAGCTGGAGACAGAAATACGGTAAAGGAATGCAAGAGTGAGAGAGGAGAGAGAGAGAGAGAGAGAGAGAGAGAGAGAGAGAGAGAGAGAGAGAGAGAGAGAGAGAGAGAGAGAGAGAGAGAGAGAGAGAGAGAGAGAGAGAGAGAGACGTGGTTTATTGTGAAGGTACAGACCCATACACAAACCAGGAATTGTGGGGAGGGATAACATTGTTAACAAACACATACTTTTCATTCGTCTTCTGTTTTGTAGTTAGCAATGTACAACATTTTCAGACCGTTAACTCTTCTCGAAGTTTTAAAGCATAAGATTTTAACATCGCCAATTTTCTGTAGTGCTCTGAATTGTGAGAGAGAGAGAGAGAGAGAGAGAGAGAGAGAGAGAGAGAGAGAGAGAGAGAGAGAGACAGAGACAGAGACAGAGACAGAGACAGAGACAGAGACAGAGAGAATGAAAGAGAAAGAAGAGAGAGTGAAAGAGAGAGAGAGAATGAAAAAGAGAGAGACAGAGATACACAGAAACAGAGAGAGGGAGAGAGAGAAAGAGAGAGAAAGAGAGAGAGAGAGAAGGAGAGAGATAGAAAAAAAAAAGAAAGATAGATAGATACGAGAGAGAGAGAGAGAGAGAAGAGAAGAGAGAGAGAGAGAGAGAGAGAGAAGGAGAGAGATAGAAAGAAAAAAAAGAAAGATAGATAGATACAGAGAAAGAGAGAGAGAGAGAGAGAATAAGAAACAGAGAGAAAGAGAGAGAGAGAGAACAGAGAGAGAGAGAGAGAGACAGAGAGAGAGATTAAGAAACAGAGAGAAAGAGAGAGAGAGAGACAGAGAGAGAAAGAGAGAGAGAGAGAGATGAAGAAGGAGAGAGAGAAAGAGACACACAGAGAGTGGGAGCAGAACACTCCTACGACCCACGATCAGACGTCCAAGCTGCTAGGAAGCTGACGTGGCAAGGCGGTCATGAAAACGACTGAGAGTGACCGACCCATCCATCAGACGCTCCGTCAATTTGTCACCTACGACACACGAACTCGCCATAAGGGGAAAAAAATAAGCTTTTTTACAGGCCAAATTGGGAGCAGGAAACGCCTCAAGGGTCACCATAAAAACCTCAGCGGATCCACCCATCAAAAGTGGTTGGTTAATTTAACGTCACCTGTAGGACTGAAGTCTCCACGCTTAAAAGAAAAAAAAAAAAAAAAAAAAAAAAAAAAAGAAAGAAAGAAAGAAAAAGAAAAGAGGAAAAAAAAAGTGAAGCGATATAACTGTGTACTTTTCACTCGCTTAATTAAAACCAAATTAGCGAAACGTTTCACAGTTCATTGAGTTGATACGTCACAGGTCTGTGCGTCATGAAAGAGATCGGGCAATCATCGAATGCAAAAATTTCAGCCACGTACCTTTGCTCTTACACACATTCTCCTAACCAATCAGAACCCGGTTTATGTCTGTAAACGTCATCAAATTGTCAGTTGTTAAAGATTTCACAAAGTTGCCGAAAATTTCTCGACTCGTCTCACTGCCAACGTGATTTCGGGAGTAGGTAAAAAAAAAAAAGAAAGTAAATCTGACGTCATCATGTTCTAAATCCGTCTCCGTGGTTAGAGAAAAAGAGTCGTTTAAGGGGGAGTATAAAATCAGGAGAACTGGCTGACGGGAAATTAGAGAAACTCTGCTTTAGTTAGGCCTTCTTAAACTGAGTCTCATCTTCAGTCTGTGGAAAAGTGTGAGCACAGCGTCAAAGAAGATGGCTATCCCCCAAAAGGTCTCTCTCCTCCTGTGTTTGTTGGTGACGGGTGGCTTGGGCCAAACCTCTTACAACCCATACCCACAACCAAACCCGGAACAGCAGGTCAGTTGTGCTTTTTTCTCTCTTTCTCTTTTTTTTCTTTTCTTTTTTTTTTTTTTTTTTTTTTTGGGCTATCCTATCTTCTAAGTTCATCATCATCATCATCATCATCAATGCCCTGCCACATGTGATCATGGCCCTCCATATGCATCTATCCTTGTTGCCGCAAGCACATCTTCCACCCTCTCTGTCCTCAGCCACTCTGCAAAAGTCCGTCCAATATTTCTCCCTGGTCTACTTGGTGCTCTCCTAAGTTAAGCCACAATCTTTCTCTTAGACGCACTCTCCTGAAATATGTAAGCCATGCGATCAGAAAACCCAAAACATCAGTTCTGATATCAAAGATCCTGCAAGAGGAAAGTGAGGCGAGAAGAAAAAGGAACGACCGCACATCCTATTCAACAACAACATCGCTGATGTCTGTGTTGGGGATCCAGGAGGCTGTACCAGATGTCTCAATCGTGTGACCTGGAGAAGACTTGTGACGTCCGAGCGAGGCTGCTTACCGCCATCTGGTCAGTCTGGACAATTTTCACATTTTCAACTCATTTCAGTGGTCAGAGTCTGGGACAATTTTTCATATCTTCTAAATTACATTCAGTGGTCAGATTCTGGACAATTTTTACATCTTCTAAGTCATTCAGTGGTCAGATTCTGGAACAATTTTTCACATCTTCTAATTACTTCAGTGGTCAGATTCTGGACAATTTTTCACATCTTCTAAGTCACTTCAGTGGATTCAAGATTTCTTGGGACCATTTTTCACATCTTCTAAGTCACTTCAGTGGTCAGATTCTGGGACCATTTTTCACATCTTCTAAGTCATTTCAGTGGTCAGAATCTGGGACCATTTTTCACATCTTCTAAGTCACTTCAGTGGTCAGATTCTTTTTCACAGTGTCACGTTGATTCATGACAATGGAGGTGATAATCATGACAATGTTGAGTCTATTCTGGAAGAAGACAGGGTTGTAATCTACGTTTCCTTTTATTAATAATCATGATGTCTTCCAGGCCTGAGAGATGCAGATGCCTGTGGTGTTGGTCAGGACATTTGAGTAACATTTTGAATGATGTATCCGTGAAGAGGACGTGTAGGGTTTGTACGCAGACTTCTAAGCCTATGCCATCATCATCATAGTTTTGGATCTTTTTTCATCATATGGCATCTGCGCAGATGGTGTATATGGAATTTACTCCCAGCATGGAAACGTTGTCTGTTTGCAACTTAAGTTCACTAAAACTAATAAAATCAATCAATCAATCAATCAATCAATCAATCAATCAATCAATCAATCAATCAATCAATCAATCAATCAATCAATCATTCAATCAATCAATCAATCAATCATACTCTATATATACACATATGAACATATATCATTATCATCATTATCATTATTATTGTTGTTGTTATTATTATTATTATCATTATCATTATTATTATTATTATTATTAAGGCGCACAACCAAATCGTGCGCCTCTCACCATCCCTCTCTCTGTCATGCTTACAACCTTACACTGAAATGATTAAAATGACTTTATTTTCCAACGGACTAGATAGTAGCACGTAAGCCAACATAAATATCTGTTTTTGCTAAGCTACTTGTATTTAAACAAAAGAAAGAACCCGTAAGGTACTGCAGAAGAAATAAGATTTAAAATTTAAAGAAAGCATCAGAAACAATAACACAAGACAGAGAAAAGTGAAATATAAGATTTCACCATGAACACATAAAACTGTTTACACATAATCGAGAGAGAGAGAGAGGACAGAGAGAGATAGATAGACAGATAGATAGATAGATAGATAGATAGATAGATAGATAGAGAGAGAGAGAGAGAGTGTGTGTATGCGTGTGCGTGCGTGTGTGTGTGTGCGCGCGTGTGTGTGTGTCAGAAATCATTTTAGAATACAATTAGAGGTTTGATTACATGACAGAGTTTTCAGTTGAGCCATTTTATTGATAAAACTACAAAAATTGCTTAAACATGCCATATGAACGTGGACACATTAACCATAATAATTTATACGTGCATTCAATCATAAGGACATTTATATTTTTACACAGTCAACAATATCAGTGTCTGCGCTAGCCCATATACACTCGTGCATAATTTAAGAAACAGAGAATTAAAGTACGAAGATACTGATGAGCAGTTAGTTATGGGCATTTGTACGCATGCAATGATTAAGTTTATCTTAAATATTTTTACAGCTAATAAGAGATATAGATAGCTGCATATTGATGAAAATCATGGAACGATGTACTAACATGTGTTGTGTTTGAAGCTATGTCAGATGTGGCCTCCTTCAGTATTGATGAACTTTAGCATTATTGCAGTTTCATTCAAATATCGAGGCCTCGACTTTTCTGCTCAGTTTGACCGGAAAATCGAACTGAGCGTCTAGTACTTCAGAAGGGGACGAAGAACGAGTCGGACCCTTGTGCCTTCTGGCTGCACACGCTAAAGATCCCACGGCAGTTGAAAATCGTAAAGAGCAGAGCATTGCCCGGCTGCCTTGGTATAAAACATTGGAGAGATAGGTTGATTTCCCATGTCCCACCCCTTGAAGACTAATTAGCCTTCTTGCCTTTCTGAAGTCTTGGTGAAAAAAAAGTGAATATGAATATGAAGCGAGGGAGAGGGGATGGGCGCCACCCTCGTGGTGCTGGCCACGGGAAAAGTTGAGGTCTCTGTCATCTCGCTCCCCTACGACCTCAGGGTTATGGAACTATCGAGGTAGGACCTCAGGATCTGACCAGTTCTTGGGTTTATGTGCAGGCTTAAGGCTTGTGCCATGATCATTCTGGATTTTCTCAGTCACATGGCACCTGTGACGATAGTGTATGGAATTAATTTCTGAGCGCGGAGACGTAATCTTGAGAAATTGAAACTGAAACTGAAACTATTCAAATGGCTTCCCCCCCTTTAAAAAAAAAAAAAAAAAAAAAAGAAAAAAAAAAAAAGCGTTCCCATTTGTGTCGGATGCATTATGCACGTTGCTATGCACACAATGTGCAGGTGGCATGTTGCTGCACAGTCTGCACTACTTTGTCTTCGATGGGTGTGTCTTCTCGGTGTTTTCATGTTCCCAGGATCTTTAACGTGCATATTTGATATTTTGGGTGTGTATGCACACGAAGGAAGAGGAAACGGCTTCTCCTTGATTGGAACATCTGTTTGATGTATACGATGACGCAGAGTTCTTCATCATCATCATCATCATCATCATCATCATCATCATCATCATCATCATCATCATCATCATCATCATCATCATCATCATCATCATCATCATCATCATCATCATCGTCGTCGTCGTCATTATCATCATCATGTGCCTTTCCGCATGGCGTTGGCGATCATGGCCTTCCATGCGAATCTGTCTTTTGTCGCTGCAAGCACATCTTCCACCCTGTCTATCTTCATCCACTCCGTAAGTCTGTCCAATATTTTCTCCCTGGTGCTTTTTTTCCCTCCACCTTTCCTGTTATGACTAGGTGCTCAAATTTCTCCTGCTTCATAAAATGTCCTGTGAATGTTGCTTGTCCTCTCCTAATCTGATGCAAGAGTTGTATACCAAATAATCGATTTACCGCGCCCGTCGACTAGAGATCTAATATCTGGAGTTCACTTCCTGTCCAAAAGATCGAAACTGGTCTGTTAATTGCCAGTCTATATCAGTGAATGTGTCGATAATTTCGGTGGTGTCAGTCCCATCTTCTACACCACTAATGTCTCCCTTTCTGCATACCGCTCATCGCTCATTTCGGTTCTCCAGCACATCTCCAAACCCACCACACTTGAGGTCACCATGACGTCAGTGTACAAAAGTCCACATGCTCTGGAACAGTTTTTGGCAATGTTATGATGAGGAGAATGAGGATGCTAGTAATGGGTGATAATACGGAGCTCCGTCTCAAATTGTGACTGCGTGACAGGGTTGTGCTCTACGCTTACTTTAATAATATAGCCTGGGCCCAAAAGATAGAGACACCTGCGGAGTTGGTCAGAAAATTTGAACATCCACAATCCCATTATGACGCATCCGTTAAGTGGCTGAGGCTCGACCTCATCGTCCCAGTGTTCTCAACGAGCCCATAGCACACACAACTTTGGGTAGGTGCAGGTTGGTGGCTGAAAAAATCCCACGTGCACAGCTTCTTGGACTGATGACACTGGAAGCCTGTCAGTAATCCTTTGTGTTAACCACTTCGTTATGTTGGATTAGGACATAGATTTTTTTTTATCAAACAGATAGTGTAGATTCTTTAGGAGCCACGCTCGACGTCACAAGTCTTCTCTGCGAGCGACCTCCTGGATCCCCAGACCACAGATTTCAGCGATGTTGTTGAAATAGGTGTGCGGTCGTCCCTTTCTTCTCCTCGCCTCAACTTTCCCCTGCAGGACCGTTGACATCAGATCTGTTTTGGCGTTTCTGATCGCTTGGCCTACATATTTCAGCTGAAATATCAAATATGTGCGTTAAATATCCTGTCAGCTATGTTACTGGCTGGATTATGGAAGCTGGAGTATGCGAACTGCGCAGCAAGGTACTGCCTGCGCAGAGTGGGCAAAACAACATGCATGCAATTATCCGAGACAAAAAAATCATAACGCTTAAAGACAGACCCTTGAATATTTGTTTGTCTATTTATTTCATTCTCTTTTTTTCAGATTGAAAAGAACTTGCTGACGTGTATCAGCGCAGACACACAAGACCTACAGAGCCAGATCCGTTTGACTATCCGCCCTCTGAACAAAAGCCCTATCAGCCGCTTCGGTCATCTGGGACCGGGATTCAGCCAGCTGTTAGGCCGGGATGAGGGCCGCAGACGACAAGACTGGACCATCAATGGAATGTTGCTGGCCAGTCAGAAAGTACAGAAGGTAATAGCTGACCTGTGGAACTGGAATCACAAGGTCTTCATGGGATGCCTGGGGCCTTTTTTCATTGTAAACGGTATCCCCATCATCTGGAAACTCTTGCTTTTCTTTTTACAACTCTTTCGTTTCAGCCTGTTTTTCATTTTCTTTCTGTGGCCTCATTATTTCTCTTTTCTACTTTTCGGCCAATACACCATTTCATTTTTTTAAAGAAACTCTTCTGTTTTTGTTGTTGTTGCTTTTGTTTTTCAGGTTCGTACCCATTTTTGTCCAGTATATGTCTCAGCCCAGTGAAATTGAACCCATCAAATTTTTTCACCGTTGCTATGAAGGTTGTCATCTTTCAAGTCTACAAATTCCGAAACATGGAATAAATTGCATAATAATTCAAACTGACAATTTCATGCAAACTTTATAACAATAACAAACAGGTACAACTGATTTTTGTTGTTGTTGTTGTTTAGCTTTTGATTTTTCTTAATTGTGTGTAGGCACATCGTTTTGCCCCACACTGCGCAGGCGATGTGTCACTGCACAGTCTGCATACTCCGTCTTCGTTGAGCTGGCAGGGTGGGAATTTCTTTGTTTCCATAAGCCATTGGACAATGGCGTGACTTACAGGATCTTTGACATATCTGTTTTGGTGTTCTTCTCACAGACGGCATTTAGTCACTAACAGGTAACCCGTGCACATGTTGATCTGGGAGATGGTACAAGTCTCCACCCTCTGTCCACTAGCCAGTAGGTACCCAAGCAGGATCGAACCCAGACCTTTCAGTTGGAAGTCCATCTTGCCGCTTGACTATAGCAGCCATCAACAGACTGACATTTGCTATTCACTAGAGACAGACTTTGCAGGCTGCACGGCAAAGAAAGTTAGGAAAAGATAAACAACATTTATAGCACATTTTATGGTATGTGAGACGATTTTATACAGAATAGCTAATTGTGTTGTGATTCAGATCTTTAATTATTTACTTTACATCCATGTTCCTTTTTCTGAAGATAAGATACACAGATACACCTGTCATTTACATGTAACCAAGATTACTCCAGTGATAGGCTGATACAATATCAGTATAACATATAGATTAAGTAAAACATACGCTAGGTAGGGCCTCAGGACCTGTCCAGCTCATGGGTTTATTTGCAGGCTTAAGACATGTGCCATGGTCACCATATACATAGCACCTGTGACGTTAGCGCATATGGAATTTGTTCCGTGTGCGGAAACGTCATCTTGAGAAACTGAAACTTCATGTGGAAAGAGAAATTAGAGCACCTGGTCACAAGAGAAAAGCTGGAGGGAAAGAGAAAAATATTGGGCGGACTAGCAGGGTGGCTGGCTGAAGACAGAGAGGGTGGGAGATGTACTTGCAGCGACAAGGGATATATTCGTATTCCAAAATATCAAGAGAGGAGTCAGACAAGGTTGTGTTTTGTCACCAGATCGGTTTTCACTTTACAGCGAAAATATCACGAGAAACCTAGAAGAATACACTGGATTAAAGGTTGGAGGAAAAATGATAAACAACATTCGATACGTAGATGACACCATGCTAATTGCAGAAAACGAAAGGGACTTACAAAACCTTGTGAATATACTAGAAATAGACAGCAAAGGTAATGGGTTGGAGGTAAGCGGCAAGAAGACTGAAGTAATGGTAATCAGTAAAAAACACGAAATCCCCTCATACAAAATAACAGCAAAGGACATAACCTTGAGAAAGGTTGATAAGTTTGAATATCTGGGAACGATCATTTCACCAGACGGCAGATGCACATCAGAAATAGCCAGCAGAATCGGCCAAGCCAAAACAGCATTCAAGAAGATGAAAAGCATTCTTAAACAACAAATGCCTATCAATTGACATCAGGAAGAGAGTTCTTGAATGTTATCTAAAACCTATAATGTTGTATGGTTGTGAGACGTGGACAGTCAACAAGCAAAGCCAGAACAAGATTGAGGCAGCCGAGATGTGGTTTCTAAGAAGAATGTTGAAAGTTCCATGGACAGCAAAGAAAACAAACGAGACAGTCTTTATGGAGGCATACACAAGAAAATCATTGATAAAGAAGATCAGGAGAAGACAGGCAATATTTATAGGCCATTTTATGAGGAAAGGGGAATTGGAACACCTGGTCACAACAGGAAAGCTGGAGGGAAAGAGAGCGCCTGGTGGACCTGGGGAAAAATATTTGACGGACTTGCAGAGTGGCTGAAGGCAGAGAGGGTGGAAGATGTGCTTGCGCCAAGACCATGTGGCAGGGCACATGATGATGATGACAGCAACATATATTACACAGTTTTGAATAGACCTCTAAAATGTCATACACATACGCATCAAAAACAATATTGATTGAAAGTAGAAAACAAAAAGTACAAGAAGATGGACCCAGACGGCTCTTTTGCTTTTAACAGTTGGAACTAAAGTACTAATTATGCACTTAAAACTGGCAATAGAATATTCTACACTGAAGAAGCGGCAATAGAGTAATTTCGCTAAAATTAATAAAAACAAGTTTCAAAAAAAGAATCATTTGCGCTTAAGAAGTGGATATACAGTGATTTTCACTTTAAATTTGGCAATAATTTGCTTTTTAAGATTTGGCAATAGAGTAATTTGCGTTGAAGAATTGGAGCTTAAGGGTAATTTTTAATGAAGAACTAGAACTAAAACAATACGCACTTAAGAACTGGCAATGGAATAATTTGCACTTAAGAAGCAAATGCAGAGTGATTTTCACTTAAGATTTGGCAATAGAGTAATTTGCACTTAAGATTTGGCAGTAGAGTAATTTGCACATAAGTTTTGTCAATAGAGTAATTTGCACTTAACATTTGGCAATAAAGTAATTTACACATAAGATTTGGCAATAGAGTAATTTGCACTGAAGATTTGGCAGTAGAGTAATTCGCACGTAAAATCTGGCGTAGGGTAATTTGCACTTAAGATCTGCAATAGAGTAATCTGCACGTAAGATTTGGAAGTCAGGGTAATTTACAGTGAAGAAATGGAATCTGCACTTAAGATTTGGAAGTAAGGGTAATTTACAGTGAAGAAATGGGACTAGAATAATTTGCACAGAAGATTTGGCAATAGAGTGATATGCACTTAAGAACTGGAACTGCGGTGAAGACTGGAACTGGAGTAATTTGGACAAATAACAGGAACGTTGATGTACATTGTAATTTGCACTGAAGATTGGGGAACAGTCATCTTGCTTTTAAGATTTGGCAATAGAACAATCTGTATTTAAGATTTGGCAATAGAATAATCTGCATTTAAGATTTGGCAATAGAATAATCTGTATTTAAGATTTGGCAATAGAATAATCTGCATTTAAGATATGGCAATAGAGAAATTGGCACTTAGGAACTGGTACTTGAGGATAATTTGCACTAGAATTGGAAATAGGGTAATCTGCACTTGAAGATTTGATTGGAAATAGAGTTATCTTCATTTTAGAAGTAGGGTAATCTGCACTTAAGAATTAGATGAGGATAATCTGCGCTTTAGAATTAGAAGAAGAGTAATCTGCACTTTAGAACTAGAAGTATAGTAATGTGCACTTGAGAATCAGAAGTAGACTAATCTGCACTTAAGAATTAGAAGAGGATAATCTGAACTTAGAATAACCTACCCTTAAAGATCAGACTATGATAAAAAGAATAAGAACAGGGTAACCTGCACTTAGAATAATGTACACTTAAAGATTAGACTATGGCAATCCATACTAAAGGCCAAAATAATCTCTGTTCACAGGCCGGCACCTATCGAATAGCAATCTTTGAAGGAGGACGAACTTTCGGAGAATGCAAAGCTCCTGCACTTGGCAATGTCATCGATACCACACGGCGCAATCCTTTTGGGATCCCGGGGCTTAGCGGTTACGGGCCCTACAGTCCTTTAGCCCTTGGAGCGAACCCCTTGGCCTCTGCATACGGGAACAGGGGTCAGTACGGTCAGTATGGACCGTATGGACCGTATGGACCGTATGGACAGTATGGTCAACAACAGCCGCATGTGCCCACTGGTATCATCAGCAACCCCGTTGTCTTGTCTACAGGCACCACTATGTATTCTGGCATCGTTCGTAGGGTATGTCTATACTGACTTGTTTATGTGTCTGCTTCTTTATTTGTCTTGATTGTTCATTGAATGTGATAGTTTTATTACTTGTTCATTGAATGTGATAGTTTTATTACTTGTTCATTGAATGTGATAGTTTTATTACTTGTTCATTGAATGTGATGGCTATATTACTTGTTCATTGAATGTGATGGTTTTATTACTTGTTCATTGAATGTGATGGTTTTATTACTTGTTCATTGAATGTGATGGTTATATTACTTGTTCATTGAATGTGATAGTTTTATTACTTGTTCATTGAATGTGATAGTTTTATTACTTGTTCATTGAATGTGATAGTTTTATTACTTGTTCATTGAATGTGATAGTTTATTACTTGTTCATTGAATGTGATAGTTTTATTACTTGTTCATTGAATGTGATAATTTTATTACTTGTTCATTGAATGTGATGGTTATATTACTTGTTCATTGAATGTGACGGTTATATTACTTGTTCATTGAATGTAATGATTTTGTTATGTGCACATTAACAAACACACATAGGAGCTCATAGATATTGTTTTGTTCCTTTTCAGCACGTACAGTTTGTAGGAATTTCATTCACTCACATCTAAACACTTATATCCCTTTGACTCCTGCACTCTGTCCACCAGCAACCCTGCACTTTCAACCGTGCTAGCAAAGCAAAAACTTTACAATTTGATTCCCTCATCCTATCCACCAGCTTCATGCAATCCTGCACTGTCAACCATGCTAGCAAAGCAAAAACTTTACCCTTTGATTCCCTCACCCTATCCACCAGCTTCCTGTTCCCGCAGGAAGCTGGTGGATAAGGTGAGGGAATCAAAGGGTAACGTTTTTGCAGTTGGTGGACAGGGTGCGGGACTCAAAAGGTTATTCATGCTCCCATCCACCCAACGCTTTTTGGCTTACTCCCCTTGGTTTGGGCGCCATGCTAATAATTCAGGGGTCGTGGGTTCGACCCTTGGACGAGCCACAGTTTCTGTTTTTTGTTTACGCAGGGCTGGCTGGCTCTGCTGATAGAACAATGGACTGGCTTGAGTTCAAACCCCAGCCTGTAAGATAAAAACTGGCCTGTCTGGTGCATATATCTTAATCGCTACTCCAATATTTCTTTGTGCTGTCATATTAGTGTGTCAGGTCTCTTTTCCTTTATCCAACTGGCCTGTCTGTTGTCTATCATAATCACTACTCCAATATTTCTGGTGGTGTGTTATATTAGTGTGTCAGATCTCTTTTCCCTTATACAATTGGCCTGTTTGCTGTCTATCTTAATCACCACTATACAATATTTCTCTGTGGTGTTGATTTAGTGTGTTAGGTTTCTTTTCCCTTATCCAACTGGCCTTTTTGCTGTCTGTCTTAATCACCACTATACAATATTTCTCTGTGGTGTTGATTTAGTGTGTTAGGTTTCTTTTCCCTTATCCATCTGGCCTTTTTGCTGTCTGTCTTAATCATTACTCCAATATTTCTGGTGATGTGTTATATTAGTGTGTCAGGTCTCTTTTCCCTTATCCAACCGGCCTGTCTGTTGTCTGTCTTAATCAATATGCCAATATTTGTGGTGGTGGTATGTTATATTAGTGTGTCAGGTCTCTTTTCATTTATCCCGTATCTCCACCAGCCTCCTCCTTCGAAGACCATACCAGCGCATTGAGTTACACGCGCCGCAGGCCTATGGGTGTTCCAGATTATTAAAGGCCAATTTGGGTGGAGCGCATATTGCATTGCCCGAGATTCATCAATCCGTCTTGAACAAACTCTTGAACAAACTCATGAACCCTTTGGCTCATGCACCCTATCCACCAACTGCAAAAACTTGAGCTGGATGCTGTTGGACAGGGTGCGGGAGATCAAAGGATTAAGACCCTTGTCTATCATTCTAAAGAGACAATTTGTCATTCTAGTGAACGACGGGACAGTGAACGTCCCCCTGTGAAGGTCGCCTGCCGTGAGGTTGAAGTGACTCTGGTCTCCTCTGGGAATAACAGACACTGACGTACATACATTAACTATGGCTATTAACTCTTTGACTCCTGCACCCTGTCTACCAGCCTCCTGCATTGTCAACCATGCTAGCAAAACAAAAACTTAACCCTCTGCAGGAAGATGGTGGATAGGGTGAGGGAGTCAAAGGGTTACGTTTTTTGCAGTTGGTGTATAGGGTTCGGGAGTCAAAGGGTTAAGACGTTACTTACTTTTGATCTGACTACTTTTCATCTGACCTGTGTTCGTTATACAAATTGCGGTAAAACAACAAAACAAAACAAAACAAAGCAAACAAAACAAAACAAAGCAAAGCAAAGCAAAAGCAAAGCAAAGCAAAACGAAACGAAACGAAACGAAACGAAACGAAAACAAATACAAAATCACAAATTTTAATGTCTAATGGCAGATGTCGTACTTCCGACTACTGGGAAGCTCCATAGCGGTGTGTCAGGGCATCCTGAATGGGAAGTGCATAGGTTTGATTCCTTACTGCTGCTCCATCACCAGGGATCTTCTGCCCGCCAACAAAGTTTACGTTGACCCAGCGCAACAACGAGTTCCCACCAAACCCAGCAACTCCTTTGGGAACTCTGGTGAGTTGTTGATGGCGTCATCATTATCATCGTCATCGTCGTTGTCGTTATTGTTGTGTGCATTGTTATTATCATCATCATCACCACTACCACCACCACCGTTTTCCTTTTTGTTATTCTTTTTATTGCTTCATTATCATCATCACCATCATCATCACCGTCGTCATCATCGTCGTCGTTATCATCATCATTGTCATCGTCACCGTCATCGTCGTCGTCGTCGTCGTCATCATCATCATCATTTTCGTGGTCGTCATCGTTTTCATCATCATCGTCACCATCATTATCCACCACCACCACCACCACCACCACCACCACCACCACCACCACCACCACCACCACCACCACCACCACCACCACCACCCCCACCACCACCACCACCACCAACACCACCACCAACACAATCATCATCATCATCGTCGTCGTCGTCATCGTCGTCATCATCATCACCACCATCACCACCATCACCACCATCATCATCATCACCCTCCTCCTCCTCCTCCTCACCACACCACCACCACCACCACCACCATCATCAACAGCAGCAGCAGCAGCAGATGAAGACGGGTTTCAATTATCATCATCAGTGTCGTTTGTTGTTGTTGTTGTTGTTATATGTGTGTGTGTGTTTCTTTTCTTTTAAATCTCTCTCTCTCTCTCTCTCTCTCTCTCTCTCTCTGTCTGTCTCTCTGTCTCTCTCTCTGTGTCTGTCTCTCTGTCTCTCTCTCTGTGTCTGTCTCTCTGTCTCTCTCTCTGTGTCTGTCTCTCTGTCTCTCTCTCTGTGTCTGTCTGTCTCACATTCTGTGTCTGTCTGTCTGTCTCTCTTCTCTGCCCAATTTTCTCTACCTCTCCTGTGTCTCTGTGTTGATTCCGATTTCGGCTCTTCGTCACGTCTCCAAACCCACGGAAAATGAGAGCAAAGCACGAAGGGCACAGACTATGGGACACTTTTTCACAACATTATGATGAAGACAATACGTACAGTAGTGATGGATCTGTGGAATTCTATTTCAGATATGAGACTGCGTGTCAGGACTGTGCTTACACACTTACTTTATATAATACATCCTGGTCCTGATGTCAACCAGGCTCGAGAGATACAAAAACACCTGCGGGGTGTTTGGCAAGGAAATTCTGTGTGTTGTGCCCAGTCTTCTCAAAACGCCCAAATGGCACGCTCGGTTTTGGGTCAGAAACAGCCTGGACCAAAAATTCCCACAGTATATTTTCTTTTCTTTTTTTTGACTGATGAGGATCTGAATCCAGAACTCCCTAGTCAGCAGTTTGTTGCGTTTACCACTTTGCCACCTCGACTGTCACCGTCATCATCGTCGTCGTCATCATCGTCGTCGTTGTCGTCATCGTCGTCATCATCATCACCACCACCACCACCACCACCACCACCATCATCATCATAGTCGCCGCCGCCGTCGTCACCATCACCATCACTATCATCATCATCATCATCATCATCATCATCATCATCATCATCATCATCATCATCATCATCATCATCATCATCATCATCATCATCAATCATCAGTTTCTTCTTTCTCTCCTCCACCCAACCCTTTCTTCTTCAGCCTTGTATAATAATTATAATAATAATAATAATTACAATATTTATATAGCGCAAAATCTTGATAAAATCAAATCTAAGCGCTGAAACACACACGCACGCACGCACGCACACACACGCACGCACGCACGCACACACACGCACCCACGCACGCACACACACACACACACACACACACACACGGCTATAAATGGGGAGAAAGAATAAAAACAATGGAAAATTATAGAGAGCATATTATATACAATTATATATTGCAATGTGTTGTATCTCCATTATGCTTCTTTTTTCTTTGTTAGCAAAGTGCTTTTCTTCTTCTGATCTCAAGCAGTCAATCAATCAATCAAATTTTCTCATTCATTCATACTATTAGCCAGTCAGCTGATTACCTGCCAGGTATTCAATCAATCAATCATTCTAACAATTAACCAACCAATCAATCATCAATCAATCAATCAATCAATCGATCGATCGATTGACCCATCGACCGATCAATCAAACATTGAATCAATTAATCAGTCAATATACTTATCCAGCCAGCCATCTATCCATCCTTCCACCTATCGATCCAAATAATCAATGAACTAGTGCATTCCTCCCTCCATTCTTCCCAGACTGTAGACAGATCTTCATGTTGTTTGCCGTGGTGTAGAGGTTAACGCAACGGACTACCAACTGGAAGGTTGTGGGTTCGAATCTCCATCAACCCCTTTAAGAATCATTGTGGGATTTTTCGGTTCTAACCGGCTCTTACCCAGGGTTGGGCGTGCTATGGGCTCATTGGGAAGACTGGGACCACACGGTTGAGTCTCATCCACTTCACGGATGCGTCATTGAGGGTGTTGCTCAAATCTTCTGACCAGCACCGCAGAGAACAGCCCTGTTACACAGTCTCAATCCCAGATGGAACTCCATAACATCATGGTTATCATCGTCATCGACATAATTATCATCGCATTGTAAAAAAACTGTGCCACGTACTGTGGCCATTAAGCTGGCACAGAAAATGGGACCCAAAAAAAAAAAAAAAAGGTGACACAAAGGTAACCTATCTGAGTGCGATAATCCTTAAAAAAAAAAAAAAAAAAAATCTTCACGTTGTATACAATGTTTGCTTTCACTCCACCTGCAGGCGGTTGATCGGAACTGGACTGGCGGGAGGTCTGGCCACGGGTGGATCTCTGGGCGGCCTTCCAGGACAAGGAAGTATCCCAGGACAAGGAGTTAAAGGACTTGGTGGTGTCGGGACCGGTACCCTGGGTGGAGTGGGAACCAACGGCATCCGCACAGACGATAATCTGGGTGATCTCTTTTAACGAAACACGCCGAAGAAATTGCCTGCTAGGGAGAGGAAGGTCCTAGCCTCTAAGCTATCGCGGACACAAAGCGGGGAGAGAAACAGGAAGATGTTCGTTATCGTTTATCGTTGTTTGTATTGTAACAGACGACAGCTTCGGGATTTCTGGAAATTAATGAAAGTTGATTCTTGTGGATTTTTTTTTTAAAGTTGTGATTTCTTTTGAAAAGTTCTGATTTGTTTATAATTTAAATCATGAGTTTTTCCACTTCTTAGACTTGTTTTTACGAGAGAATAATCTGAATTTTTTCTACTTCTTCCCATGTCAGCTGAAGGGTTTTCCCTTCATAGTTGGTGCAACTTGTCGCAAAAACAAAAATTAAAAAAATCCCACTTTGATTATCACCAGACGAACGAATAATTTTCTTGTCGTAATATTCTATCATACAACTGTAAGATCTTGCAATTGTCTCTTCGGCATACATAGATTTCATTTATCTTTTCCGGCATACATGGATTTTATTTCGCTTTTTGGCATACATAGATTTTATTTGTCTTTTCGGCATACATAGATTATATTTGTCTTTTCGACATACATAGATTATATTTGTCTTTTCGACAAAGATAGATTTTATTTGTCTTTTCGGCATACATATGTTTTATTTGAGAAGTGTCTTTTCAGCATACATAGATTTTATTTGTCTTTTCGGAATAGATATATTTTATTTGACAATTGTCTTTTCAGTGTACATAGATTTTATTTGTCTTTTCGGAATAGATATATTTTATTTGACAATTGTCTTTTCAGTGTACATAGATTTTATTTGCCTTTTCAGCATACATAGATTTTATTTGTCCTTTCGGCATATGTAGATTTTATTTGTCTTTTCGGCATACATAGATTTTATTTGACAATTGTCTTTTCAGCATACATAGATTTCATTTGTCTTTTTGGCTTATATAGATTTTGTTTGTCTTTCGGCACACATATATTTTATTTGTCTTTTCGGCACACATATATTTTATTTGTCTTTTCGGCACACATATATTTTATTTGTCTTTCGGCACACATATATTTTATTTGTCTTTTCGGCACACATATATTTTATTTGTCTTCTCGGCACACATATATTTTATTTGTCTTCTCGGCACACATATATTTTATTTGTCTTCTCGGCAACATATATTTTATTTGTCTTCTCGGCACACATATATTTTCTTTGACAATTGTCTTTTCAGTGTACATAGATTTCACTTGTCTTTTTGGCATAGCTAGATTTTATTTGCCTTTTCTGCATACATGAATTTTATTTGACAGTTGTCTCTTCAGCATACATAGAGTTTATTTGACAATTGTTTTTTTCAGCTACATAGAGTTTATTTGGCAATTGTTTTTTCAGCATACATAGAGTTTATTTGACAATTGTTTTTTCAACATACATAGAGTTTATTTGGCAATTGTCTTTTCAGCATACATAGAGTTTATTTGACAATTGTTTTTTCAGCTACATAGAGTTTATTTGGCAATTGTCTTTTCAGCATACATAGAGTTTATTTGACAATTGTCTTTTCAGCATACATAGAGTTTATTTGACAATTGTCTTTTCAGTATACATAGAGTTTATTTGACAATTGTCTTTTCAACATACATGAAGTTTATTTGACAATTGCCTTTTCAGCATACATAGAGTTTTACAATTGTCTTTTCAGTGTACTTAAAATTTATTTGACAATTGTTTTTTCAGTATACATAAAGTTTATTTGACAATTGCCTTTTCAGTATACATAGAGGTTTACAATTGTCTTTTCAGTGTACTTAAAGTTTATTTGACAATTGTCTTTTCAGTATACATAGAGTTTTACAATTGTCTTTTCAGTGTACTTAAAGTTTATTTGACAATTGTCTTTTCAGCATACATAGAGTTTTACAATTGTCTTTTCAGTTACATTAAGTTTATTTGACAATTGTCTTTTCAGTATACATAGAGTTTATTTGACAATTGTCTTTTCAGCATACATAGAGTTTTACAATTGTCTTTTCAGTGTACTTAAAGTTTATTTGACAATTGTCTTTTCAGTATACATAGAGTTTATTTGACAATTGTCTTTTCAGTATACATAGAGTTTATTTGACAATTGTCTTTTCAGTATACATAGAGTTTATTTGACAATTGTCTTTTCAGTATACATAGAGTTTATTTGACAATTGTCTTTTCAGTATACATAGAGAGTTTATTTGACAATTGTCTTTTCAGTATACATAGAGTTTTACAATTGTCTTTTCAGTATACATAGAGTTTATTTGACAATTGTCTTTTCAGTATACACAGTTTATTTTTAATAACTGTTCAATACAATTCCTTCGACAATGCACATCAATACAATCAGGCGCTTCCAACTATCAAAGATCTGACATCTGTCTTCTTTATCGATGGAGGGGCTGGAATGACCAACAACTGGAGGCACTGGAAATCATTCTGTCTCTGAAAACTTCAGATGTCAGAAACTAGACAGGCAACAAAGACAAAGGAGCGGCAATAGCAGTAATAGCAGCACTCACCGGTAGAAATAGCAGCAATGGTAACATACACTGGAGAAGCACTAACAGCAGCAACTTCAAGGTCAGCAATAATCTGCGAGCTTCGATAAACTACTGCAGAATGTTCAGAAAGAAGCATTGCTGGGTACAATGTATGTATTTCCTAAAGGCAGAATATTGGATTTTATTTTGTCTCCCATGGTCGTGGGCACCCATACAGATTGTATATACTTAATTGTTCGATGCTTTATTGATTTTTGTTTTGTTTCGTTTCGTTTCGTTTGACTGCTTCTAATGTAGTTATATCTTGATCTTCCAAACCTGGCTATGGGCATAAATGTGGTTAGATCGAGGGAGAGGGAAACCAAATAAACTCGCAGATGGCTTCAACACAGGTTTTGTGCGAACGTTTGTTATGTGTTGTTGTTTTTCGATTTATTTCTTTTGTTGTTTTTCGATTTTTTTTGGTTCGTTCCTAGTGTGGATTGTGAGCCTATGTCCTACTGAACGTTACAAGAATTTCAATTGTAATTCCATTTGGCCTGTTTATGTAAATTAAGTATTAGATAAACTCGTCTTCTACTCGCATGTTCTTTTGTCTACTTACAAGTGTGTGTGTGAGTGTGTGTGTGTGTGTGTGTTGTGTGTGTGTGTGTGTGTGTGTGTGTGTGTGTGTGTGTGTGTGTGTGTGTTTTGTGTGTGTGTGTGTGTGTGTGTGTGTGTGTGTGTGTTTGTGTGTGTGTGTGTTATGTGTGTGTTTTGTGTGTGTGTGCATGTCTATGTGTGTTTGTGTGTGTATGTATGTGTGTGTGTTTTGTGTGTGTGTTTGTGTGTGTGTTTGTGTGTGTGTGTGTGTTTTGTGTGTGTGAGTGTGTGTGTGTGTGTGTGTGTATGTGTTTGTGTGTGTGTTTGTGCGTGTGTGTGTGTGTTTTGTGTTGTGTGTGTGGTGTGTGTGTGTTGTGTTTGTGTGTTTGTGTTGTGTGTGTGTGTGTGTGTGTGTGTGTGTGTGGGTATGTGTGGGTGTGTGTGTGTGGTGCACATGCGCGCGCGCGTTTTATTATCGTAACGTCTGTGTGTGTGTGTGTGTGTGTGTGTGTGGACTTAGTGGGTGGATGGGTAGGTGTGTTTTACAGAGCAGAAATGGACGTGAATGTTTGTATACGTACGTCTGCAATTGGTCGTTTGCTTGCTCCACTCACCCGGAGCGAAATTGTGTGTGTGTGTGTGTGTGTGTGTGTGTGTTTGTGTGTGTGTGTGTGTGTGTGTGTGTGTGTGTGTGTGTGTTTGTGTGTGTGTGTGTGTGTGTGTGTTTGTGTGTGTGTGTGTGTTTGTGTGGTGTGTGTGTGTGTGTGTTGTGTGTGTGTGTGTTTGTGTGTGTGTGTGTGTGTTTGTGGTGTGTTTGTGTGTTGTGTGTGTGTGTGTGTGTGTGTTTGTGTGTGTGTTGTGTTGTGTGTTGTGTGTGTGTGTGTGTGTTGTGTGTGTGTGTGGTTGTGTGTGTGTGTTTGTGTATGTGTGTGTGTGTGTTTGTGGTTGTGTGTGTGTGTGTGTGTGTGTGTGTGTGTGTGTGTGTGTTTTGTGTGTGTGTGTGTGTGTGTGTGTGTGTGGTGCACATGCGCGCGCGCGTTTTATTATCGTAACGTCTGTGTGTGTGTTGTGTGTGTGTGGACTTAGTGGGTGGATGGGTAGGTGTGTTTTACAGAGCAGAAATGGACGTGAATGTTTGGATATGTACGTCTGCAATTGGTCGTTTGCTTGCTCCACCCACCCGGAACGAAATTGTAGTGTGTGTGTGTGTGTGTGTGTGTGTGTGTGTGTGTGTGTGTGTGTGTGTGTGTGTGTGTGTGTTTGTGTGTGTTTGTGTGTGTGTGTGTGTATTTGTGTGTGTGTATGTGTGTGTGTGTGTGTGTGTGTGTGTGTGTGTGTTGTGTGTGTGTGTGTGTTTGTGTGTGTGTGTGTTTGTGGATGTGTGTGTGTGTGTTTGTGGTTGTGTGTGTTTGTGTGTGTGCGTGTGTGTGTGTTTGTGTGTGTGTATGTAAGCGTGTGTGTTTGTGTGTATGTGTGTTTGTGTTAATAAAAGAGAGAAGAGGAGGAGGAGGAGGAGGAGGAGGAGAGGAGAGAGAGAGAGAGAGAGAGGAGAGAGAGAGAGAGAGAGAGAGAGAGAGAGAGAGAGAGAGAGAGAGAGAGAGAGAGAGAGATGGATGGTTTATTCCTATTACGGCTACCGCCCCTTATGAAGGGGTGGTGAGCAACATAATAGTATAATACATTTTTAAGTGAGAATTTATCTTATCATAGGTTCTTCTTCATCATCATAATGTACCCTGCCATATGGCGTTGGCGATCAGGGCTCTACATATGAGTCTATCCTTTTTCGCTGCAAGTGCTTCTCCCACCCTCTCTGTCTTCATCCACTGCGCAAGTCCGTCCAACAGTTTCTCCCTGGGTCAACCTGGTGCTCTTTTTCGCTTCAGATTTCCTGTTGTGACTAGGTGCTCTAAATTTCTCTTTCATCATAAAATGTCCTATACATGTCGCTTGTCCTTTCCTAGTCTTCTTCATTAATGTTCTTCTTGTGTCTGCCTTCTTCAAGACTTGTCTCGTTTGTTTTCTATGCCGTTCTTGGAACTCTCAACATTCTTCTCAGAAACCACATTTCAGTTGCCTCAATCTTGTTCTGACTTTGTGTGTTGACTGTCCACGCTTCACAGCCGTTCTTTGTGAGACAAAAGCACTACACGGCAGACTCCTTAAAGAACCTCTTCCGAGACGTCCCTTCTGATGCAATTTTCCAGTTTTTACAAGAGATCAATAGATTTCACATGATATGATTTTACGTCTGTTATTTTTTATTTGCATTTTAGGTTTGCAAGGTTAACGGTGAGCAATGGGTTTTACGTGTTGTCTTTTATTGTCTTAACCGGGTTGTCGGTTTTGACGTGGTGTTAGCCCTGGTATGGCTCTAGTAGTCGGCTGGACTTTAAGGAATGTGAAGTTGAACATCCGTTCTTCTTGTGTAGCGTAACATTGTTTTTTATCCTCGTCGTGATACATTGGGCGGAATGGCCAACGGCAGGGGCGAATCCTTAGATAATTTGCGTAAATGCAGTGCACACTTAATCTAATGTTCTTTTCTAGTTTGTTTTTCCTAGAGTCATCGATGTGTTTACATGTGTGTGTGTGTGTGTGTGTGTGTTGTTTGTAATGGTTATAGCCCTGATTTAGTTCTCAGCCGTCGGCTGGCCTTTAAACACACAAGATGATTGATGATGATGATAATGGTGGTGATGATGATGAGATGATGACGACGACGACGAGGAATAGAAGAAGAAGAACACCACCACTACTACTACTACTACTACTACTATTACTACTACTACTACTACTACTAATGATGATGATGATGACGCTAACGACAACAACAACAGCAACAACAACATTAACAAGAACAATAACAACAACGACAACAAGAACAACAATTATACTACTACTACTACTAATGATGATGACGCTAACGACAACAACAACAGCAACAACAACAACAACGACAACAACAACTATACTACTACTACTAATGATGATGACGCTAACGACAACAACTATACTACTACTACTACTGCTACGACTACTACTACTACTACTACTACGACGACGACTACTACTACTACTACGACTACTACTACTGATAAGAAAATGTTTAAAGACGACTTAAGCCATCACATTGTATCCATCATGTTATATTTTTTGGAAATAGTAGATGAAAAAAACAAAACAAACGTAGTGACTAAGTGTGGAAAATTTCAAAGCAGGATGTAACTATGATTTCACCATCTTGTAAAATGTTTTCCAAGGCGGTAATTACAGTATGACTTATCCATGGTGTAAACTGTATCCACTGAGTGACGCACAATATGTTTGGCGGTGTCAGGACCTGTTAAGTATGACTTATAGAATCAATCATACTATGTGGCGTGGGAGAGGAACGACATAAGCACACAAAGAAAGAGGAAAAAAGGCAAATGTTACTGAAATATATGTATTTAGGTTCAGCTTCAACACATTAAAAATGTAAATGAATACATATAGCGGAAATCTATTTTAAGCACTATGACGTCATCAATGTTTCTTTTTTTGTTTTTGTTTCTCTAAAACACATCCGAACATAGCCATGTTGCACCTCATTTGAAAGCTGGAAAGTTTCTCGGATCAAATATGGTCGAAAAACGATGATTGGATGCCAAATGAATAAAATAAAGAATGAAATAAATGTACTACATATGTTTGCGTTATGCTCGTGCACTGTTACACAGTGTCAAAAACACACTTCAGAGTTGAAGATGTTTTGGCCGGAGGGCGAAAGGTAAAGCAGATGAAACGTTTCCCCCGCGCGGCTCATACGCAACAAATCTGTCAGCTTTAGGGGATCAATCAACAGGGTAACGACATTAGTATCGCAGTCATCGTACTTAAACGATTAAATGAATGTCCGGGCAGCGTGCATCGTTTATTCCCGTTTATGGGTTTCAACTTCCTGAAGTTCATTGCCATCTTATTGGCAGGCCACGCTGCTAAGTAATGAAAGCTCACCTGTCCTCACCTGTCGGCGTCACGGGTTCGGTGTTGGCCGCTGCACATTTTGACACCACCATCTCCCTACAGGCCGTTCTGTCTTGACTTTCGTGGACAATTTCTTGAATATTCAGGCCACTGATGTCGGTTAACTTGAAGGCGAGTACTCTCCAGGCCTCTCGGTTAGCGCACGTTAAATACCGCTGCCACTTCTTAACCAGCCAGAAAAATGACCTTAACTTTGATGGACAGATAGAAGAACCAATGAAAGTGATAATGATAATAGTAATAAGGATAATAGTAACAATCTTGCTTCGAAATTTTCCACACTTGTTCAGTACGTTGTAATCTTTTTATTTTCTCCTATCATTTCAAAAACAAACAACAAACAAACAAACAAAAATGTAACAGAATGGATACATTCTGATACTTTTAGTCGTCTTAAAGTACAGGTATTGTTACTATTATCATTATTGGTATTATCATTTTCATTAGTTCTTCTCTCGATGTACGAGACTGGAGGTCTGACTTTCCCACTTTTTGCCACTGCCTTTCCTTGAAAGATGGTTGCCATGAGGTCTGTGCTTTCGCTAACGTGACACACGGCCATGTACCCTGGGCTTCTCTTGCTGATGTCCGCTAGGAGTTTCCTGGTGGTATCAAGTTTTTTCCAGGATACTTTCACATTTATGTTCACAGTTAGTTCACCTTTGTAATCGGTTTTTAAACCCTCTGGTGATAAATTGGGCGAAATGGTCGATGCCGGGGTTATATCCTTAAATTGTGAGGGGTATGTCCTTAGCAAAGGTAAGGGGTTGGAACTAAACAGCAGGAAGACTGAAGTCATGGTGATCAGTAAAAAACATGAAATCCCCTCATGCAAAATAACAGCATATGGCACAACCTTGACACAGGTTAATAAGTTCAAATACCTGGGAACGGTCATTTCATCAGACGGCAGATGCACATCGAAAATAGCTGGCAGAATCGGCCAAGCCAAAACAGCATTCAAGAAGATGACAAGCATTCTTACCAACAAATGCCTATCAATTAACATCAGAAAGAGAGTCCTTGAATGTTGTATAGAACCAATACTGTTGTACGGATGCGAGGCGTGGACAGTCAGTAAGCAAAGCCAGAGCAGGATCGAGGCAGCCGAGATGTGGTTTCTCAGAAGAATGTTGAGAGTTCCATGGACAGCAAAGAAAACAAACCAGACAGTCTTGATGGAGTCAGACACAAGTAGATCACTCATAAGGAAGATTAGGAAAAGACAAGCAACATTTATAGGCCATTTTATGAGGAAGGGGGATTTGGAGCACCTGGTCACAACGGGAAAGCTGGAGGGAAAGAGAGCACCAGGTACACACAGGGAGAGAATGCTGGACGGACTTGCAGAGTGGCTGGGGATGAGGAGGGTGGGGGAGATGCTGGGGGCAACGAGAGATAGAGATGGTTGGAAGTCCATGGTCGCCAACGCCATGCGGCAGGGCACCTGATGATGATGATGATGTCCTTAGCTTGTGTGAGCGATTGCATTGATATATGATTTCAATTTTCTTTTCTGGCTTTAGCACAGTTTATAGTGTTTTTTTTAACCCTTTGACTCCCGCACCCTGTCCACCAACATACTGCACTGTCAACATGCTAGCAAAGCAAAAACTTAACCTAACCCTTTGACTCCCTCACCCCTATCCACCAGCTTTCTGCAGGAAGCTGGTGGATTGGTTGTGGGAGTCGCAAGGTTAAGTTTTGCAGCTGGTGGATAGGGTGCAGGAATCAAAGGGTTAAATTAAACGAAGTGCTGTGTGTGTTTGAAGATGGTTATAGCTTGAAATGACAGGTTTTTAGGGGAAAGATGCAGCAGTGTCAGTGATTGCTTTCGCTGTTCTGACTGTAACGTTCATTAACCGTGATCCCAGGGGGATCAAAACCTTGCCAGTCACAGGCTCAGGAAATCTGTCAAAATAATTGCTGGCATATTTGGGTGGAGCACATATGGAGTTGTCCGAGCACAGTGAATCCCTCTTGAAATAACTCCCAATAACTCCCCAGGGGGGGACTTGACTTCATGTCTTGATTATGACGTGCTATAAATCAGGTGTCAGCCAGTCTCATGGGAGTCGGACGTCCTTAAATGATGGCAAAACAACAACTTCTATAACTACAAAAGAATCACAATGAAGCTGCCGTTGTACAGTGATGACATCACTTGCTCTTATTACCAAAAACAACAACAACAACAAACAAACAACAGAGAAGAAAAAAAAAAAGAGAAGAAGAAGAAGAAGAAGAAAAAGAGGAAAGAAAGAAACAGAACATAAAGAATCAAAACAAGTGAAATAAAAAGGCAAGCAAATAAAAGGAAGAGGCAAAAAAAGTGTAAGAGTTTGGCAAGATACTCGTAACTCGATATTTCCTTCTCTTCCTCCCCCCATCTCTCTTCCTCACACACGCAAGCACGCACGTACGCACGCACGCGTACACACCCACACAAACACACGCATGCACACACATACAAACGAACGCGAGCACGCGATGAGGCAAGCACACATGCACTCAATAGATAGGCAGACAGACAGAAACAGACAGGGGCACATTCAGTCACACAACACAATTCGATATACATCGAATGTCATTTCCAAAGCATGTTTTAATTGAGGGGAAAAAGAAAAAAAGAAACATAACACACACACACACATACACACACACACATAATCAGTGTCTGTGTGTGATCTCTTCAATGAAGAATATTGATATAAGAAACGTAATAGCAAAGACAGTTTTGTCTCCATTTTTTTTCCTTTTCCGGTTCTTCTATTACCTGCCCGTTTGTACCATCTGGGGTGTTACATAGAGACAGTGTTGACTGTCAACAGGAACTATAGGGCCTGAACAGGAGAAATTTCGTGTGACGTCAAAGTCTAATTCAAACCGTTACTCTAGGTCTTCCTTTGTCTGCCTCTCGCTTTAAATCCACGTATCTGCAGGAAGCTGGTCTATGGGGTGAGGGAGTCAAAAAGTTTTGTTTTTTTTGCACTTGCTGAATAGGATGCAGAAGTCAAAGGGTTTAAAAACTCATGAAACCAAATAATCAAAGACTGAAGAGCAAGCAAAAAGAGAGGGGGAAAAAGAAAAAAAAGAAAAAAAAGAAGGGAAATGAGTAGTTTATTAACCAACAGGTGAGACATTGATACAGGTGTGGGCAGGCTCATAGAAGATGTAGCCGGCCTGACAAGCCTGAACGATGGCGTCGCCCGCCAGGTCACACTGCAAGTAGACGTAGGAGTAACCCGGGTAGGGCCAGAACAGCTGGTTGTTGGACACGGCATCCCGGGTGCACGGCGCGTTGAAACCTACACTGTACACGCTTCCCACCACGGGACCTCCCCCACCCACGGGGATGGTGGGACCCACGGGGGCCCGGGTGGAGGCAGTGGGCGACCAGGTGAAGGAAGGGTTCATTGCCACGATGCAGGTGTGAGACACTTGGCTGTAGTCGAAGCCGGGCTGACAAGCCATGATGTAGGCGTCACCGAACAGGTCGCACTGGATGTAGAAGTGAGCGGAGTCCGGGTACGGCCAGTACAGTTCGTCGTTCTTCACGTGCTCGGGGGTGCAGGGCGCTGTGAAACCCGTGGAATACAGCGAGCTGCTCCATCCGCTGACCGTGGGGCCACTACCCCCGCCGCTGCTGGCTGTGGAGCGAGTAACGTGGACTGCGGGTAGGGTGACGCCCCCGCCGGGGGTCTGGGTGGAAACGCAGGTCTGGTAGACCTCGTAGTACACGTGGTTAGGCATACAGGCCATGACCAGCGAATTACCTGACAAGTCGCACATGATGTAGTACTGGACATACCCCGGGTACGGCCAGTACAGCTGTTTCCGCTGCACCCTCTCCCGGGTACAGGGAGCGGCGAAACCCGTGGCGTACACGTGGTTGCTGGACACGCCGGGGCCGATAACGATGACAGGCGGGTGGGTGGTATGAACGACCGAGGCAGACGTGATGCCCATGTTGGCCGGGTAGTCGCAGTACAGGGCAGAGGGGTTCCAGATCAGGTGCACGGGACATGTTTTGACGTAAGGGACCATGCTGTTTCCGCAGTCGATGAACTTGTGGGGGTCCGAGGCGTACACGTAATAGCGAGGACCTCCCTCCACGCAGGGGTTGTATTCTGCCGTGGGCACTGGGTTAATCTCATCTCTCTGGTGGTGTTTGTAAAGAACAAGAAGACGTGTCAGTTTTGACATGTTTAGCTGACACACGACGAACACAGAACTCAATGTAGGCTACTGCTGTGTGAGCTCATGAACTATTTGTGAGATAAATATCGTCGTAGTCGTCATCATCATCACCACCACCACCACCACCACCACCGCCACCACCACCACCACCACACCACCACCACACACAACCTCCACATCATCGGAGTCATCATCATTATTATCATTATCATTGTCATACACCAGCAATTTTATTTATATTTATGCTTTGTTGACTATACCAAGGCTTTCGATCGGGTAAGACATGAAGAATTGATCAACCAAGTAGAAAGACTCAACATTGATGGAAAAGATCTACGAATAATCAGAAATATGTATTGGGAACAAAGCAGCTGCAATGAGAATGAAAAACGATATAAGCTCTTTCCAAAACATCAAAAGAGGAGTCAGACAGGGTTGTGTTTTGTCACCAGATCTGTTTTCACTTTACAGCGAAAACATCATGAGAAACCTAGAGGAAGACCCTGGATTAAAGGTTGGAGGAAAAATGATAAACAACATTCGATACGCAGATGACACCGTGCTAATTGCAGAAAGTGAAAGGGACCTACAAAACCTTGTGAATATACTTCAAATAGAAAGCAAAGGTAAGGGGTTGGAACTAAACAGCAGCAAGACTGAAGTCATGGTGATCAGTAAAAAACATGAAATCCCCTCATGCAAAATAACAGCAACCGGCACAACCTTGACACAGGTTGATAAATTCAAATACCTGGGAACGATCTTTTCAACAGACGGCAGATGCACATCAGAAATAGCCAGCAGAATCGGCCAAGCCAAAACAGCATTCAAGAAGATGAAAAGCATTCTTACAAACAAATGCCTACCAATTAACATCAGTAAGACAGTTCTTGAATGTTATATAGAACCAATACTGTTGTACGGTTGCGAGGCGTGGACAGTCAACAAGCAAAGCCAGAGCAGGATCGAGGCAGACGAGACGTGGTTTCTAAGAAGAATGTTGAGAGTTCCATGGACAGCAAAGAAAACAATCGAGACAGTCTTGAAGGAGGCAGGCACAAGTAGATCATCCATAAGGAAAATCAGGAAAAGGCAGGCAACATTCATAGGCCATTTTATGAGGAAAGGGGAATTTGAACACCTGGTCACAACGGGAAAGCTGGAGGGAAGGAGAGCACCGGGTAGACCAGGGAGAAGATACTAGACGGACTTGCAGAGTGGCTGAAGACAGGGAGGGTGGAGGAGATGCTTGAGGCAACAAGAGATAGAGACAGATGGAAGTCCATAATCGCCAACGCCATGTGGCAAGGCACCTGATGATGATGATGATGATGATGACACCAGCAACAGCACAAGTTGTGAAGTAATCTCGTTTTCGTATTTATCGGCATCAGATATTATGGATGCAAGCCTAAAAAAATCATTTTTGTCACACAGACTCTCAGAAACATCCATGAACATAACCATATACAGAGAAGTAGACAGACAGACAGACAGATAGACAGACAGACAGACAGACAGACAGACTGACTGACAGACAGACAAATGGACGGACGGACGGACTGACAGACAGACAGACAGACAAACAGACAGACAGACGGACAGGCAGGCAGGCAGGCAGACAGGCAGGCAGGCAGACAGGCAGACAGACAGACAGACAGACAGACAGACAGACAAATAGGCAGGCAAACAACAGATAGGCAGGCAGGCAGGCAGGCAGTCATGCATACAAACACGCAAGTAAACATGTAGTCGCGCGCAAACGACTGTATAAAGCAGTACAACTAACCAAACAACTAAATCAAACAACTGACAGATCAATCAATCTATCAATCCATGATTGGTCAACCAACCAACAAGTAAACAAGCAAAACAAGAGTTATAGAATGGCGAACGAAAGAACACTAAAATCAAAATTTGCGTCAGGTAATCACAGGTTGACTGAATTCCTTTGTTATTTGAAGATTAATCAATAAATCAATAGTTTGATAAGATTCAACGAGTATAAGTATCTTCAGACAGGCACACGAAACTAGTTGTGTTTTATCGTTATCCTTTAATTTATTTCTTTTTTTTTTTCCCCCGCATCTGTTCATTTTTATTGTATGTTTATACATACACAACGACAGCAGGCGCAGTAAAGTAAGAGAGAAATTCAGTCATTTTCCAAGGGCAGAATTGTATGATACATACAAATGTAGAACCACATATTTGTTTGAGACGCTGAATAGCTTTAACATATTCTGTCAAATTATATTCAACTGTGTTTATTGCGTTCTGAATATATCAATTGAAATAAAGAAAACTATTCAATGCATGTTGTAATTCACCAACTAGTTTTCAAAAGAAACAATCATACGATAGATGGATACCAACTGATTTTATGAAAATTGAAATCATTCATTTTAAGATTACTGTGACTCAGAACGTACAATTTATTTGAAGAGGGATAAGGAACACTGGCAATTTTGTAAAAATTCATCTTCATCATTTTTAAAAAAACAAACTTTATTGTACATTATGTATCTGTTTGTGGAACGAGTTTAATGATTTGAAATAGTTGAAAAGCGGAAGAATGATTTAACAAAATGCAAACATTTTCATATCGTTCAAAAATAGAATAGAATAAAATAGAATAAAAGAGAATAAAATAAAGTAAAATAAAATAAAATAAAATAAAATAAAATAAAAAAGAAATAAAATAAAATATAAATAAGATAAAATAAGATAAAATAAAATAAAATAAAATAAAATAAAATAAAATAAAATAAATAAAATAAAATAAAATAAAATAAAATAAATAATAAAATAAATGAAATAAATATAACAAATAAAATGAAATGAAATAAAATGAAATAAATTAGAATAAAATAAAAGAACTCTGATAAGACCCTATTCGTTACAACTCTGACTGGGTTAAGATGACACTGAGCTCTCTCTATCTATCTGTCTGTCTGTCTCTGTTTGTCTGTCTGTCTGTCTCTGTGAGTTTTTGTGTGTGTGTGTGTGTGTGTGTGTGTGTGTGTATGTACGTGCGTGCGCGCATACGTGCGTGTATGTATGTGTGTGCGTGAGTTTGTGTGTGTGTGTGTGTGTGTGTGTGTGTGTGTGTGCGCGCGCTCACGTGAGTTTGTGCGTGTGCGTGCATGTGTGGTGTGTGTGTGTGTGTGTGTGTGTGTGTGTGTGTGTGTGTGTGGGTGTGTGTGTGTGTGTGCATTTTGAAATGATTCGTAAAAAAAATTGTATGCAATATGATAAGAAAATGAACATGTGAGCCGGCTCCCACGCTCCAAGTTCACCTAAATCAGCAGACACCAGTGGGACAAAACAACCCACAACAACCAACAACAACAACAACAACAAAAAAGAAAAAACCCTCGCCTTATACGTAAAAGCCCACTAGTATTTACTAGGTCACCGTAAGAGTTACAGGCACGAAACCAGAAGAAGCATATTAATTTTTTTCCAAATCCGACGTTTCATATTGTGACTAATAGTATATTACATAATCAGATCATTTTGTTTTCTTCGTAAAGATAAATAATAGATATCTTCGTCTTCTTCTTCTTCTTCTTCCTCCCCTTCCTCTTTTTATTCTTCTTCCTCCTCTTCCCTCTCCTCTTCTTGTTCTTGTTCTTCTTCCTCCTCCTCCTCCTCTTCTTCTTCGTCTTTCTTCTCCTTCTTCTTCTTCTTCCTCTTCTTCTTCTCCTCCTCCTCCTTTTCCTTCTTCTTGCTCTGTTCTTGTTCTCCTCCTCCTCCTCCTCCTTCTTCTCCTCCTCCTCCTTCTTCTTCTTCCTGTTCTTCTCCTTCTTCTTCTTCCCATTCTTCTTCTCCTTCTCCCCTACTCTTTCTTCTTCTTCTTCTCTGTGAAGTTATTGGGGCACTGCTTTAAAAAGAACACTGTGTACCAGATTCTTCCAGATCTGTCAGTTGTGTGCCAAAACCTGGGTCAGTGCCAGTCCATCAGTGTTTCTTTCCCTCCGTCTCCCTTTCTCAACAGTTTCTTGGAGGAGTGATTTAGCCAGACCACAGGATCTTGTTATAATTGTATGTCCATATCAACGTAGTTTCTTTTCGTTAAGTGACCAACGTGCTGCTTCATGGGAAGTTTGGGAGTTTGTCCCAGAGGGATTCACTGTACTCGGAAAACTCCCTATGCGCTCCACCCAAATCTGCCAGCAATTATCTGACAGACTTCCAAAGCCTATGCACTGGCTAGGTCTTGAAATGGGGAAAGGGGAAGAAGGGAGGTATAAATCCTTTAAGCTGGCACCACCAGAATGATGGAAATATTAAGGTGGGCAGCAAACAGGCCAGTTTTTTTTTTAATGTTGCGGGCTGGGATTGAACTCAAGATATCGGATCTTGAGTCCACGGCTCTACCGACTTGCCCGCTGCTTGATGGTTTCCCCTACTTTTTCATCGGTAGTATGATCTGGGAACGGTCATCTCACCAGACGGCAGATGCACATCAGAAATAGCCAGCAGAATCGGCCAAGCCAAAACAGCATTCGAGAAAATGAAAAGCATTCTTACCAACAAATGCCCATCAATTAACATCAGGAAGAGAGTTCTTGAATGTTATATAAAACCGATAATGTTATACAGTTGTGAGGCGTGGACAGTCAACACGCAAACCCAGAACAAGATTGAGGCAGCCGAAATGTGGTTTCTAAGAAGAATGTTGAAAGTCCCATGGACAGCAAAGGAAACAAACGAAACAGTCTTGATGGAGGCAGACACAAGAAGACCATTGATAAGGAAGATTAGGAAAAGACAAGCAACATTTATAGGCCATTTTATGAGGAAAGGGGAATTAGAGCACCTGGTCACAACAGGAAAGCTGGAGGGAAAGAAAACACCAGGTAGACCCAAGGAGAAAATATTGGACGGACTTGGAGGATGGCTGAGGACAGAGAGGGTGGAAGATGTGCTTGCGACGACAAGGGATAGATACATATGGATGGTCATGGTCGGAACGCCATGCGGCAGGACATATGATGATGGTGATGAAGATCAGTGTGGGCCTATTTATGTTTAGCATCTTGCGATCACACCTCATGTCCATGGCTTGGATTCGTTTTTCCAAATCCGCTGCAAGGGTCCATGTCTGGCGTGGTTTAGTTTGATTCAGTTTTTACGCCGACACCCACCTCAAGTGATAGGGCCGACGGGGATAACCATCCCAGGGAAGTGGGGGAAGGGAGAGCTTATTTAATCCTATACTGACACCACCAGAACGACAATGATGTTAAGATGGGACATCGAGATGGCCAGGCTTAATGTAGCGCACCCCGGGATTCGAACTCTCAACCATTCCCGTATGAATCCGACGCTCAAACCAACTGAGCTACTGGGGCCCGCCAGGATACAGGAAGATGGAATATACCAGCGCTCGCAACAGAGGAGGCAACAGGGAAAGATAACCCCAAGACCGTTTTGTTCGTAAAGGACGTTATGTACAATTTGTTCAATGGGTGTTTATGGCACTCAAACAGTTCCATAAATGCTCAACTCAAACCTACAGCCGATTATCTGGTAGACTCCCTGATTTCGCGAAGTCGTATAACAGTACAGAAGTCCTACATATACTAACTGGAGCTAAATAGCAAGAAGACTGAAATCATGGTAATCAGTAAAAAAACAAAAAACAAACAACAACAACAACAAAAAACAACAAAAAAACCCAACAAACAAACAAACAAAACTTCATGCAATATAACGGCAAATGGCACCACACTGAGACAAATTGATGTGTTTGAATATTTGGGAACAGTCATCTTACTAGACGGCAGATGCGCATTAGAAATAGCATTCAGAAAGTGAATGAAAAGCGTCCTTATCAACAAATGTCTATCAATTCACACCAGGAAGAGTTCTTGAGTGCTATATAGAACGGATATTGTTGTTAGGATGTAAAACGTGGACAGTCAACACGCAAAGTCAGAACAAGACTGAGATATAGCTGAAATGTGATTTCTAAGAAGAATGTTAAGAGCTCCATGGACGGCAATGAAAACAAACAAGACAGTCTTGAAGGGAGCGGACACAAAAAGAACATTAATGAAGAAGATTAGAAAAAGACAAGCAACATTTGTAGGCAAGAGAAATTAGAGCGCCTAGTCCCAACAGGAAAGCTGGAGGAAAAAAAGAATACCAGATAGACCCAGGGAGAAAATATTGAACGGACTTGTACAGTGGGTGAAGACAGACAGGGTGGAAGAAGTACTTGCAGCGACAAAAGATAGATTCATATGGACAGCCTATGATTGCTAACGCCATACTGCAGGGCACATGATGATGATGATAATGACTACTAACTGATCTTTGACCTCCTATAGTGAATACAAAGACATAGAACGACGGTGTTCAGTCGATTTACCATGTCTGACGTTGCTTAAATCTACTTGATAAAGCTGAAGCAACACAAAAGTAAGAATAAATTAAAAAAAAATGAAGCATCTAGCTACTGGTCTAACGCTTTAGAAACAAAACAACATTTATACACACAAAATAGAAATACACCTTTACATTTTTTTTAGCGGGTCCAATTAGTTTTCAGAATGCAATTGTAGATGTTTTGTCTACATTGTATATATATATATATGATTAAGACTGGCAAAAACATAAGAAACATAGCAACAGTAAATTGAATGGTACCGAAACCTAGCAACAGTAAACTGAATGGCACCAAACCTAGCAACAGTAAACTGAATGGCACCAAACCTAGCAACAGTAAACTGAATGGCACCGAACCTAGCAACAGTAAACTGAATGGCACCAAACCTAGCAACAGTAAACTGAATGGCACCGAATCTAGCAACAGTAAACTGAATGGCACCGAACCTAGCAACAGTAAACTGAATGGCACCAAACCTAGCAACAGTAAACTGAATGGCACCAACCTAGCAACAGTAAACTGAATGGCTCCGAACATATTAAATTTTGGATGTTGTGGGCTGGGATTGAATTCGCGACACCAGATCTTGAAGTGACAGATGAACTGAACCAGACAGCGCAAGCAGAAGAGTGGT
>JAPXFY010000022.1:22980545-22990545 GCA_030674185.1 Monoplex corrugatus
CATCACGTCATGGTCATTGTCCAGTCATGTTATTTCGGATTCGTGTACGCACGTTGTTGTGGCCCACACTGTGCAGGCAGCTGTATATGTTGTTGCACGTTCTGCATACTCCGTATTTCGTGGCTGGATCACTATTCGTCTGGACTCTACCTTTGACCTGTCTTCTTTGGGGTGACCCTACCAGGAATATTAGGCTCTTGCCAGCATAGAACTGGTCACAAGCAACCGTCCCCTTTCTTCCCAGCCAACGTCAACGCTGTGATCAAGTTAACAGGCAGACACTCTGGTGAAGACAGGAAACAGACTACAGTAGCAGAAACACCTTATCACCTTCAGCGAGGCGAAAACCACCATGAAAACAGATTTTCAATCTGATTGATCATCATCATCATGTGCCCTGCCGCATGTGCAGGCGATCATGGCCTTCCATGTATATGTATCTATCCTTGTCGCTGCAAGTACATCTCCCACCTTGTCTGTCCTCAGCCACCCTGCAAATCCGTTCGATATTTTCTACTTGGTGTTCTCTTTCCCTCCAGCTTTCCTGTTGTGATCAGGTGCTCTAATTCCCATTTCCTCATAAAATGGCCTATAAATTTTGCTTGTCTTTTCCTAATCTTCCTTTCAATGATCTTCTTGTGTCTGCCTCTTTCAAGACTGTCTCATTTGTTTTCTTTGCTGTCCATGGAACTCTCAACATTCTTCTTAGAAACCACGTTTCGGCTGCCTCAGTCTTGTTCTGACTTTGCGTGTTGACTGTCCACGCCTCACAACCGTATAACATTATCGGCTCTACATAACATTAAAAAACTCTCTTCCTGATGTTAATTGATTGGCATTTGTTGGTAAGAATGCTTTTCATCTTCTTGAATGCTGTTTTGGCTCGGCCGATTCTGCTGGCTTTTTCTGATGTGCATCTGCCGTCTGGTGAGATGACTGTTCCCAGATATTTAAACTTATCAACCTGTCTCAAAGTTCTGCCATTTGCTGTTATTTTGCATGAGGGGATTTCTTGTTTTTTTTTTACTGATTACGATTTCAGGTGGTAACCATGCTAAAACGAAAATTAAAAGAACACTAGATGAAAACCACGTCCTACATCCACACCATTGCACTGACCATTTGAGCTATAGCCACGCCTGAACAAAAAACAAAGAAAGAAAGAAAGAAAGAAAGAAAGAAGAAAGAAAAACCAACCAACCAACCAACCAACAACAACCAAACAAACAAACAAACAAACAAACAAACAAATAAACAAACAAACAACAAACAAACAAACAAACAAACAAACAAACAAACACACAGAAACAAAAAACAAAAAAAACCCCAACAACAAACAAAAAACCAACAAACAACAACAAAAAACAACAAAACCCAACCAACCAACAACAAACAAACAAACAACACAACAACAACAACAACAACAACAACAACAACAACAACAACAACAACAACACAACAACAACAACAACAAACACCAAAACAAAAATAAAGAAACACACTTGATATAAAGCACATCCGTCATCCAGACTACAGAACTGACCACTTCAGACGGCAGCTATGGTCAAAGGAAAATCCAACAAAAACCAGTCCTTTACCTTTAGGGCTTGTGACCGTCTGTCTGATTGTCACCGTCTGGTCAGTGGCCGTACAGGTGGGGGCGGTGCCCAGGAAACTGCCGCTGGCATCGCAGAGCTGGGATGGGGTACCGGACATGGAGAAGCCATCGTAACAGCGGTAGTAGACCCGGTCCCCTGTGTTGTAGGGTGAGGTGGAAGTGATATAGGCGTTGGCCACTCCCAGCGGCTCTGAACACGTCCCTGGTGACCGGACATAATTTTTTTTAACCCTTTGACTGCCTTACTCTATCCACCAACTGCAAAAACTTAACCCTTTGACTCCCTCACCCTATCCACCAACTGCAAAAACTGAACCATTTGACTCCCTTACGCTATCCACCACTGCAAAAACGTAACCCTTTGACTCCCTTACCCTATCCACCAACTGCAAAAACTTAACCCTTTGACTACCTCACCCTATCCACCACTGCAAAAACTTAACTCTTTGACTTCCTCACCCTTTCCACCAGCCTCCTGCAGGAAGGTGGTGGATAGGTTGACGGAATCAAAGGGTTAATTTTTTTGTTCTGATAGCATGGCTGGCAATGCAGGACGCTGGTGGACAGGGTGCGGGAGTCAAAGGGTTAATGTACCTCGTGTATTGGAGCTTTTGATATGACGGGTGGAAGAGTCGTTGTGGGTAAGACGTCCGACTTTCAATTTGAAGGTTTGTGTTCGATCCACCCTGGATACCTCTCGCCTGATGGGTAAAGGGTGGTGTTTTTTCCCCGATCTCCCAGCTCAACATATCAACAGTGCCTAAACCACCTTCATGTGTGTATACGCATGCAGAACATCAACTATGAACGTTAAAGATCCTGTAAGTCATTTCAGTGTCCAACGGCTTTAGGAAACACGAAACAACCGGCAGGCACGGCCATGGAAGAGGGAATACACATTGCATAGTGTGTGTGGACACTTGAAAAAAAAAAAACGGTGGCAAAAAGGAAGAAAGGCAGACCTCCAATTTCATACTTCGGAGAACATTACCAACATCAGAAGCCTAAATAGTCAAGAATTTGTCCACAGAAAAGTCAAGATAGAGCGGCCTTGGAGGGAGACGGTGGTGTCAAAACGTGCAGCGGCCAACATCAAACCCCGTTGACGTCAACAGGTGAGACAGGTGAGGTGAGTGTGTAGGCAAAACAACGTGCATACATGCTGCTTAGAAAACTGGGAACGCTGAAAAACTAATTGTACCTCATGTATTCAGAACGTTGGTACATTAAAACCATAAACATCTTGAAGACCTTTTGTCAATTGTTTAACCGTTATGATCTCTACTTTCGGTATTTGGTGTGTGTTCAAGAGAGATTCACAGAACTGGGATAATTCCATATGTGTGGTATTTGGTGTGTGTTCAAGAGAGATTCACAGAAGTGGATAATCCCATATGCGTGGTATTTGTGTGTGTTCAAGAGAGATTTACAGAACTGGATAATTCCATATGCGTGGTATTTGATGTGTGTTCAAGAGAGATTCACAGAACTGGGATAATTCCATATGCGTGGTATTTGATGTGTGTTCAAGAGAGATTCACAGAACTGGGATAATTCCATATGCGTGGTATTTGGTGTGTGTTCAAGAGAGATTCACAGAACTGGGATAATTCCATATGCGTGGTATTTGGTGTGTGTTCAAGAGAGATTCACAGAAGTGGGATAATTCCATATGCGTGCTATCCAAATGCGCCAGAAGTTATCTGGCAGACTTATTGAGCCTGACCAAAGCCCTACCCGCTGGCGAAGGTCTTAGATATGAGAAAGGGGAACGGGACTTATGTTAACAAGAAACACCTCGAGGGTGCGGATGGGACCCACAGCATCAATAACTCACCACTCTCCGGACAATCACCCCCAAAGCTCCCGATGCCACTTGATAGTCATTTCATCAAGCAAAGGGGGGCTGTCCATGCGCTGCATGAACCATTCGGACCCAGCCACTAGTTTCCTTGTTTACAAACCGAACGGCAAGGTGGGGAAATGACAAACCCGGGACATAGTCCAAGTTGGTGCGTGTCGTAGGGCTATGGTTCCGGGGTTTGTCATCTCCCCATTTTGCCATTCGGTTTGTAAACAAGGTATCTGACAAGTAGGCCCGAATGGGTCAAGCAATACATGGACAGCCCCCCCCCCCCCCCACTTTGCTTGATGAAATGATTATCGAGAGGAATCGGGAGCTTTGGAGGTGATTGTCCGGAGAGTGGCGAGGCATTTGTGCTCTGGGTCCCATCCGCACCCTCGAGGTGTTTCTTGTTGACTTATGCAACACTGATCCTGCAGGAAGGAATGGAGCATTAAGACGGGCAACCAACAGGCCAGTTTTTATGTTAATCTTGCCAGGCGGGACTGAACTCCAGTCCTTGGACCTGGAGTCCGTGGCTGTAACAAAAAAACCAAGCGGGCCATGTGTGATCCAACATGGGTATGATCTGTTCCCATCGACACTTGGGAACTGGTTACACTTCGACTGGTTACAGGTGACAACAACAACAATAACAACAATAGTAATGAAAGCAACGGCAACGATATGATAATACAACAATAACAACGACGACGACGACGACGACGATAATGATAAAAACAGCAATCAGAATGACAACAGAGCCGACAATAAAACAACAACAGCGACAACAACGACGACGACAATGATAATAATAAAAACAGCAATCACAATGACAACAACAGTACGATGATAAAACAACAACAGCGACAACGACGACGACGGCGATGATGATGATAATATTAAAAACGGCAATAATAATAACAATGGTACGATAATAAAACAACAACAGCGACAACGACGACGACGGCGATGATGATGATAATATTAAAAACAGCAACAATAATAAATAGTACGATAAAAACAACAACAACGACAACGACGACGACGGCATGGTGATAATATTAAAAACAGCAATAATAATAACAATGTACGATAATAAAACAACAACAACGACAACGACGTCAATAATGATAACAATTATAAGAACAACAACGACAATAACAACAATTACATCCACAACAACAGCGACAACAACAGCGACATAATCAACGACAACAATAATCTTAATAAAAATAAAAATAGTAATAGAAAAAGAAGAAGAAGAAGAAGAGAATGTCAATAACGAGGATGATGAAAACGAATGAATAAATAAATAATAGATACATTATTTAAATTGCTATCTAATGATGATAATAAGAAGAAGAACAATTACCCTTCTGTAAAATAGTAATGACGATGACTATGACATAATAATAGTAATAATAACGATAATAACAATAACAAGAACAACAACAACAGCGATGGTGATGATGATGATAATGATGATGACGATATTAACAATAATAATAATTAAAAGATTAATTGATGATGATGATGACGATGACGACGACGACGATGATGACGATGATAATGATGATGATGATGATATAAAAAATGAACAATAACGATTACCAATTCTTGTAGAGAACTGTTCTCCAAACACAATTAAAAACAATGTGAACAACACATTTTCAAGACACAGACTATAATATAGACTATAATATATTCATATATACATTACAGTCTGTGTCTCATATATGTATATATCATGATACGTACATTCACATGTATGCAGAAAAACAATAACTGTTTACTAACAACATACACATATATACTTACAATCATAAACGTATAATACATGAATGTTTACATAATGACACATAATAAGTAGTTCAATACAAGTGGAAGTACATTTTTGTGAATGAGCAATTATGATACCAGCAACAGAAGGCCTGGATGAACAAGCGAGTCTTTAATTGTGACTAGAAATGCTGAGAGCTGATGAAGAATGGGTAGAGCCTTCAGACATCAACCCCGGCAGAACGGCAGAAAGTTCCAGACAAATGGCGTGATGAAACCGAAAGCGCTCTCACCATCGACTTAAGACTGCGTTTCGGCACCATCAGAAGCTTTTGCTTTGAGAGTGGCAAGGTGCTTGATGTCTGGTATGTGTAGAGAGGTACCGTGGTAAAAATCCATGTGAAAGAACAGCGAGTAATAGCTGTAAAAATGGTGAAGTCGGAACTACTGCGATAGTTCTTGAGTTAGGTCTAAAGTGTTTTCACGTTTTTAATGTCTGTCTCTTTTTTCAACCCATAATTTTTATCACATCATTTTTGTTTGTTGTACAATACATGGTCATGAATAAACGATAATGTAACAGACAATAATACAAATTCATCCATACAGGAAAGGGTAATGCTGATATATAAACAATATATAGCATATAGAAACATACATAATAATATTTTAATGTGGTAGTTTCAATGCGAACATCTAAATAAAGTATATATTTATGAAGATAAGTCCGTTTCTCTTGGCCGGAAAACAAAAGTATATAGTTGTTTTATTAGGCATTAACAATGGACATGAACAAGTTTACATTGCCGTTATATTGTTCAAGTTTGCTTAAGTTTCTGTTTGCACGATTTATAATTCTCAGGGGGGGGGGGGGGGGGGGGGGGAAGAAAAGAAAAAAAAAGACTTTGCTTACCACAAACATAATGAACTTTGCCCAGAAGAAAACAGCAGACAGCCAAAGCATAGCACCACGCTGGCATTACAGTCTTCATTCTGTTCGTCCGTCACAGCACCACGAAGGTCCAGTCGAGTCAGGCAGGAGGTCTCTACCTAGCCAACAGTACACCACACGATTACACACACCGTGTGTTAAGTCCACACAGTCTGTGACAGGGGTTCACCACCGTCTGGGCTCCCAGCCGTCTGGCTAAGAGATTTTGTCACTGTGCAATACCAGTCTCACCGTAAAAAATAATATTTCTTCATGTATGGGATTCCATAGCCGCGCTCCGGACGACTATAGATCTTTCTTGTGATTAAGGATCACCAGCCAATGATGTTAACACTATATCGCCTCTTTCGCTTGTATTGAAAACTGTCTTCAGTGCAACAGTATAATAAACAATAGTCGTTGTTGAAGTCTGTACCCTCCGCTTTCGCTTTGAGAACGTGTCAAGGCCACAGAACGCACCACAAACAGAGTATACGACAAATTTCGTTCCGTGATTGGGGATGATGTCTCTTAAGCCAAATACTCGTATTAAATCAATACCAAGACCAAAAACCGTTTGTACCGCGGTGTTAATTGTGTGCCGCCTCTTTCGCCTGTGTTTGAAGACGTCTTTGCTCTAAACACGTGACCGTAATGCTCGCGTGAGTGTGGACTGTTCCACTTGCCCGTAGGCTTTTTTTTTTTTTAAACTTGGACGTAACGGCACTGCCAGGGTCAGTTCTAGTGGACTGATGTTGCTGTCACTGTTTGCTTAGTATGACTCACCACCACCACCACCACCACCACCACCACCACCAACCACCACCACCACCACCACCACCACCACCACCACCACCACCACCACCACCACCACCCCACCACCACCACCACCACCACCACCACCACCACCACCACCACCACCACCACCACCACCACCACCCTCTTCCAGCGGAAGGACAAGTTCAAGAAATCTCTGTCAAATATATTACGCCGTCGTTCTTTCCTTTGTATTAGAAAACGTTTGTACTTTGATTGATTGATTTGGTTCAGTTTTTACGTCGATACCCACCTCAGGTGATATGGCAACGGGGAATAACCATCCCAGGGAAGTGGGGGAAGGGGGGACTTATCTAATCCTAAACTGACACCACCAGAACAACAATGACAGAGAGAAGGCCAGTTTTAATGTAGCGCACCCGGGATTCGAACCCACAATCATTAGCATGTGAATCAGATGCTCAACTAACTGAGCTGCTGGGGCCAGCAGTATAGGTCTCCTTCAGTCCATGGTGACCATGGACAAATGTTACATCGCTTCTAATGTCTAGATTGGGTCTGTCTGCTTGGTCACAGCAGCGTCACCTGTGACTGTTAGAGACCAATGCAGAGTCAGTCTCTGTCGCAGGTGTTCGCATGTAGTCTGTATTTTAAGACACAGTTTAACATTTACAAATGGTCTTCAGCGTGAGTCTTCCTAGATATGTTTTCAGACTTCTTTGCTTATGCTTTGTCATGCACTGTTCAGCGATTCTAAGATAGTTCACCTTGTACTCATGTTATGGTATTGAAGATAGTTCACCTTGTACTCATGTCTATGTTTTGAAGATAGTTCACCTTGTACTCATGTCTATGTATTGAAGATAGTTCACCTTGTACTCATGTCTATGTATTGAAGATAGTTCACCTTGTACTCATGTCTATGTATTCAAGATAGTTCACCTTGTACTCATGTCTATGTATTCAAGATAGTTCACCTTGTACTCATGTATATTATTAAGATAGTTCATCTTGTACTCATGTCTATGTATTGAAGATAGTTCACCTTGTACTCATGTATATGTATTGAAGATAGTTCACCTTGTACTCATGTATATGTATTGAAGATAGTTCACCTTGTACTCATGTCTATGTATTGAAGATAGTTCACCTTGTACTCATGTATATGTATTGAAGATAGTTCACCTTGTACTCATGTGTATGTATTGAAGATAGTTCACCTTGTACTCATGTATATGTATTGAAGATAGTTCACCTTGTACTCATGTATATGTATTGAAGATAGTTCACCTTGTACTCATGTTATGTATTCAAGATAGTTCACCTTGTACTCATGTGTATGTATTCAAGATAGTTCACCTTGTACTCATGTATATGTATTCAAGATAGTTCACCTTGTACTCAGGTAAATATATTCAAGATAGTTCACCTTGTACTCAGGTATATGTATTCAAGATAGTTCACCTTGTACTCAGGTATATGTATTCAAGATAGTTCACCTTGTACTCATGTATATGTATTCAAGACAGTTCACCTTGTACTCAGTATATGTATTCAAGATAGTTCACCTTGTACTCAGGTATATGTATTCAAGATAGTTCACCTTGTACTCATGTATATGTATTCAAGATAGTTCACCTTGTACTCAGGTATATGTATTCAAGATAGTTCACCTTGTACTCAGGTATATGTATTCAAGATAGTTCACCTTGTACTCATGTATATATATTCAAGATAGTTCACCTTGTACTCATGTATATGTATTCAAGATAGTTCACCTTGTACTCATGTGTATGTATTCAAGATAGTTCACCTTGTACTCATGTGTATGTATTCAAGATAGTTCACCTTGTACTCAGTATATATACGTATTCAAGATAGTTCACCTTGTACTCATGTATATATATTCAAGATAGTTCACCTTGTACTCAGGTATATGTAGACTTCTTACCATCCCATGGAAAACAGTAACAAAGAACACACCATTTGGCCCTGTGTTGTTTTACTGCTTACTCCTCGACTGCCCTGAAACAGGGAAAGGTCACAAGTTTTTGGATCCTTTCACACGCAAAAGAACGTGTCATGTACAGTTGGGAAATCAGTAGAGATTTGGGGTTGGGGGTCGGGATTAGGGGTTGGGAGTCGGGATTAGGGGTTGGGGGAATATCAACACTGAGCGTGAATGTTGATTCTTCTTCAGCATCAGAAGAACATTACCACTCCGAACAAAATTCATGTTGACAGATTCTCCTGTTATTTGGCTCAACAGAAAGGTGAAGGTCGCAACGTTTGAAGAAGGACATGACCAAGATTTCTTCACTTATCCTTCTACACTGGTTACGATCCTGTCACGCTGCCTGTCAGTGCAGTTAAACGTTTGTCTATTATTCTCTAACCGTGCGTACAATTGTTGTGCATACACATCTCCCACAGGTGGAGCTGTCGTGTGACATGTTCTTCTCCCAATGAATAAGTTCCCGCTGACAGGTTATGTTTCATATACACCTTTCTCCTTACGTTCGTCGGAATAACTTGTTGCCACTACTGCAGTTAGTATCGTACCGGCACATAGTTGACTTATGGTAAAAAGAGGCATTTGGCAAGTTGTGCCACCATGTTGCAGATTAGTTTTTTTAACCCTTTGACTCCACACCCTAAACCACTGACAACAAAAACTTAACCCTTTGACTCTTTCACCTATCCACCAGCTTCCTGCAAATTCGTATTAAATCAATTTCAAGACCAACAACCGACTGTACCACGGTGTTAATCGTGCCGCATCTTTCGCAGGAAGCTTGTGGATAGGGTGAGGGAGTCAAAGGGTTAAGTTTTTGCTTTGCTAGCATGGCTGGTAATGCAGGATGTTGATGAACAGGGGTGCGGGAGTCAAAGGGTTAAAGTGACAGGTGTGGCAGTCAGGTGGGTAAACGTCGGGAAGATCCGGTGTTCGATTCGTCTGGGAACCTTTTGCCTGGTGGGCAAAGAGTGGAGGTCCTCTTTTAAAACTTCTATTTAGTTCTGTTGCTTGTACAACGGGCAATATCATTCA
>JAPXFY010000022.1:23003045-23005545 GCA_030674185.1 Monoplex corrugatus
CAAAAACAACATCAAATTAAACCTTGGACTCTTAAAGACAGATGAAGTGATACGTAAAAAATTTAATGTACATGTTCAAAACAAATTCAGTGCTCTGGAAGACGCTGGTGACAGTGAGGAACAATGGACAAAGTTGAGGAATTCGATAAATGAAGCAGATAGAAAGGCAAAAAAGAACTGGATGACTAATGACATTTTGGGCTTGATGGATGGAAAGGAGGAGGGCAAAGAGAAACGAGGAGATCTACAGGAAGATAAACAAGGAGATCAGGAATAGGTGCAATGAAGCTAAGGAAACTTGGCTGAAATCAAAGTGCAAAGAAATGGAAGACCGACACAAAACGGATCCTCAGGGTATGTACAGGCGAATTGAAGAAATTGTCCACAGAAAAAAATACATGCACATCAACTGGTTGCTTGAAATCGAAAGATGGCACGCTTATCATGGAAAAAGACAAAATATTAGACAGATGGGGAGAGTACATTAAAGACCTTTTTGAGGATGACAGAAACGAAGAACATATTACAAAAAAGAACTTTGAAGGACCACCCATAATGAAAGATGAAGTTAGAGCGGCACTGAAAAAGATGAAACCGGGAAAAGCCCTAGGACCAGACAACATTACTACAGAGATGATTGAAGTCCTGGAGGAATTTGGCATAGAAAAAATAACAGTCCTCCTAAATGAAATTTACGACACTGGAAAAATCCCCAAAGATATGTCAAAATCAATTTTCATTGCACTTCCAAAGAAGACAGGGGCTATAGAATGCGAACTCCATCGCACAATCAGTTTGATGAGCCATGTAACAAAATTCTTGTTAAGAATAATCATGATGAGCACAAGGAATAGAATCAAAAGAGAAATATCAGAAGAACAGTGTGGCTTTGTGGAAGGGAAAGGAACTATTAATGCCATATACATCTAAGAACTATCATAGAGAGGTCAAATGAGATGAATAAGGATTTGTATTTATGTTTGTTGACTACACCTAGGCTTTCGATTGGGTAAGACATGAAGAATTGATCAACCAACTGGAGAGACTCAATGTTGATGGAAAAGATCTACGAATAATCAGAAATATGTATTGGGAACAAACAGCTGCAATGAGAATAGAAACCAATGTAAGCTCTTTCCAAAATATCAAAAGAGGAGTCAGACAGGGTTGTGTTTTGTCACCAGATCTGTTCTCACTTTACAGCGAAAACATCACCAGAAACCTAGAAGAAGACCCTGGATTAAAGGTTGGAGGGAAAATGATAAACAACATTCGATATGCAGATGACATCGTGCTAATTGCAGAAAGTGAAAGAGACTACAAAACCTTGTGAATATACTAGAAATAGAAAGCAAAGGTAAGGGATTGGAACTAAACAGCAGGAAGACTGAAGTCATGGTAATCAGTAAAAAACATGAAATCCCCTCATGCAAAATAACAGCAAATGGCACAACCTTGACACAGGTTGATAAATTCAAATACCTGGGAACGATCATTTCATCAGACGGCAGATGCACATCAGAAAGAGCCGGCAGAATCGGCCAAGCCAAAACAGCATTCAAGAAGATGACAAGCATTCTTACCAACAAATGCCTATCAATTAACATCAGGAAGAGAGTTCTTGAATGTTATATAGAACCAATACTGTTGTACGGATGCGAGCGTGGACAGTCAACAAACAAAGCCAGAACAAGATTGAGGCAGCCGAGATGTGGTTTCTAAGAAGAATGTTGAGGGTTCCATGGACAGCAAAGAAAACAAACAAGACAGTTTCGATCACTCATAAGGAAGATTAGGAAAAGACAGGCAACATTTATAGGCCATTTTATGAGGAAGGGGTTTTTGGAGCACCTGGTCACAACGGGAAAGCTGGAGGGAAAGAGAGCACCGGTAGACCCAGGGAGAAAATGCTGCACGGACTTGCAGAGTGGCTGGGGATGAGGAGAATGGGGGAGATGCTGGGGGCAACGAGAGATAGAGGCAGATGGAAGTCCATGATCGCCAACACCATGCGGCAGGGCACCTGATGATGATGAAGGATGGAAATATTTCCAGAGGGTGGAGATATTTCCAAAGGGTGGAGATTTTCCAAAAGGTGTGGAGATATTTCCAAAGGGTGGGGATATTTCCAAAGGGTGGAAATATTTCCAAAGGTGTGGAGATATTTCCAAAGGGTAGGGATATTTCAAAGGGTGGAGATATTTCCATAGGGTGGAGATATTTCCATAGGGTGGACATATTCCCAAGAGTGGAGATATTTCCAAAGAATGGAGACATTTCCAAAGGATGGACATATTTCCAAAGGGTGGAGATATTCAAGGTGGAGATATTTCCAAGGTGGACTTTCCAAGAGTGGAGATATTTACAAAGAATGGAGACATTTCCAAAGGATGGACATATTTCCAATGGGTGGACATATTTCCAAAGGGGGGGGGGGGGGGAGGGGAGATATTTCGTATCTCCCAAGTCAACATACATGCAGACCTGTTAGTGCTTAAAC
>JAPXFY010000022.1:23008045-23010545 GCA_030674185.1 Monoplex corrugatus
AGACAGAAAGAGAGACAGAAAGAGAGACAGACAGAGAAGCAGAGGCAGAGAGAGAGAGAGAGAGAGGCAGAGACAGAGACAGAAATAGAGACACACATAGACAGATAGTGCCTGTATGTGCGTGTGTACGCGTGTGTGTACGTGTGTTAGTGTGTATGTGCGTGCGCGCGTGCGTGTGTGTGTGTGTGTGTTTTGCATGCTTGTGTGCGTGTGTGTATATAATACGGTGTAGTGTAGCTGTGGTGATGCCGGTATGCGCGGCGCCTCTATATATATATGTGTGTGTGTGTGTGTTACTGTATGTGTACATATGTGCATGTGATTCGGTGTAATATGTATGTTAGTGCGTGTGGGTGTGGGATACACATACACACACCACACAAACGACCTGTTCAAAGAGTACGAACATTTCACCATTGCGCATAAGCCACAATACACCACTCCTCCATCGCTTTTACAACTTTCACCCATGAACGGGCCATTGGGGTATTGACCAGTATATCCCCGCTGAGCCGTAATCTTACGACACTCCTCTTACCCCCATATTCAACATATCAGGGATCCCCCCCCCAAGACCCCCCCCCAAGGAGCCCCCCTCCCCTGGGAATCCCCCTCCACGACCTCATCCACATTTCTTAACACCAGATCACTCTTTCTTACCCTGCCCCCTCCACTCCCGTAGACAACCATAATCCCGCCAGTAATGATTCATCTTGGTCTGAACTGTGTGTAAGAGAAAAACGTGGAGAATGATTTTCCTTCTAATGTGACTGTTTACATGCACATAATTAGCCGTGTGCACATCCACAAAGAGCGAGAGGAAAACAAGAGAGAAAGAAAGAAAGAGAGAGAGAGAGACAGACAGAGACAGAGAGAGACAAACAACATACATACATACATACAGACAGACAGACAGTGTTTGATACCAATTATTCTGCTTTTCTACCTTCCTAATTTTTCTTTTTTCTTTTTTTTTGTCTTTGTATCTTGTTAAGATGATTTCAAAAGAAATCTGAAGACATAAACACCCTCACATACACACACGTACGCACGTATACACACTCACACACACATACACATACATGCACATAGACACAGCTACGTTTACACGTACACTCACGCACACACACACATACACACGCACTCACCACACACATACAAACACAGACACAAACAGACAGACACACAGACACACACACACACACACACACACACACACACACACACACACACACACACACACACACACACACACACACACACACACAGAGATTTATTTGCTGAAGTCTGCCATAATGACGGCCTCCTGTTTCCAGTCAAAATCATAGGGAACGAGAAGAAAAGACAGAAGTTTATAAGACCCTGCCCCAGATAATACACACTACATGAACGCATCAATTACACTTCAAGAATTAAAAGATGCCATTAAGTCTATCCCAAACAAAAAAGCGTCAGTAGGATTAGATGCCATTTCTAATCAGATGCTGAAAAATTTACCCGAAAATTTTGTAATTTTGCTATATACTATCTTTGAAAAATGTTGGAATATAGCAAAATGCCGGACACTTGGAAACGGACAATAGTGGTTCCTATCCTAAAAGCGGGTAAATGTAACACTGATCTGAAAAATTATAAGCCAATTGCACTAACATCCCACGTCTGTAAACTGATGGAGAAAATTATTGTACACCGGTTGTTGCACTATTGTGAAAAGAATAACATTATACCTGTCAATCAGGCTGGTTTTCGAAAAGGCAGATCAACAGTGGAACTCTTAACTAAATTAACCACTGACATAAAGCGACAATTTGCAAGACGTAAATGTGTATTGGCCACATTTTTGGATATAATCAAAGCATACGACCAAGTGTGGTACTCCCGATTATTATTTAAATTAAAAAGCATAGGACTAACAGGTCGCGTTTATAATTATGTGAAGTGTCTGTTGGAAAACCGAGTAATTCAAACCAGGATTGGAAACGTGTATTCAAAAAACAAACCCTTCAAATGGGTATCCCACAGGGATCAGTTATAGCACCTCTCCTTTTTATGATACTAATGAATGATTTACCAAATAGAATATCTAAAGTTGTCACATTAGTCCAATATGCTGATGATCTATGCATGTGGATGCCGGTAAACATGAAGAGGAAAACTCCTTCTCGTAGTATCAACTATACACGCAAACTTTATCAATTAGAACTTGACAAAACAGCGCAATACATGGCAGAAAATGGGCTCCATCTATCTACGGAGAAGACAAAGATAATTTTATTTAATAGTGGGTCTAACCCAGACATAATGCCCACCTTTAAGCTAGGAGATACCGTTTTTCAGTATAACCAAACCATTAAATTCTTAGGTGTTTTCTTTACAGCAAAATTATCATGGAATCTGCATATCGACTACTTACTCACAAAAGCCCAAAAGAGTCTAAATGTTTTGAAAATAGTGTGCAAGCAACCATGGGGACATAATCCATCAACACTTGTACATCTAT
>JAPXFY010000022.1:23015545-23020545 GCA_030674185.1 Monoplex corrugatus
AAGAAAGAAAGAAAAGAAGAATAACGAAGAAGAAAGAAGAAGAAGAGAAAGAGAAAAAGAAAAAGGAGGAGAAGGAGAAGAAAGAGAGAGAAAAGAAGAAAGAGAGAAGAGGAGGAGGAGGAAAGAAGAAAAGGAATGAAGTAATAAAAAGAGAGAAACAAGAAGAAAAGGAAGAAGGAAGAAGAGAAGAAGAAGAAGAAGAAGAAGAAGAAGAAAGAAGAAGAAGAAGAAGAAAGAAAGAAGAAGAAGAAGAAGAGAAGAAAAAGAAGAAGAAAGACAGACGAACGAAAGAACAGAGATAGAAACGACGACGAAGAACGATGATGATAACGACGACGACGATAACGATAACGACGATGTAGACGACGACGACGATGATGATGATGACGACGACGACGACGAGTGATGATGAGAATGATGATGATGATGATGCGACGACGACGACGATGATGATAAAGATCGCTGCTGCCTGCGCTGTATGATATGAAAATAGCGAACCAATATGAAGCAATCTGGAGCAAAATGGAAACGTTCCCTGGTTTGCCGAAGACAGTATGTAAATCACCATGTGAATTGCCCTAACATGGCCTTCATCGCTCCCCTCTGTACATACATCATGGCCCTCAGCTCATCTTCTGCCTTCGTGGGAGCATTCTTTCTGGCATTTTTCGATCTCCCAACCCTCTCCCCGAACCCCCCCCCCCCCCCCCCCGTTTCTTTTTAAACAAGAAATTGTTTTGTATCAAACAGAGGGTGTGTGTCGTGTGTGTGTGTGTGTGTGTGTGTGTGTGTGTGTGTGTGTGTGTGTGTGTGTGTGTGTGTGTGTGTGTGTGTGTGTGTGTGTGTGTGTGTGTGTGCGCGCGTGTGTGTGTGTGATAATACGGCTGAAGGACATAACCAACCTTGACACGTGGAGTGACGGGCTGATGGATGAGTTGGTCAATGAGATAGTCAGATGGTTTATACATGTATCTACATATATATATATACATATATATATATATATATATATATACAGGGTGTTTCAAAAAGAATACGCCAAAATCATTACGCAGTTTTTTCAGGTCTATAGCATTGTAGTGGACTGAATCAGTGGTTATTTGATAGAGTAGTTATCAAAGTTTGATTGGGTGTCAGTTTCACCGCTGTCGTTAGTATAACTTCCGGTGCAGCTGAATTGTGGGAAGATCAATCAAAATGGCGACTCCTCAGCAGAAGGCGTTTTGCGTGCTTGAGTTCGCGAAAACAAACGCCATTGTCACGGTGCAACGTGCTTTCAGAACAGAATTCGGCATTGATCCGCCCCATCGTGAGAGCATTCGACGGTGGGTTAGACAGTTTAAAGAGAGTGGGTGTCTGTGCAAAGGAAAGAGTCCTGGAAGACCACGTGTTACAGAGGAGCAAGTGGAGAGGATTCATGATGCATTTGAGAGCAGCCCACGTAAGTCCGTACGTCGAGCAAGTCTTCAGCTTGCCATCCCTCATACCACTGTCTGGCGTGTGTTAAAGAGACGATTACACATGAAACCATACAAACTAAGCCTCGTCCAAGCAATTACTAATGATGACAAGGTGATGCGGAGGACATTCTGTGAGTCAATGCTGGAGATGGAGGAAGGTGATGAAACTCTCTTTTCACGTTTAGTTTTTAGTGACGAAGCGACTTTCCATTTGAGCGGCACAGTCAATCGTCACAATGTGCGCATTTGGGGAACAGATCACCCACATGAAACTGTTGAGCATGAAAGAGATTCCCCTAAAGTGAACGTCTTCTGTGCTGTGTCTCAAGACAAGGTCTATGGTCCCTTTTTCTTTGAAGGAAACACCGTTACAGGACAAATCTATCTCGAAATGCTCCAAAACTGGCTATTCACTTTACTGCTAGCAGATTCGAATGACTTCATTTTTCAGCAAGATGGAGCACCACCCCATTGGCATCTCGGGGTTAGAGCTTATCTGAATGAAAACGTGCCTCAGCGATGGATTGGGAGGAGAGGTGCTAAAGACCTTGCTCTCTGTGCTTGGCCTGCCAGATCCCCGGACCTCACTGTGTGTGACTTTTTCTTGTGGGGGTATGTTAAAGACCAAGTTTATGTTCCACCATTTCCAGCAAGTATCGATGACTTGAAAGATCGAATAACAGCTGCAATCAACACGGTGGACCGTGACATGCTGAGGCGCGTTTGGGAGGAATTCTCATATCGGCTTGATGTTGTCCGCGCTGCCGGTGGTGGCCATATTGAGCACTTATAAAACATGAAATGAAACTTGAATGTATATACAACACATGTGTTCATGCTAGAAGTTTGTAATTTTTTTCGTTTTTGACACATCACGTGATGATTTTGGCGTATTCTGTTTGAAACACCCTGTATATATATATATATATATATATATATATATATATATATATATATATATATATATATATATATATATATATATATATATATAGAGAGAGAGAGAGAGAGAGAGCGATAGACAGATAGAGATTTATAGATAGATATAGATATGTGTGTGTGTGGTGTGTGTGTGTGTGTGTGTGCCTGCCTTGTGTTTTGTTGTGTGTTGTGTGTGTGTGTGTGTGTGTGTGTGTGTATGTGTGTATGTGTGTGTGTGTGTGTGTGTGTGTGTGTGTGTGTGTGAGAGAGAGAGAGAGAGTGTCTGTGTGTGTGTCTGTGTGTGTATGCGTGTAAACGTAGGCATGATATGAACATATTCTTTGCATGCATGTACACATGTGTCTCAACTGAGAACAAAAGTGATCAGAAGAAAGGAGAAGAGAAATGATACAGGGGCTATGTTTGGATCAGGGAAAACAAAACTAGAAGAGAATGAAAAAAAAGAAAAAAAAAGAAAGAGAAACCCAGACAGTACAAACATGGAAAGTAGCCTGTAGATAGATTGGAAATGGCCACTGGTTTATGGACGAAGATGTGTAAATCTCTGTGTGAATTAACCGATATCTCTGTCACTGCTTCTGTCGTCTACGGGTAAATACGAGCAATGGCCTTCAGTTTTCCTTGTGAGCGTGTCTCAGCTATCTGTCTGTCTATGTATGTATGTATCCATCTGTGTATGTATGTATGTACGTACGTACCGTACGTAAGCAAGCAAGCATGCATGCATGCATATATGTATGTATGTATATGTATGTATGTATGTATGTATGTATGTATGTATGTATGTATGTATGTATGTATGTCTGTCTGTCTACTACCTACCTACCTACTTACATACCCACCTATCTATATATGTATGTATGTATGTATGTATGTATGTATGTATGTATGTATGTATGTATGTATGTATGTATGTATGTGTTGTATGTATGTATGTATGTATGTATGTATGTATGTATGTATGTATATATATATGTATGTATGTATGTATCTGTCTATCTATCTATCTATCTATGAATATATATGAAGCATGTGCACAACGTGAAATTTTCCCAATTTTCGTACTCTAATTTATCATGATACGATATGCTAAACACTGGACTGATTCTATGATGTATTATTGTCTAAGTATGCCTTATTCTTCTTCCGTATGTATATGTGTATGTGTGTATGTATGTATGTATGTATTTGTATGTATGTATGTATGTATGTATGTATGTATGCATGTATTGTTGTTCGTCTGTCTGTATCTGTCTTTATCATTTATTGTTGTGTCTGTCTGTCTATCTGTCTATCTATCTATCTATCTATATCTATCTATCTATCTATCTGTGTCTGTCTGTCTATATCTGTCTGTCTGTCTATCTGTCTATCTATCTGTCTATCCTATCTATCTGTCTATCTATCTATCTGTCTGTCTGTCTATCTGTCTCTATCTGTCTGTCTATATCATATTATTATATATCTTCTATCTATCTATCTATCTATCTATCTATCTATCTATCTATCTATCTATTGCTGTCTGTCTGTCTGTCTATCTATTACTATCTAGTCTGTTGCTGTCTATCTATCTGTCTATATGCTAATATTTCTATTCCTACTTATCTTTCTGTGCATGTCGTAATTCCCTACCTTCTATATGTGTTTATTCTGACTCGATTGCTTAAACAGGAGATTTATGAGTTGTAGTGCTAAGTATGCGTATGTTGTTGTCTGTATGTATGCAGTATGTTTGCATAGTGTGCATGTTGTGTAGTTGTATGATTATGTTGTATGCATGTTGTATAATGTATGCATGTACTGTTTTGCGTCTGTCGTCTGTCTGTGTCTTCTACAGCTATCTATCTTGATTGCCTGTCTATCTGTCGTCTTATCTATCTATTTGTCTCTGTCTATTGTCGTCGTCTGTCTATCTATCTTCATCTCTCCTCTCTGTCTTATCTCTCTATCTCTTTCTCTCTACTATCTATCTACTATCTATCCCTATTATCCTATCTATGTTTGACTATCTATCTATTATTTCTATCTTCTTATCTATCTTCTTCTACTATCTATCCATCTGTCTATCTGTCTGTTGTGTCTATCTGTCTATCTTCATTATCTATCTATCTTTATCTATTATCTACTATTATATTTTTATATGTGTATGTTGTATGTATGTGTATGTATTATAAGTATATATTTTGTGTATGTTGTATGATTAAATATGTTTATGTATCTATGTCTGTTCTGTCTGTCTATCTATCTTTCTGTGTCTGTCTTCTATCTGTCTATATGTCTAATTACCTTTCTTTTGTACCTGTGTATCTGTGTCTGTCTGTCTGTAATTGTCGGCCTCGGGTCTGTGTATGTGTTATGTGTATGTGTATGTGTATGTGTGCATGCGTGTGTATGTGTTTTGTGTGTGCTTTTTTACATGTATCTCTGTGTGTATATGTACGAGTATGTCTACATATGGCTGTTGGAGTGAGAATGAGGGAGAAAGACTTTGTGCGTGCGTGCGTGTGTGTGTGTGTGTGTGTGTGTGTGTGTGTGTGTGTGTGTGTGTGTGTGTGTGTGTGTGTGTGTGTGTGTTGTGTGTGTGTGTGTGTGTGTGTG
>JAPXFY010000022.1:23025545-23028045 GCA_030674185.1 Monoplex corrugatus
TGGCTAGGTCCTGAGCCCCTACCTAGACTATATTTTATCTAGTCTATATTTTATACTGGTATTTTATCAGCCTACCACTGGAATAATCTTGGTTACATGTAAATGACATGTGTATGTGTGAAACTTACCTTCAAAAAAGGAACATATGTATAAAGGAAATAAATAAATAATTAAAGATCTGAATCACAACACAACTAGCTATTCTGTATAAACTCGTCTCACATGACAGAAGCCCCACCCCCCCCCCCCCCCCCCCCCCCCCCCCCCCCCCCCGTAGTCAATGCCCAAATGCTCAGCCGTCTATCAAAAGGAGAAAAAAATAGCAATATGTAGATGGCAAACTTTCTGGGTGAAAAGGAGAATCAGAAGCAGGTCGGAGACAGAAATGGACCTGAAGACAAATGGGGAAAGGTCCCCAGACTGGCAAAGACAGTGTGTGTGAATTGCCCGATATCTCTCACTGCTGCTCACTGTACATACACAATAGCCCCAGCTGATCTCTCTGTCTGGAGGAGGCTTTGATTCTTTTCTGATTATCGCCTGCTTCCCTCCCCATCTTGTGTTCTCACACGGGCGCTCCATCTTTCTCTTTCACGTTTGTCCGTCTGTCTGTCTGTCTGTCTGTTTGTTTGTCTGCCTGTTTGTCTGTCTGTCTATCTAATATAATCTAATCTAACCTAATCTAACCTAAACTAACCTAATCTAACCGATCTTAACTTATCTGATCTTATCTATCCATCTATCTATCTATCTATTTATCTATCTATCTATCTATCTATCTATCTATCTATCTATCTATCTATCTATCTATCTATCTATCTATCTATCGATCCATCCATCCATCCATCCATCCATCCATCTATCCATCCATCCATCCATCTATCCATCCATCCATCCATCCATCCGTCCGTCTGTCCGTCCGTCCGTCCATCCGTCCATCCGTCCGTCCGTCTGTCTGTCTGTCTGTCTGTCTGTCTTTATATTTTCTCTCATCATAAATCCAGTTTCATGAATTCAAATGCCATCCTCTGGAGCACACAACAACAACAACAACAACAACAACAACAACAACAACAACAACAACAACAACAAAAAGCGCGAGAATGTCTCAGTTTCACAACGTATAAAAAAAAGTTTATAACACATCTTCATGAAATTAAAAAAAAACAAACTCTTCTACTGTCCAACAATCCCATGAGTCACTAACATATTTCATAGCGAGTTGAATTGAATTGAATTGAATTTATTTCAACTGATTATTTAACGTTTGTATTATGAAAACATTTCAGACTGATTCGTGTGCATAATCTGTGCGTAATGCAGATTCTCTTTGGCCAAAAGTTGGATGTGGAAAAGAATAAATACAGTGGAAACCTGATATAACAGGGATGATGGGACCAAATCAAAATCCCTGTTATATCAGATCCCTGTTATATCAGATATCAAGGGAAATAAGGACTGATCAACTAACTCTTGACTTTTGTAAATCATGGAAAGATAAACAGTAGATCTAGGCCTAGATCTGGTCTGGTGTAAGTGTGCAGTAAGCTTACAAACTGAATGATGGCGCAGTCAGTCACTGACTCGGTGGCCTCAGGCCTACACGCTTGCGCGCGCATCACGCTCGCATTGCGAAGCGTTCTTTCAGTGTACAGTACACAGTATACCAAGGCTAGCCTAGATCTAGATCTAGGCTACTGCGTGGCGTGCTGAGTCTAGGCCTAGGCCTTTCTGCTGCAGAGCCCGTCTCGGCATCCCTGCTATAACCAATCGAGCCCTCTTGTCTCCCTGTTATTGCCGATAAGTTTTAATAGAGACAAAGAGGAAGAAAAAATGGGGATTGAAAAAAGCCCTGTTATATCCGGATTCCTGTTATAACCGGTCTGTTATAAATGGTTTCCACTGTATTGCTTATTTCATGCCATACCCTCGTGAATAAAATTTGTTCTTTGTTCTCCTCCTTCTCCCACTCCTTTGTTGTTCACACCAGCTCCTTCTACCAGTCTCCTTTTATCTCTGTATTTGTTTCTCTGTTTTTGTGATAGGTTTTGTATCTCTCTCTCTGTCTCTGTGTCTGTGTCTGTGTCTGTGTCTGTGTCTGTGTCTGTGTCTCTTTCTCTCTCTGTCTCTCTCTCTCTCTCTGTCTGTGTCTGTGTCTCTTTCTCTCTCTGTCTCTCTCTCTGTCTCTGTCTGTGTCTGTGTCTCTTTCTCTCTCTGTCTCTCTGTGTGTCTGTGTCTGTGTCTGTGTCTCTTTCTCTCTCTGTCTCTCTCTCTATCTGTGTCTGTGTCTGTGTCTCTTTCTCTCTCTGTCTCTGTTTTTGTCTGTCTGTCCTGTCTGTCTCTTTCTCTCTCTGTCTCTGTTTCTGTCTGTCTGTCTCTGTCTCTCTCTTCTTCTCTCCTCTCTGTCTCTCTCTGTCTCTGTCTCTCTCTCTCTGTGTCTCTCTCTGTCTCTGTCTCTGTCTGTGTCTCTTTCTCTCTCTGTCTCTGTTTTTGTCTGTCT
>JAPXFY010000022.1:23033045-23035545 GCA_030674185.1 Monoplex corrugatus
TATTATTATTATTATTTATCATTCTTGGCATTATTATTGTTGTTGTTGTTATTAGGATTGTTGTTGTTGTTGTTGCTGCTGCTGCTGTTATTCTTTGAGAAGCAGCCAGTTCGAACGGTGTAAAAAAAATCTCATTGCTAAGACCTCCCTGAAAAACAACAAAGTAATCCAAAACCAGTACGTATCATGTGGAAAGGCAAAACATACACATCTATCTCTTTCCCTCATTCTACTAATTGCCCTGGCTCAGAAAACATCATTTCGTTGATCGCCCATGTGTGCAGCTTTTGAACTGATGGGGGGCTGCCAGCCATCGATCACACGGGGACTGAATGAAAATTACGTTTTTCCACCTTCTTCATCCATCTTTGTCCCCAATCCTTCTCTGGCTGTATCCTTGTGTCTGAAGAGCACTTCTTGCACTTTACTCTTTGTATTTGTGTATGTGTGTGTGTGTGTGTGTGTGCTTGTGTGTGTGTTTTGTGTTTTGTATGTGTGTGTGTGAGTGCTTGTGTGTGTATGTGTGTATGTGTGTGAGTGTGTGTGTGTGTACTTGTGTTGTGTGTGTGTGTGTACTTGTGTATGTGTGTGTTGTGTGTGGTGTACTGTGTGTATGTGTGGTGTGGTGTGTACGTGCTTAATGCTATGCGCGTCTGTGTGTATGCTTGTTTATCTTCCCCAAACCTCACTTACTCTCCAGATTTCTCTTTCTTTCTTTCTTCTTCTTTCTTTCTCTCCCTCTCTCTCCTCTTTTTCTCTCTCCTCTACTTTTTCTCTCCCTCTACCCTTCTGTCTCTCTCCCTCTATCTCTTTTTACCCGTCTCTCTTCCTATTTCTATCTTTAATCTTCGCCATCTTTTTCTCCCTTAATTCTGAGGAGAGTCATCGGGGTGCCGCACTAAATAACTTATTACCAGATTTCCCTTTTCCAGCTCTGTCGGTCGTGTGCCAAAGCCTGGGTCTGTGCAAGTGGTTTTTCAGTTCATTCCGCAATGTTATCAGTCCATCATTTTCTCTGTCTTGCCCTCCCGTCTCCCTCCCTCAAGAATTATTGCCTGAGGGACTGATTCAGCAAGGCCACAGGATCTTGATACATGACCATACCAATGTAATGGCTACCTGGCTGAACCTGTCTCTCAGTGACAAAAAAGCTACTTACTGCGTAGCTTTCATCGCGATCCGGCCGACTTCTTCAGCGCAACTGCTGGGTTGAGAACTGGCTTCAGTGCGAACCGCCGTGAGCGAACTCACGACCAATGTACTTTTTGTCTTTTTTTTATTTTAACGAAAGTCTGCAGCTCTTCATACGGTCCAGTGTGCTGCGTAATGGTTTGGAGCCCTTGTCCATCGGTGATCTGGTCAGTGTATCTGATGGTCAGTATCTTGCAAAAAGGTTTAGCAGATTTGCGCACGTATTGACATGAGAGACCGGGAAAAAAATCTCCATCTTTCTTTATTATACCAGTCGGATGGTACACAGCCACTATCGCACCCAAAGTCTTCACGGTTGAATTGAAAGTCCCACATCTTCCCCAGTTGTCTGACTATCGTGCCAGACCAGTAGGACCTGGTGCTACTATCCTTCAATGATAACACGATTTCAAAGTTTCCAATTTCTTCCATTTAAATCGCATCGCTCAAACTACAGGGAACGTGGCTCACATCAGTACAAATGGCTTCAATGCACAGCATAAACAGTTCCCTCTCTCCTTTCATTTCAGCCATGTCATTGGGTCAGAAAAACATCATCCATTTTCATTGATGGACTGAGCTTGCACTTTGCTGATGATGGATGACAGGGGATCATACAGGAGAGGGACTTTGGCGTTGTGTGGCAACTTTTGAACTGAGCTACTATCCCATCCTTCATAACATGTGTAAGAAATGATCGTAACCGTATGGGTGAATGAACTGAATCAGTAGATATGCTGTTTGTCGTCATGTGTCTAAAAATGTGCAATGTTCTTTTTAAATGACTTTTTTCTCATACTCACGCACAAACTCTCTCTCTCTCAATACCTCTCTCTTTCTTTCTCTCTCTCTCTTTCTCTCTCTTTCTTTCTCTCTCTCTCTTTCTCTCGCTTTCTTTCTCGCTTTCTCGCTTTCTCTCTCTCTGTCTCTCTCTCTGTCTCTCTCTCTCTCTCGATCTCTCTCTCTCTCTCCAAGCATGCATTCGAATATGTATATTCCCTTTTTTTTGTTTTTACCTGCTAATGTCTTACTTCATTTGATTTGTATCCGTTTTGTCAATTTTTTGTTGTTCTTCTGCAGTATCTTGAGTTCTGTTATATTGATACAAGTAGATAAGTTAGCGGCGGTTAATATGTACACTGTAGTCGGCCTGTGTGCTAATGTTCTGTATCGTTGGAAAATACATGTTTTCTTTCATTTCATTTCTGTTTCTCCTTCCTTGACACCCCTGGCTCCCTGTCTCTTTCGTCACTGTCTCCACGTCCATGTACTGCTTCTCTGTTTTATTTGAATATCTTGTCCTTGTTCA
>JAPXFY010000022.1:23053045-23055545 GCA_030674185.1 Monoplex corrugatus
ACAGTTCAGGGAGGAAGAAAAAGAGGCAGACAGAGAAAAAAGTGGTTGGACAATATTGACGAATGGACAGGAAAAAGCTTTGCCATGACCCAGACCCTTGCTCATGACAGACAGAGGTGGAGACAGACGGTGCGATGTTCATCCATGTGGAGCCCCCACGACCCTGGATAGGGTTAAGGGACAGGAAGAAGGAAGAAGGTCCTTCACCACCACATTTTCCCCTTTGTATGTTGTGTATAAGGCCAAAACACATACACATCTCAATTGGAATCTGTGTGTGGTATCTGTCAGCATGTCTGTTTTGGTCTTCTATCTGTCAGCATGTCTGTTTTGGTCTTCTATCTGTCAGCATGTCTGTTTTGGTCTTCTATCTGTCAGCATGTCTGTTTTGGTCTTCTATCTGTCAGCATGTCTGTTTTGGTCTTCTATCTGTCAGCATGTCTGTTTTGGTCTTCTATCTGTCAGCATGTCTGTTCTGGTCTTCTATCTGTCAGCATGTCTGTTTTGGTCTTCTATCTGTCAGCATGTCTGTTCTGGTCTTCTATCTGTCAGCATGTCTGTTTTGGTCTTCTATCTGTCAGCATGTCTGTTTTGGTCTTCTATCTGTCAGCATGTCTGTTTTGGTCTTCTATCTGTCAGCATGTCTGTTTTGGTCTTCTATCTGTCAGCATGTCTGTTTTGGTCTTTCTGTGTCTCAACTAAATGATAAAATAGAAGAAAGAAAAGAAAAGACAGGAGGAGTATGGAGGAGGAGGGGGAATGGAAGAAGAAGAAGATAAATAGGAACACAAAAAAGGAACAAGAGGATGATGATGAGGATGATGATGACGACGACGACGACGACGACGACAATAAAGCTAATGATGATGATGACGACTACTACTACGACACGATGATGATAATAATTAAAAAAAAGATAAAAAAGATAATAACAATAATAATATAACAATGATAATATAACAATAATAATAATAATAGTAAATAATAATAATAATAATAGTACTAATAGCAATAGTAATAGTAATAATAATATGATAATGATGATGATGAAGAAGACGATGATGTTGACGATACTAATAATACCAATAATAATGATAATGATAATAATGATAATATAACAACAATAATAATAATATGTAATAATAATAATAACAACAGTACTAATACCAATAGTAATAGTAGTAATATGATGATGATGATGATGATGATGATGATGAAGAAGAAGATGATGTTGATGATACTAATAATACCAATAATAATGATAACAATAATAAAAAAAAAGACGATTAAAAAGTAATAATCATAACAATGTTTACAATGATAACAAAAAGAAAGAGCAATGAAAACAAGAAGAAGAAAAAGAAAAAGAAGAAGAAGAGGAAGAGGAACAAAAAAGGAGGAAAAGAAAATCAACGTTTTATTGAACATTTAATTCGTGAATGGAGAGGAAAAAGGAAAGAAGAAAACATTTTGAAAAGAAGAAGACAGAAAATACAAGAAGAAAACAAATTATCGAGCTTTTCAATCATGAATAATTTGTGAGAGAGAAGAAGTATGCTAGCTGTCATAATAGTGTGATGTAGCAGAGAAGCTCACTGCATTGAATTTTTTTGTTTTTTTGTTTTTGTTTTGAGAATTATATCTCTCAAATCACAGCATAATTCTGCCGTTTAGCCAGCCTTAAAAGGGAGATTACTGCCGTTTGTTCAAGGGTGATCTCGCCTGCCATACAACTGCATAAAAAACCCAAAAAAAATGGTAAACTGAAATTTAATCTTTTATATTCTTTCCTTTGATCTTTATTTGCAGATTAAACAGCTTTTATTAATCGTTTTGACCTTGTTTGTATTTGCCATAACAACTTCAATCATTTCTGTTATCTAGTCTGTGTAAAATAATATCAGAAAGCCAATGCTTTCTTTATAAGCTTTAACCACTTTATAAGCTTTAACCACTTTATAAGCTTTAACCACTTTATAAGCTTTAACCACTTTATAAGCTTTAACCACTTTATAAGCTTTAACACTTTATAAGCTTAACCACTTTATAAGCTTTAACCACTTTATAAGCTTTAACCACTTTATAAGCTTTAACCACTTTATAAGCTTTAACCACTTTATAAGCTTTAACCACTTTATAAGCTTTAACCACTTTATAAGCTTTAACCACTTTATAAGCTTTAACCACTTTATAAGCTTTAACCATTTGTTTTCGTTTTTGCTTGTTCTAGAGATGGAAACTTTGAATTGATTTGTTTCAGTTCAATAGTTCTAATTTGGTTTGATCATTGAAATGGCACGTGTATCGAAGTACAAGAAAATGTTATGATGATTTTGATAGTCAGACAGTCTCGTTCCATTCAGTATAAGAAGTTGCAAGGAATGTAGAAAACCGTGTGGAATTTATGTTGTTTTTTCATACACATAAATATGTGTGCGTGCGTGCGTGCGTGTGTGTGTGTGTATGTTTGTGTTCATCATTTCTTTTACCGTCCATTCAC
>JAPXFY010000022.1:23060545-23068045 GCA_030674185.1 Monoplex corrugatus
ACCAAACCCTAGACAAACCAAACCAAACCCTAGACAAACCAAACCAAACCCTAGACAAACCAAACCAAACCATAGACAAAGCAAAGCAAAGCAAACCAAACCAAACCCTAGACAAACCAAACCAAACCCTAGACAAACCAAACCAAACCCTAGACAAACCAAACCAAACCCTAGACAAACCAAACCAAACCCTAGACAAACCAAATCAAACCATAGACAAAGCAAAGCAAAGCAAAGCAAAGCAAACCAAACCAAACCCTAGACAAACCAAACCAAACCCTAGACAAACCAAACCAAACCCTAGACAAACCAAACCAAACCCTAGACAAACCAAACCAAACCCTAGACAAAGCAAAGCAAAGCAAAGCAAAGCAAACCAAACCAAACCAAACCCTAGACAAACCAAACCAAACCCTAGACAAACCAAACCAAACTCTAGACAAACCAAACCAAACCCTAGACAAACCAAACCAAACCCTAGACAAACCAAAGCAAACCCTAGACAAACCAAACCAAACCCTAGACAAACCAAACCAAACCCTAGACAAACCAAAGCAAACCCTAGACAAACGAAACCAAACCCTAGACAAACCAAACCAAACCCTAGACAAAGCAAACCAAAGCAAAGCAAACTAAAGCAAAGCAAAGCAAAGCAAAGCAAAGCAAACCAAACCAAACCAAACCAAACCAAACCAAGCCAAACCAAACCAAACCAAACCAAAACAAACCAAACCAAAACAAACCAAAACAAAGCAAAAATAAGACATATGAAGCAAAAGAAAGAAACAAACATTTACAGCACATGCACACAGTCTCCTACTCATCCTCTCTCGTGCGAACGTAAGAACAAAGACTAAGGTGAAGGAGACACTGACACTGACGATGATAAGAAGAAGGAGACACTGACAATGACGATGATAAGAAGAAGGAGACACTGACACTGACGATGATAAGAAGAAGGAGACACTGACAATGACGATGATAAGAAGAAGGAGACACTGATACTGACGATGATAAGAAGGAGACACTGACACTGACGATGATAAGAAGAAGGAGACACTGACACTGACGATGATAAGAAGAAGGAGACACTGACACTGACGATGATAAGAAGAAGGAGACACTGACACTGACGATGATAAGAAGGAGACACTGACACTGACGATGATAAGAAGAAGGAGACACTGACACTGACGATGATAAGAAGAAGGAGACACTGACAATGACGATGATAAGAAGAAGGAGACAATGACAATGACGATGATAAGAAGAAGGAGACAATGACAATGACGATGATAAGAAGAAGGAGACACTGACACTGACGATGATAAGAAGAAGGAGACAATGACAATGACGATGATAAGAAGAAGGAGACACTGACACTGACGATGATAAGAAGAAGGAGACACTGACACTGACGATGATAAGAAGAAGGAGACACTGACACCGACAATGACAATAAGACTATTTTCCTTCGGTAGAAGTTATCAGCTAAAAGGCATTTTTCGAATTTGCCGTTGCTGATCTATATATCTACCAAAATCAAACATCTGAAAAAGAAATAGAACAAAAGTGAGAGACATCCTGGAAATCATCAACAAACTGAAATGGAACTGGGTAGGACATCTCACCCGGAGAATGGACAATCCGTTGGACAACAAATGCCACGTTCTGGATACCAAGAGATGCATTCGCGATGAGGAAGACAGAAAACCAGATGGAGAGACAACCTATATGGATTTGACTAGTGGTGAAGGGCCCCACGTCCAACAACATACTTTCGATGGCTGAAAGATTGAAAAGATTGATTAAAAAAGAAAGATGGATGAATCAATAATACAAGACACAGTGCATAAGGAAATTAAAATTTACAAGTATTTGCTGGATTAAAAAAAACAATCAACAATTCACTCATTGTTAACATGTAAAAATACTGATTTAGAAATAAGTAAAGACAAAGGAGAAGAAAAGAGAAAAAGAAGACGACGACAACGACCAAGAAGAAGAAGAAGAGAATACAGTTTTGAATGTTTTGCATTCAACAACTCTAAAGAAAACTCTCAAGCTCTTCAATCACGAACAGATCATATCCAAAAATAAGTACGCTGGCTGCAATATATGATGGTGCAAGGGAATTCACTGTATTGATTTTATGGAGAGTTATGTCCCCTAAATTTACAGCATAATTGAGTCTTTATCCTGTTTGAAAGGAAGATTACTTCACTTTGTTCGTGGGAACTATTCGAAGTTTAGTGCCTGCATTAGGGAAAGGACTCTAAAATTGAATGCATATTTTAATGTCATTTTTAAAGAATTAAATTGACTTCTTTGTAATCGTTGTTTAAACGTCAAACAGCCTTTATTAATCGTTTTATCTTTATTATTTTTACAGACTTATTTTCGTAAATGAACATAAAATCAGTTTATTTTTGAAAGGACTGCTTGTCCACTGTTTGTTTTTTTTGGTTTGCTTATTTGCTTCTGTGGAAGATAGAACGTTTCGTTATTTCATTTTTTTTCAATTCACACAGTGCTGATTGTTTTGACTTTTTAAGACTGATAGTATTAAAATATAACAAGCATATGGTTTTCTTTATTTGGTCACATATTCAAATGATTGCACTGATTTTAAATCTTGAAGAGAGAGAGAGAGAGAGAGAGAGAGAGAGAGAGAGAGAGAGAGAGAGAGAGAGAGAGAGAGAGACTATGAAATTCTTGCTATCATACACAAAGTTGTGTGTGTGTGTGTGTGTGTGTGTGTGTGTGTGTGTGTGTGTTGAGTGTGTGTTGTATGTGTGTATGTGTATGTGTGTGTGGTTGTGTGTGTATTATATGTGCATGTTCCTTGTGTGTGTGTGTGTGTGTGTGTGTGTGTGTGTGTGTGTGTGTGTGTGTGTGTGTGTGTGTGTGTGTGTGTTGTATTGCGTTTCCGCTTAGGTAGTAAGTACAGTTGCTGTTAAAATCTTTCAATCATTTTGCAATTACTCATTGAGACATTGCACGTTAACATTTAAAACTGTTTCTGAAGCTTCATTCATGGTGTGTTTGTGTTTTATTATTTCCACGTTGGCTTATCCATCTGGTATTTTGAATTATCAATACGACGACGACGACGATGATGATGATGATGACGACGAGACGACGACGACGACGACGATGATGATGTGGTGACTACAACGACGACGACGACGACGACGATGATGATGATGGTGACTAAACGACGACGACAACGACGACGATGATGATGATGTGACTACACGACGACGACGACGACTGATGATGATGACGATGACGATGACGACGATGGAAATCGAAATTGGACAAACGAGAACAACAGAACGACTTTCTAAAGTGCTATCTTCATGGAACTTCAAACGGTACTACACTACTGCATATCTTCCCTTACCGAACCAAACTTGACAACCACCATTTCAACCCAGGAAACACTTACGAACATGAACGCTGCTACAAGATACCCCTGGCCCATTTTCACCACATACTATCTCACCATTAAGAAAGACGATCATGGCTTGCTCCAAAAACCACAAAGTCACGCTTTGGCGAGACAGCCATTATGCTACCCAACACCAACATTAGGAATCAACCAGGATGTTTGTTTATCAGGGGAGAGAATAAACACTCTAGTGTTCGTTTCACTTGTGTTGAATCCTTTTGGAGCGTCTTAAATGTTACGTAGAACCGATACTGTTGTACGGTTGTGAGCCGTGGACAGTCAACATGCAAAGTCAGAACAAAATTGATGCAACTGAGATGTGGTTTCTAAGAAGAATGTTGCGAGTTCCATGGACAGCAAATGAAAACAAACGAGGCAGTCTTGAAGGATGCAGACACAGAAGATTCTTGTTAACAAAGATTAGGAAAAGACATGCAACATGTATAGGACATTTTATGAGGAAAGGGGAATTGGAGCCCCTGGTCACAACAGGAAAGCTGGAGGGAAAGAGAACACCAGGTAGACCCAGGGAGAAAATATTGGACGGACTTGCAGGGTGGCTGAGGACAGAGGATGGGAGATTACTTGCGACAAGGGATAGATTCGTGTGGAGGGCCATGATCGCCAACGCCATGCATCGGGGCACATGATGATGACGATGACGTGTGTCTACGTAATAAAAATGTTTTATAGATTTCAGATGAGTAATGTATGTTCTTTCGCTTATAAACTTAATTTTTTTCGTTAGAACACAGTCTTCTACCATGAAAGATTGTTACCTAACAACAAACAAACAAACAATCCATCAAACAAACAATCAAACAAACAATCTGAACGCTTGTTCCACAAAAAAGAGATTATTTTTCTTTCTCCATGTTAAATGAACGTTTGTATTTCTATTATGAAACAATACTGACCACAAAGCTCCATGGTAGTTGTCAGGTGGGGCCTTGCCATCTAATAGGCGAACGAAAGAAGAACAACACGTGTGCAAATTGAAAAACGCACAAAGCAAATCCTATACACTAGTCAGTCTCGAGAGTTTCTGTACTTAAGATTTGCCTGATTATTGACATCATTAGCTTTACTTACAATGGCAGCATGGATAGTGAAATTGAAACAAGAACCTAGAAAGCAAATGCAGTGACTTATCAACTGGCCCCTCTGTTATCACATCCACACACACTATGAATACAAAACGTCAGTCAGTAAGCTCTATTTTACACCAACACTTCGTTATCAGTGCCAGACATAGACATTTAACCAAAGACAAAAAAAAAGCAAAAAAAAAAAAAAAAAAGCAAAATTACAGCTCACGAGATGAGGTGTCTAGACAGACAATGAATGTCACACGTCGAGACAAGATCAGAAATGAAGTCATCAGAGACACTGTGGGGACTAGAATCTATAGAAAAACAGAGGCTGAAATGATTCGGTCACTTCATGAGGCTTCCAAGCGAACAGCCAGCATACAAAGCTTATAACATGAAAAGGCATGAATCCAAAGAAAGGTGGGAGGGGGGGAAGGTGCAAGGAAGAGATGGACAGAAGATGTGAACGAAACAACTGAAAGATTCAACCTTACTATGGCAGTCGCTACCCATATGGCCCACGTCCGAAAGCTGCATCTCTCAGAGAAGAGAGAGAGAGAGAGAGAGAGAGAGAGAGAGAGAGAGAGAGAGAGAGAGAGAGAGAGAGAGAGAGTGTGGACAGAGAGACAGACAGACAGACAGACACATTGGCTGACAGGCAGATAGACAGGGAGGCAGGCAGGCAGACAGACAGACAGACAGAGAGAGACAGAAAGACAGAGTGACAGCGACAGACAAACGGACAGAGACAGAGTCAGAAAGAAAGACAGACAGAGAAAGAGAAAGGGACCTCAGACTTCAGAACGTCATTACTCAAGGATAGTAGTATTGGGTCTCACAGTCCACTCTATTCTAAACAAACACAAAATATGAGCACAGACAGAGAGAGAGAGAGAGGGAGGCAGGGAGAGAAAGGGAGAGAAACATGTATGTGTATGTGTGTGCATTTGTGTGTGTGTGTGTGCATGTGTGTGTGTGTGTGTGTGTGTGTGTGTGTGTGCGTGTGTGTGTGTGTATGTGTGTGTGAGCGCACGCGCGCGTGCGTGTGTGTATGAGTCTTACGCGTGCGGACTGCAAAAACAGTATAGCGACAGTAATGAAAACGTGTACATGCAGCCTGTATCGGCGAGGCAGTATAAAAGTATCTACGTCTTTGCTGAGTAAAGCCCTGAAGTTACCATGTGGCGCCTGTGAGGTAGCGGGTGACTGGAGCTGTCTGCAAATTGGTTCTTTGTTGATTCAATCAGTTTGGATTTATGGCAGATTTTGGTAGTAATACTGGTCAGGATCTCCTAGTAGATACGTAAGCTGATGTGAAACATCAAAGAAGGCAATTTGTGTACAGAACATACTGCGTAAATCGCTCTCTGCTTTTTTTCTCCATGACTTCGCATGTCTATATTCATGTCTGGTAGCATCACTAAATCTGTTACTGATACTGATCTGGTCTGTCTGTGACCCTCTTGTCCGGGAACAAGACCGTAAGGATATGCTGACTGCAAGCGCTGAGATTCGTATCTAGACTAATCGGGAGGGACTGAGTGTATTAAATACAAATTTTGATTTACGAACATTACTTGTATATATGCTTTAAAACTCTAATAGATAAAAAACATTTTAAACTTCAAATCATAAATGGAAAAATTTTGCAGCGGAAGTGTATCCATTTCTTAAAAACATTGAACACTATGGACCAGCGTTTGATGCATGTTTCATGAAGAAGAGTCTGTTTTGGGCTCATACATTTAATTAAGGCCTATATGGCATTTTGTATACACATAACACCTAAGAATAAGTAAACTATTAGCTGAACTAGTTTTCTATGACGAAAAAAAAAATGAAGGTGGATAATCTGATCAGAAAAAATCTAAGACTATGAACTGATAGAAAAAGGAATATACTCCATTTTCTCAAATAAATTGGCCTTTTTTGACCTATGAATAGTTTAAAACTGACACTGACTGCCATATTGATCTTGTTTTTAATGATGGATAAATATCTTCAATAAACCCAATATTTAACAACAACCGGATTTCAAGTGAACGACAAAAAGTAATATTTTGAATGTGTCTAGTGCAATAAGACTAACAATGAGTGTACAAACGATATCAAAATCTGTTATGAGTAAAAAGTTAAATCTGATCATAGTAAACCAACTTGTTGTGTAAAGTGGTCAGAGAAATAAACGTTAATATTTGTGGAAAAGGCATTTCTAAAATGTTAATCATTAAGTGATGTCAAACTAAACTGGTTGCAACTAAGAATAACTTTATCGGATTACTGCTACCAATATCATTTCAAAGGCCTGAATATAGCAACAATGTCAAAATACGTGGTGTGTACATAGTGTACATGGTGAAAGAACACAGAGACTGTTGATCATTTCCTGTGGAATTGCCACAGTGTACGTAACATTTGGAACTTAACAGAACATGTAATCAATGAAAAATGTAAAAATGACTTTAACATCAAAATCGATATTAATCAAAGGACATAACTCTTGAGAATTATTTCCCATGTTGTATAGAACTTCTCAAATCTAACAAAGTACAAAAACAGTAAGCTCAGAACACTCCTGAGGACTGTTCTGAGCTTACTGTTTTTGTACTTTGTATCTGCTTCTATGCTAGCTGAATGGATAGTGCAAACTGTGTTAGATTTGAGAAGTTCTATACAAAATGGGAGATAATTCTCAAGTGTTGTGTCCTTTGATTAATATTATAAAAATTCTCCCTGCTTCCCTCTTATTTCTTTGGTACTATCAAAATCAATGTTGATCAAACTAGAAAACCAGATAGAATATTTAATTTTTTTGTAATGTTTGCAAAATCATTCATCTATGAATGCAAGATTAATAAATGTGTTCCGAATTTACAAACTTTCCAAATAACACTAAAGACTGGAACCAAAACTGAACAGTATAAAGTCAAAATAAACTTTCACTTGTCTGTTTTT
>JAPXFY010000022.1:23080545-23083045 GCA_030674185.1 Monoplex corrugatus
AGAGAAACTGCCAGAGAGAGAAAGAGACAAAAAAGAAATACAGACACAGACAGTTGTCTATCTTCAGTGAAAACTTGTATAAGGAGCCATTGCTAAAGGATTTGGGCACTTGTGCAGTCTGTTGCACATTTGTCAAGCCCTCCCTCCCTCCTCTTCCTTCACTGCCACACTCCCATCCCCTCATCCCCTACTCCCATTCGAAAACTCCTTTCTGTCTCTTTCTGTACAGTTAAAGGGACATAACTGGCTTGCCGCTTACATTGCGCAAGAGGAATGTCGTCACCTCTGGTTGTTCAACCACTTTAACATACGACAAAGAGAGAGAGAGAGGAGAGAGAGAGAGAGAGAGAGAGAGAGAGAGAGAGAGAGAGAGAGAGAGAGAGAGAGAGAGAAGGAGAGAGACAGAGTTAGAGACAGAGGCAGAGAGAGAGAGAGAGACAGACAGAGACAGAGAGACAGAGACACAGAGACAGAGACACAGAGACAGAGACACAGAGACACAGAGACAGAGACACAGAGACAGACGACAGACAGACAGAGACAGACAGACAGAGACAGACAGAGAGAAAGAGAATTTAAACGTTGTTGGATTAGATCTAGGAAGAAGAGAGAGATGGATGTTGAGTTGGAGGTAGAGGAATACATTGCCTTGCGTTGCGTCTAATCATCATCATTCTATCCCACGTGTTAGTTATCAACTAATCCATTAACTTGTTCAATTATTCATTCGTTCGTTCGTTCATTCATTTATTCATTTCTCTTTTCAGTCACCCGAGGCGGCAGGGATGTTTTTAGTCCCGTTTTTATTATCCATTGTTTGGTGTTTGTGATCTGTTTGTGACCGTGCGTTCGCGCTTGACAAAGGCTAGTTGGCCGAAAATTTGCGCTTGTTTTGTTTAGTTTTGTTGGATACGCGCTTATATTGGTTTTCTTGTTCTTCTGGTTCCTGTTTGCTTGGGCGCGGGCAGTCACACTTGTTTTGGAACCCGTTTATACGTTAAAAACATCATGAAAAAAATGCCTTCAAAAACTCATCACTACATTATCTACTTTCATACACACTTACCATGAAATCCATTTCGAGTATGGAGCACACTAGTGTGGAACCGATCTGATTGTGAATCAGTTGCCTTTGGGGCAAACGATGTCAAAAGTTAAAAGCCAGTGTTTATATTAAGATGTAGTTTATATTTCTGTCTACATATACAAACACAGACAAACAAAAAGAAAGATATGTAGACAGAAACATGACGGGGTGAACCCCAAAACACGCAGACAGATAGAGAGATACACACACACATATTCACATGCACACACATACACACACACACACACACACACGCACACGCACACACACACACTCGTGTAAAAGCACATATGTGAATATATGTTAGAAGAAATAACGAACGAACACCACACACACATACATACATACATACATACATACATACATACACACACACACTCACGCACACCTACACACACACATACACACACACACACTCACAAAACACACACACACACACACACACACACACACACACACACACACACACACACACACACACACACACACACAATCACACAATCACACTCGTCTAGTAGCACATATGTTAATAGACGTTAGAAGAAATAACGAAGAACACACACACACACACACACACACACACACACACACACACACACACACACACACACACACACACACACACACACACATACAACACACACAACACACAACATACACTCACTACAAACACACACACACATAACACACACACACATATACACACACATACACCATACACTCACTCACAACACTCACACGACACATACATACACACACACACACACACAACCAACAACACACACTCACAACAAACACAACACACACACACACACACCACACACACACATACACACACACAGTGTCTAAAGCACGAGTGATGCAGAAGAAATAACGAACGAAACACACCACACACACAACACCACACACACACCAACACACACACACACACAACACACCACACACCACTCACTCACGGACATACACACACACTCACATCATACTACACCACACCACCCTCGCTGTCTAAAAGCGCATATGTGAATAGACGTTAAAAGAAATAACGAACACATACACACACACGCGCGCGTGCGCTCACACACACATGCACACACACACACACACACACGACACAACACAACAACAAACAAACAAAACACATCACACACACCACACACACACACACACACACACAACACCACAAACACACACACAGACACACCCATCAACATACACTCATAAACACAACAGAACTATACACACATAAACAAACAAACAAAACACATACACACTCACACAGACACACACACACTCACACACACACATTACACACACACACACATACACACACACACACTACACACAACACACACACACACACACACAACACACCACACACACACACACACACACAACACACACACACACCACATC
>JAPXFY010000022.1:23093045-23100545 GCA_030674185.1 Monoplex corrugatus
CAGACAGAAAAGACGTAAAAACAGACGAACAGAGATAAGAAAAACAGCTGGCGAAGATTGTAGGAAACTCTTTTTTTTTTCTTTTGTCTTCCTTTTTTTATACTAGAACGTATGTCCTTCTTCCACTGTGAGAAAAATCTTAACAATAAAAGAAGAAAAAAAAAAAAAAAAAGACATCCAACTGAACGAACAATCGATCGACCTAAGACAGACAAACAGACAATCAGACAAATAGAGAGGACACAGAAACAGACAAACAGAGAATAAGAAAGACAGGTGGCAAGGATTGTAGGAGACACTGTTTTGCGTGTATGTGTGTGTGTATGTGTGTGTGCGTGTGTGTGTGTGTGTGTGTGTGTGTGTGTGTGTGTGTGTGTGTGTGTGTGTGTGTGTGTGTGTATATATATATATGTGTGTGTGTGTGTGTGTGTGTGTGTGTGTGTGTGTGTGTGTGTGTGTGTGTGTGTGTGTGTGTGTGTGGTGTGTGTGTGTGTGTGTTTTAACAGAAAACATGTCCTTCTTCCAGTGAGAGAGAAATCTTCACAGTTTTAGGATCTTCTCCATCACATGGCATCAATGGCGTCAGTACGTGTGGAAATTGTTCAGAGCACGGAGGCACTGTTTTGTGAAAGTGAACACGAAACTGAATTGTATTAAAAAGTTAATTAAAATGTCTGCTTCTTTTTTTTCTTCTTTGATTGACCCACCTAGCCACTAGTTCACCCCAAGAAAAGCGAAATTGAAACTGAAACTGAAACTGAAACTGAAACCTTTTCTTCTCCTTTTACTTCTTCTTCTACTTCTTCTTCTATTTCTTCTTCTTCTTCTTTATACTACTACTACTACTATTTCTACCACTACTACTACTATTGATAACAATAATGATGATGACGATGATGATAATAACAACAATAAGGATGATGATGATGATGATAATATGGAGATGACAACACAACAACAACAACAACAATATGACGATGATGATGATGATAATGATAATAATAATAATAATGATAATATGATAATAATAATAATATAATATAATAATGATAATAATAACAATAATAATAATAATAATAATAATAATAATAATAATAATAATAATAATATGATGATGATGATGATGAGACGACGACGACGACGACGACGACGGTGATGATGATGATGATGATGATTATGACACTTAGTATTATCATAGTCGTTGTTGTTGTTGTTGCTGCTGCTTTGAATTAATTTTTTGCTGCGCCATCTTCTGCATGACCGTGTATCACTGCCTCCAACACTGCTCATTTGGGCTCCCCACCACACTGTGCCTTGTCCATTCCCACCACAACACCAGCTGACCATGACAGCGGGGACAGGGCCATAGAACCTGGGACACAGTTTTGACTGTGCTATGATGATTAGAATGCCGAGGACAGTGATGGTGCCAGACATTTCTGTCTTCTATTGACCCTGCGAGAGAGGGATGTCTTCTACGCTTACATGTAACTTCCGTAATCTACCCTGGCGTCAACCGGGCCGGAGAGATACAGACTCCCGCGGTGTTGGTCAGGAAATTTTGGGTAATACCCTCAATGATGTACCCGTCACGTGGATGAGAGTCAACGCTGTCATTTCAGTCTTAAAAAAAAAGAAAAAAAAAAGAAAAGAAAAAGAGAGACCACCCCCCCCCCACACACACACAACACACACACACCAAGAATTTTTCGACCGACGGGGGCTCGAACTCACAAACTCCTAGTCAATAGTGGTTGCGCTAACCACCTTGCCACGTCGACTAGCTATATTGTTTTTCAATGCATAGATCAGATGATGAATTTGCTAAGATTTGTTTTAAATTTAGTATAACAGAGTTTGAGTTCACACACACACACACACACACACACACACACACACACACACACACACACACACACACACACACACACACACACACACACACACAACACACACACACACACACACACACACACACACACACACACACACCACCCCCACACACACACAAAGAGAATTTTAGTCAAAGGAAAGCAATCAAGCCAGATAATCTTAATGCCATTAGAAAAGCAGTCAAGCCGGATAATCTTACCTTTTACTCTTTCTCAGTGAGAAATTTCATAGTGGTCTATATTCACACACATTAATTTTAAGGAAGATAAACTAATAGATGAATAAATGAATAAACAAGTCAGAACAAGATAAAAGACCAGAAATGAAAGAGTTAATAAAAAGTACATAAAAGCTAAATTAATAAACACAATACAATAAAATAAATCAAGATAAAAAAAAATGTAGTGGCAACGATTTGCGAGATTAAAACATTAAACACATGAACATTCAAACTCAGTTCTAAAACGTGAAACAACGTGTATATTTCAAAAGTGCGTGTAAATTAACGCGCACGTGCGTGCACGCGCATGTGTGTGTGTGTGTGTGTGTGTGTGTGTGTGTGTGTGTGTGTGTGTGTGTGTATGTGTATGTGTGCATGTGCGTGTGTGTGCATGTGTGAATGTCGGTGTGTATGTGTGTGTTTGCGTGCGTTGTGTGTGTGTATGTGTGTGTGTGTGTGTGTGTGTGTGTTGTGTGTGTGTGTGGTGTGGTGTGTGTGTGTGTGTGTGTGTGTGTGTGTGTGTGTGTGTGTGTGTGTGATGGTGCGTGTGTGTGCATGTGTGAATGTCGGGGTGTGTGTGTTGTGGTGTGTGTGTGTGTGTGTGTGTGTGTGTGTGTGTTGTGTGTGTGTGTGCGAATGTCGGTGTGTGTGTGTGTGTGTGTGTGTGTGTGTGTGTGTGTGTGTGTGTGTGTGTGTGTGTTGTGTGTGAATGTCGTGTGTGTGTCTGTGTGTGTGTGTGTGTGTGTGTGTGTGTGTGAATGTCGTGTGTGGTGTGTGTGTGTGTGAATGCGTGTGTGTGTGTGTGTGTGTGTGTTGTGTGTGTGTGGTGTGGGTGTGTGTGTGTGTGTGTTTGTGTGATGTGGTGTGCATTTGTTTGATATATGTGTATGTGTCTTGAGGCTTTGTTTGTCTGTGTTTTGACAGGCGTATAAACAGATCTGAATATGCACAGGTCTTATGAAAGCTGGGCACCTTTTGACCCAAGACAATTGATTCAAAGGTGAATCGGCTATACGGTCGTTGGAACTGTATTTATGATAGATTTGGTGAGGCTGGACGTACATGCACATTTCTATGCGTATAGTGATGAGGTTTTGAAGAAGGACTTTGCTCATGGTGTTTCTAGAGATTGAATAAACAAGCGAATCAACAAACGTGCGTGTGTGTGGCATGCATGCATGGCAGCAACGAAGATTCTGCACGCTTATCTGTTCTCGGCAAACCTCTGTATGGAAACCTATGATTGTTTAAGGGCCTGTAGGCCTTCTTTTAAAATTCGTCACCAGATAATATACAACTAAAATTTGATTCAATCATAGTTAGACCAGTGCAGAATAATTTGAAACGATAATAATCAGATGACATTTAAATTCAAACTTCTATGTTGAACGAAGGAATTCAATCGACTGAAGGATGGGGGTGGGAGGTGAAAAGAGGTGAGGGGAAGAGTGGAGTGGGGGACATATTCGTTTCAAGTTTTGTTTCTAAGGAATGTGGGACTTTCGGTTATGCCAAAACTGAGTCTGAAATTGAAAAGAAGTAAAAGATAAATTGATTAAAAAGCTGAAAAAACCCACACAATATTGATTGAAACTCTGAACCATCATTGCTGACACATTTTGTGTACGGACAGTCATGTAGGCCCTACTTAAACAGGAACAAAATCATAAAACAAACAAACAAAAAGACACGAAAAATTATCAGGAAGCGTATTTAATACTCATTGCTCGAGAAAGTAAAAGGAGAAAGAAATGGACGGATCATAACGGAAAACGACCTGGAAATGGAAAAGGACTACGAGAAAGAACAAGCACTTGGAATGTGTGTGGAATCAGAGACAAGGAACCAGAAATCATTGACTTCATGAAAAAATGGAGAATAACAGTGATGGGAATTTCAGACTGTAGGCTAAAGGGTACGGGGACCAAACAGATTCACGAGGATTATGTACTGACCTGGAGTGGTGTGGACATGACAACAAGGGCAACACACGGCGTAGGCTTTTTCTTACACCCAGACACAGCAAAGAATTTGTTGGAAACAGAGTTTATCTCAGAGAGACTAATAAAAATCCGAGTAAGAGGAGAACGGGAGACCACAACCTTCATCCAGGCTTACGCACCTTGTAATAACTCTTACACTGAAGAACAGAAGGAGGAATTCTTTGAGAAGATGGCAGACACCATCAACACAGTCCCAGACACAGAACAACTCATTGTCATGGGAGACTTCAATGGGAGAGTGGGCAAAAGAAGAGCACCTTGGGAACAGCACTTGGGCCCACACAGTGACACCAATACAGAGTGCAACTACAACGGGGAACAACTTCTAGCACTCTGTGCAGAGCATGGGCTGTGGATTGCAAACACCTTTTTCGAACACAGACACAGCCAGAGACAAACTTGGTACAGGTGGAATGATCTGAATGTGTCATCTCAGATAGATTTCATTCTAACACGAATAGAAGAACGAAGCAGGGTCACAGACGCAAGAGCCATTCCAAATGCAGATCTGGACACTGACCACCGCCCTGTGATCTTGGTCTCTACGATGAAGAAAAGAAGAACACCGAGAACAAAGAGTAAAGCGTGCGACAGACAGATAAACCTAAGAAAACTCCAGAAGGAAGAGGTACAATGGGAGGTACAGACAGAAATCACAAAGAGGCTGGAAGAAGTAGACAGCACAGGCATGACAGCAGAAGAAGCATGGTCAGTCTTCAAGAACACACTGACAGACACACTTAGTAAAACCTGCGGCACAAAGACCGGAAAAGGGCAGGTAAAGCAGACAGCCTGGTGGAATGACACAGTAAAGGAGGCCATCAAGGAAAAGAAGAAGTTGTACAAGGTGTGGGTGAAATCAAAGCTAGAGGAGGACTACGTGAAATATAGAGTGGCAAGAAGACACAGCAAGAGGACAGTCAGAATGGCCAAAGAACAATCATGGAAAACATATGGAGAGGAACTAAGCGAACTGTGCAAGCTCTCGACACGACATTTTTACAAAAGCGTCAAAGCAATGAGATTACGAGACGAGCCATACAGCCCAACAACAGTAGTCAATGACAGAGATGGAAACCCTATCAGTGATGAAGACGGCATCAAGAAGAGATGGCAAGAATATTTTAAGGAACTCCTCAACCCAAACAGACAGGGATACACACAGAGCCAGTTTCACCCTAGCTATCCAGAACACGAAGAGCCAAACATCCTGAGATCAGAGGTACAACAGGCGTTGAAGACCAGCCCAAAGAACAAAGCAGCAGGAATTGATGGCATTACAACCGAAGCTATCCTGGCATGTGGAGAAACAGGAACCACTTGGCTGACCACAATATTCCAGAAAGCATGGACAGAGAGGAAAGTCCCAGAAGACTGGCAGCGTGCAGTCGTGGTACCAATCTGGAAAAAGAAAGGCAGCAAGAAAGACTGCAGCACGTATCGAGGTATATCCCTTCTGAGCCACACGGGAAAGATGTATGCAAAGATCCTTGAACAGCGCACAAGGTACAAGGTGGAACCTCTACTGAGTGAGGCGCAGATGGGTTTCAGAAAAGGAAGAGGATGCACTGACGCTATCTTCGCTCTCAGACAACTGAGCGAAAAGACTATCGAACACAATAAAGAACTGAACTTCGTGTTCGTGGATCAAGAAAAGGCCTTCGACAGAGTAAATAGAAACAAGTTGTGGAAAACGTTAGAAGAATATGAAGTTAGGGGCAACTTCTAGACAATATAAGAGCCATCTATACCAACAGCATGAGTGCAGTACGCACCCAAGATGGACTCACGGAATGGTTTGGGGTGACGTCGGGAGTGAGGCAGGGGTGTGTTCTATCACCACTGCTGTTCATTGTATATATGGACAAAATCACGAAGGAAGCAAATCCCAACCCTGAAGATCTGAACGAGATGCTGTTTGCAGATGATCAAAGCCTTGCACATGAAAAAGAAGGGGAACTCCAGGAGCACACGAACAACCTGAACACACAATGTGAGAACTTCGGCATGAAAATCAGTATCAGCAAAACCGAGACACTGAAAGTCAGTAGAACACCTGGCCGCCTCAACATCAACATCGAGGGGACAGCACTGAAACAAGTCAGCGAGTTCAAGTATCTTGGAAGTATCTTCACAGAAGATGGACGTCTCAACAGAGAGATCGAGACAAGAGTTCAAAAGGCCAACAGCGTCAGCTACCAGCTTGCCCACTCCTAAGACACCCCAACATCTCCATCGAGACCAAAGCCAAACTCATCGAGTCCATATTTAGACCAACCTTGACCTACCAGTGTCAGACATGGACCCTTACCAAAAGTCTTGAAAGAAAGATCACCACCTGCGAGATGAGATGTCTAAGGAGAGCAGTCAACAAAACCAGACATGATAAGATCAAGAACATCAAGATCAGAGAAATGATTGGAACAACACCAATTCTCCACTACATCCAACAGCAGAGAACCAGGTGGTTCGGGCACCTGACACGCATGGCACCTCACCAGCTTGCCAGTAAAGCTTACAACACAAAGGTGTCAGGGTTCAAGGCAAGGGGTAGACCGAGGAAGACCTGGATCGAGGGTGTGAAAGAAACACTGAAGACCCACAACATCCCACTCAACCAGGCCTTCAAACTTGCCGCAGACAGAAAGCTCTTTCTCCCCTCGACGCCCAAGATGGTATAAGAGGACGGATAAAGTAAAGTAAAGTATTTAATACAACCAGACAAGACAGACCAACTGGCCTTTGTCAAGCGTAAGATCACAAACAAACACCAAATACAGAAATCAGGAGAAAAAGACTGAAACTTCCCTGCTGATTCGTCTAGTGTGAGAAAAGGACTAAACTGATTAAAATGACATCATAATGTGTTTGTGAATAAAGATGATGTCAGAGCGGAAGTGAGATGAATTCTGCAATGTGAAAAGTGGTCATGCCATATTAATATTGTTTTATCCTGTAGAGGGTCCAAGGCTAAAATTAAAACTATGATGCACTAACTAAGAGTAATTTTTGGAATGTAAAGTATCCAACTATTAAACAACGCATAAGAGAATATAGAAGCATATGATCGACTGCATAGGAAATATATATAATCAAGAGATATGGCTAATGTAAATGGATCGTGCCAAGTGCAACGAATCCGGTCTGACCTTGGAATAGGAAGAAAAACATCCTAAACCAACAGCCAAGGGGCTGAAGGAAAAACCGGAGTCCCCGGAGAAAAAAAATCTCTTGGAAGTCATGTACTTAACAGCAAATATATAGCCCACATCATAGTCATGTACTTAACAGGCAAGTATACAGCCCACCTCGTCACTCAGGGTCACTGCCAGGCTGTAACGACACGAGATAAACCAAGGTGCTTCCTCGCTCTCATCAACCTGA
>JAPXFY010000022.1:23108045-23113045 GCA_030674185.1 Monoplex corrugatus
CATAATGTCTCGCATTGACTATTGCAATTCACTCCTGTCTGGTCTTCCTGCCTCCACCATTCACATCCTGCAGCTCTTTCAAAACAATGCTGCACGCCTTGTACTAAAAAAGAAAAAACTGACCACATATCTCCTCTCCTGGCACAACTTCACTGGCTCCCTGTATCAAAGCGCATACAGTACAAACTAGACACCATGTGCTACAAAAGCCTCAATAACGCAGCCCCCCGATTACCTGTCAAGCCTACTTGAGATCTATCTTCCCTCACGTTCCCTCCGCTCTGCCTCCGATCCTCTGACTTTTCGCTTTCCACGCACTAAGCTCAATACCTATGGTCCACGAGCCTTCTCTGTTTCTGGTCCACTTTCCTGGAACAAACTTCCTCTCTCAGTCCGTCAGCAACCTATTTTTGTCTCCTTCAAGTGCGCTCTCAAAACTCACCTTTTCTCCTCTGCATAAAATCCTGACCTCACTCAATCCCCTCTGCAGCCTGTCTCCACTCGGAGGGGAATCACATTGTAATATATAATTGTATATAATATGCTCTCTATAATTTTCCATTGCTTTTATTCTTTCTCCCCATTTATAGCCGTGTGCGTGTGCGTGTGTGTGTGTGTGTGTGTGTGTGTGTGTGTGTGTGTGTGCGTGCGTGCGTGCTTGCGTGCGTGCGTGTGTGTGCGTGCGTGCGTGTGTGTCTGTTTTAGCGCTTAGATTTGATTTTATCAAGATTTTGCGCTATATAAAATATTGTATATTGTATATTAAATATTAAACCAAACCAAACCAAACCAAACCAAAATCAAACCAAACCAAACCAAACCAAACCAACCAAACCAAACCAAACCAAACCAAACCAAACCAACAAAAAGGTGGCCCGCTCGAGATTTGAACCCGCAATGCCTGTGTTATGACGTGGCCCCCCTGACCACTGAGCTAGTGCGCTACTGGAATAGACGTCAAGCCTCAGCGGTCAAGACAGATGTGTGTGGTGATGTGGTGTATGGTGTGTTGTAGTGTGTGTTGTGTGTTCTGTGTGTGTGTGTGTGTGCGTGTTGTGTGTGTTTGTGTGTGTGTTGTGTGTGTGCGTGTGTGTTTGTGTGTGTGTTGTGCGTGTGTGTGTGTGTGTGGTGTGTGTGTGTTGTGTTGTGTGTTGTGGTGTTGTGTGTGTGTGTGTTTGTGGTGTGTGTGGTTGTTTGTGTGTGTGGTGCGTGTGTGTGTTCTGTGCGTTTGTGTGTATGTGCGTGTGTGTTTGTGTGTTATGGGTTTTGTGGGGTGTGTGTGTGTATGTATGTGTGTGTGTTGTGTGTGTTTTTATTGTGTGTGTTTGTGTGTGCTTATGTGTTGTGTGTTGTGTGTGTGTTTGTGCGTGCTGTGATTGTAGTGGTGTTATATGTATGTGTGTGGTGTGCTAATGTGTGTGTTGTGTTGTGTTTATGTTGTGTTGTGTATGTGTGTATGTGTGTATGTTTGTGTGTGTAGGGTTTTGTTGTGGGTGTGTGTTGTTATGTGTGTGTAGTGTGTGTGTGTGTGTGTGTGTGTGTGTGTGTTTGTGTTAGTTTTGTATGTGTGTTGTGTTCGTTAGTGTTGTTTGTGGTTGTGTGTGTGTGTGTGTGTGTGTGTGTGTGTGTGTGTGTGTGTGTGTGTGTGAGTGTGGTGTGAGTGAGGTGTGTGTGTGGTAGTGGTGTGTATTGAATGGTAGAGATGAATGAAGAGATAGTAGAGTGTAGAGGGTAGAGTGTAGTGAGGGATGTGGTGTGTAGTGTGTGGATGAATGTGAGTGAGAGAGGAGAGAGTGAGAGAGAGAAGAGTGAGAGAATGAGAGAGAGAGAGAGTGTGTGTGTGTGATGAATGAGTGACAGAGTGAGAGAGAGAGAGGTGAGAGAGAGTAGTGTTGTTGTTAGAAATACGCAGACATCTATTGGGAGGCCATGAGAGAGAGAGAGAGAGAGAGAGAGAAGAGAGAGTGTGTGTGAAAATACGGAGTACTATCACAATACATCACTGTATGTATGAATGTGTAGTTTTTGTTGTTTTCGTATTACCCATGCACTCTTTTGGGAGGCCATGGCTTTTGTGAATCAACCATCTGAATCTGTATTTCTTGCTCTGTCTCTCTTTCTGTCTCTGTCTGACACACACGCACGCACGCAGACATACACACACACACACACAGACACACACACACACAGACACACACACACACAAACACACACGCGCGCGCACACACGCACACACATGTATATAAATATATATCATATGTATGTATATATGTATATATATAGCCTACAGATATGTATATATATATATATGTTTATATATATATATATTTTATATATATATAGAGAGAGAGAGAGAGGGAGAGAGAGAGAGAGAGAGAGAGAGAGAGAGAGATGTATAATTACACACACACACACACACACACACACACACACACACACACACACACACACACACACATACACACACACACACCACCACCACCACCACCACCACCACATTATCCTTCGGTCTCAAACGATGCCGTCGAGTGGGCGGGGGCTTAATCACGTCAATCAAAACCATGTGACACATGTAGGCCTATATGTTCGCTTGCCTGCGTGTGTGTTATATCTTAAACGATTTACATTAAATTTCAAGGAAGTCAAAGAAACTAAAACTAGCAGCATAAAATCATAGGAAAGTAAACATTCTGAATGCAGAGATAAGCAACAGGAAAAAACTGTGCACACAAGCAGACGCAAATTTCGGAACTTTTACTACACGTAAGGAAGTCAGCAATTGGTCCGTTTTGTCGTCTGCTGCCACGCCATAATCGACGCCTAGACCAGGCGTAGACCTTACCTGCAGATCTAGTGCACTTGAATTTTACTGAGAATGGGCTCATAAGATGATGAGGAAAGTACGGTGGTAATGGAAACTGCGCTATTTCACGTTATGCCATGCTTGGTTCCCCATAGGGCTGGAAATATTAGGCATAAACTGCAGTCAACAACTGGATGTCTGTGAACAAGTTTTTTGCGTTCATCCATTTTCCGAGTCTTCGTGTTGGAAATGAAGGTATCTATTTTGACAAGAGTTTTTGTTTTGACAAAATAGTGAATTTTAATTTACGATTGTTGGAGCTCAACGAAAAAGAGACTGTAAAGTAGTCGTGGTTGGGAGTGGAAATGTCAAGTGCCATCACAAATTAGATCTAGATCTACAATCAATTAAAATGGCAATGTTGACGACAGTGGCTGTGTGTGTGTCACTGTGTGTGTCAAACTACCACTAGAATCGCCAGCGTAGATATCACAATTCAGTGCGATTACAGATTAGATCTAGATCTACTATCAGTTGAAATAACAAGTGCTGACGACAGTGCTTCTCTGTGTGTGTTAGCCGTCTAGTATCGCCAGCGTAAACATCACAGTTACTCCAACACCTGTGTCAGGGCCTGCGTCAGTGACTATATAGTTGCCTCATCAACTAAGTTAACAGATTTCCTGCAGTGACATGTGCAGTTTGTTTCTTATCTGGTGCAAGTGTTAGTGTTGATTATTGTATTATATTACAGGCCTACACATCAGTAAGGACAAATGCCAGTGTTGTTTTTGTGAGCTGTGCGCAAAGACCTTTTAGTCTCTACAATGTCTGTGGCTGTGCGTTAGACTATTGCAAACCGTCAGAAGTGGCTCGATAATGGACAGTCGGCATATGCTAGAAATTCTGGACTGAGGAACAAATATAGAGAACATTTTTGAACATGCTAAATTCAAGAAATGTGTGGATACATCAATGTATTTACAAAAGAAACCAGTGGCTATGTGGTGTGATGGTGGTGATGGAAAAGTAGATCTAGTGATAGTCCTTCGTGAAGTAGTGCCAGAATGTGTGTTGTCAATGAGAGACTTGTATCCTGACCCCTTTGGTAAGCAGAACATTGGACATGCATGGTGTGACTACAGGTCAGTCTTATGTTCATGTCGTCCTCCAGTATGTGTGTGTGTGTGTGTGTGTGTGTGTGTGTGTGTGTGTGTGTGTGTGTGTGTGTTCGTTCGTTGCTTGATTTAACGTCTTTTCACTATAAGTGATATTAGACGGGGAAAAATGGCATGGAGGATGAAATAAGGGGGGGGGGGGGGGTGGGTGGAGGGGAGAGGGGAACAGAGTAAGGGACGTAAAAAAAATTAAAAGGAAGCGGCAAGGTCTTAAGAAAAAGGATATGGATGAACAGAGAAATGAAACTAGAACAACGCTAAGAAGAAAAATCGTCATAAAAACAAAACAAAACAAAACAAAAATAATCATAATTATAATAATAATCTTAAAGTAACGCATTAACAGGACTGTGAACCAATGATTCTGAAATTTTAACTAACAAAACTTGATCCGATACAACTTCTTTAAAATGCGTTTCAAGATAGTTTCCTTGTGTAAACGTCTTTGGTAAAAAGGAACGAAGCTTTCTGCAGTAAAACAAACAGTGATACAATGTGAATTGTTCGCCACAAATACATAAAACGTTGTTACAATATTTTGTTTTCAAAGCGTTCAGTTGAATGCGAAAATATGTGATAACAATTAATCTCAAATGATATAACGAGGAATACTGCAAATTTTTACAGATATTTTGAACTGAAAGTTTGATTCTTTTTTGAGACACAAATTTTTCATTTAAATGTTCATGAAATCGAATCCATGAAGCTAATTCTAGCGAGTTGTAAGCTTCTTTTACCGAGGTGTTAACATGTAATTCTATGGAATTTTCAGAATGGAGGGCACCGGATTTAGCTGCTCTGTCAACTACGTTGTTGCCATGAAGACCAACATGAGAAGGCACCCAGCATAAATTGATTTCCGAACCATTTATCTTTAAACAATGTATTAGATGATTTGCCTCAATAATTAAGTCAGGTCTTGTGTCTGTATCAAAAGACTGTAAGGCATATAATACAGATTTTGAATCAACAAAGAGAACTACTTTGAATGACACAGGCCGAAGGCTTATTAAATAATG
>JAPXFY010000022.1:23123045-23140545 GCA_030674185.1 Monoplex corrugatus
GTTGACCTCTCTCTCTTGTTCTCTCTCTCAATGTCTCCGTCTCTCTCTCTTTCTGTACTCAGCCTGTCTGACCCTCTCGCTCTCTCTCTCCGTCATTGCTGCTGTTTCTGTGTCTGTCTGTCTGCCTATCTCAGTATCCGTCTCATTGCCTCTCTCAAAACAGGAAACATGGTTTAGCACCGCGTGCGCTCGTGTCATGGATTAGGATTCTCTGTGATCACGTCTTCTGAGACTACGTTCGATTTTTACTGTCTGTATTATGCAAGTGCGTGTGTGTGTGTGTGTTGCGTAGTGTGTGTGTGTGTTGCGTAGTGTGTGTGTGTGTGTGTGTGTGTGTGTGTGTGTGTGTGTGGTGTGTGTGTGTGTGTGTGTGTGTGTGTGTGTGTATGTGTGTGTGTGTGTGTGTGTGTTTATTTTAACGCCAACCGCCAACACTCAGACAAAACGGATGGGAAATAAAGACGTGCACACAGAATTGAGGTGAACGCTCGTATTTCAAACGCAATTGCCAACATCATCAAAAACGAAAATCTTGAAAAGGAAACGCGGTAAAGCTGTTAACATTTGCAGCGATTAGTCTGTAATCTTTAAAGTATGGCATATTTTGGAGTACGCATATGAAACTGCCTGCGCGCAATTATGCCTATTTACAGGATACGTGTAACGTAAGAACACGCTTCATATCTGTTGCCGTGGGGAATAATTACAGCAACAAACGGACAGCCACAAGTCTGTGGATTCATACCTTTATCAGTACGAATCGTTGCGGGAGATCTAATAGGCTTTAGTAGACAGCAAATACAAAGTTAAATCGCACATGGGCTTATTAGGTATTGACGCCACGATATAAGATTGCTGCTAAATTTTCTCCAAGCAGGTTCGACGAAGTTTAGCCGTATATATGAGGCTTGGCCCATGACGCAGTTCCGACACATTTTAGGACACTGCAGGTGGTTGCCTAGACGCACCCGAACAAAAGGCACTCCTGTAGGGCGGGTCACCTAGTGAAAAGGAGGTAGGGCCGATACCTTATTGGGGGGTTGGTGAAGGGTTAGGCGAACACTATGAGGATGGCTTCTGCTGGGATCCGTTCATTCTCCATGATGTTAAATACTGGACCAAAGCGCACAGCACACTTTCAGCTGCTAGAAGCATTCTAAATATTACAATGATTTTGATTATAATCAGTTGCGTCTTTGCATTAACTCTCAATCAGTTTAAACATTAAGAACGTTTTTAGGAGAACAAAACGTGATATCTAGAGTTCATTCCTGGTCCACAGCATTAAAAACTGGTCTGTCCGCTGCACATTTTTATGTGTCCATCATTATAGTGGTGTCAGCTTCTCCCCCTCTTCTTTGCACATTTTAAGACCTTGCCAGTGCATAGGCCTTTGCGCAGGCTCAACGAGTCTGCTAGATAATTGCTGGCAACTTTGGGTGGACCGCGGAATTGTCCGAGAGCGATGAATCCCTCCAGATTACCTGTCAGCCCCCGATTACCTGTCAAGCCTACTTGAGATCTATGTTCCCTCACGTACCCTCCGCTCTGCCTCCGATCCTCTGACTTTTCGCTTTCCACGCACTAAGCTCAATACCTATGGTCCACGAGCCTTCTCTGTTTCTGGTCCACTCTCCTGGAACAAACTTCCTCTCTCAATCCGTCAGCAACCTACTTTTGCCTCCTTCAAGTCCGCTCTCAAAACTCACCTTTTCTCCTCTGCATAAAATCCTAACCTCACTCAACCCCCCTCTGCAGCCTGTCTCCGCTCGGAGGGGAATCACTTTGTTTTAATATATAATTGTATATGATGTGCTCTCTGTGGTTTTCCATTGGTTTTATTCTTGCTTTTATTCTTTCTCCCCATTTGTGGCTATGCGTGTGTGTGTGTGTGTGTGTGTGTGTGTGTGTGTGTGTGTGTGTGTGTGTGTGTGTGTGTGTGTGTGTGTGTGTGTGTGTGTGTGTGCGTGTGTGTGCGTGCGTGCGTGTGTGCGTGTGTGTCTTTTCGGCGCTTGGATTTGATTTTGTCGAGATTTTGCGCTATATAAATATTGTAATTATTATGTATGCATGTGCGTACGTAATGTATGTATGTATGTATGTATGTATGTATGTATGTATGTATGTATGTATGTATGTATGTATGTATGTATGTATGTATATGTATGTATGTATGTATACGCTTAGATTTATGTATGTATGTATGTATGCATGTATACGCTCAGCTTAGATTTATGTATGTAAGTATGTATGCATGTATGTATGCATGTATACGCTCATATGTATGTAGGTATGTATGCATGTATACGGTCAGCGCTTAGATTTGATTTTATCAAGATTTTGCGCTATATAAATAAAATATATTATTATTATTATTAGAACAAACTACAGACACTGTACTCACTGAATCATAACAATGTTGTGAAATGAGTTCCAGAATCTGGGGTCTTTTACATTCTGTTCTCGTGGTAACCTTAGTTTTGAGATGATATTAAGTCTTGACCTTTGATGTTGGTAACTTGTGGCGCTGTCATTCGAATCAAGTCAAGTCAGTCAAATCAAATCACGTCAAATCACGTTAAGTCAACTTTACCATCTCTCAAGGAAAATATCTATATGGTCATCATTATTGACAAATCTCATAAATAAGAAAAGCTAACTGACTGACTGACTGACTAGCTAATGAATGAATAAACAAATAAATAAAGGAATGAGTGAATAAATGAATAAATACCTACATGAAGAAATAAAGACATCAAATTCAATACATCAATGAATAAATGAATTTAAGAAAGAAAACAGAATTCAGTGACAGCAAATTGCGACATTAAAATTTCGAACATTTACAACACTCGTACTGAATTATTATTCTACATACATGTAGAATGTTCATTAAAAATGAATCATCATTCTTACACAAAATTGCGCGCACACACTCACACACACATTCAAACCCACACACCCACACCAATTCCCCCCATGCCCCCCACACGACTTTAAACCTATACTACTCCACTTATCCAAGAATCAATGACGTAAAACACGCTTTGGAATTTACATACCAGACTTGATGTGTTCATTGCTTGAACCTGTTCGAAGTACGTGCTGCTCTCTTTTTTTGTGTGTGTGTCTGTCTCTGACTGTCTTTCTCTCTGTGTCTCATTCTCTCTCTGTCTCCCTGTCTCTCTCCCTCTTTTTGTCACTCAATCTCTCTCTTTCTTTCTCTCTCCCTCACACACACACGTACACACGCACACACACACACACACACACACACACACACACCCTCTTTTACACATTCTTTCTCTCTCTCGTCTTGCCCCTCCTTGATCATCTTCCTTTTTTTTTGTAGAAAATATTTTAGTCATTTCCACTGAGTGGAGGGCTACAGTAATAACAAATGTGTTAATAAATGGACAAAGATGCTGAATGCATTATTTTCTCTTTTTTGTTATTGTCTTTCTGTCTCCTTTCAGTCTGTCTCCCCCTCTCTCTCTCCCTCCCTCCCCCTCTCTCTGTCTTTCTCTTTCTCTTTCCTTTTTCTCCTTCAGTGGTATGTACACAGTGATCTATTCCTGTTTTCATGGGTTTTCTTTTACTTCTCTGACAGACTGCCTTGGGCGTTTGATTCAGGTGTTGGTCACATGTTACAGGCTTGTCTAGAGAGAGACAGGTTCTGGTCTGAATTGGATATTGGCAGTGTTCGCTTCGCCTTATACATATGTATACTATCTTCCTCTGTTAATTGTTTATGGATTTTCACGTCGATCCGACGGAAGAGAAGGCATAACGGTCTTCAGCGCTTGGTGTGGGTGTTCATGTGTGTTCGGAGACCAGTTTAGGAAGCACATGTTCCTCAGTAGGCAATGCATGGTCAGGTGTCCTGCGGCCCTGGACATAGTTGCATAGTGGATCTTAGGGCGGCCTAAGTGTGCTTATCGGTAAAAATGTTCTGAAAGGGAGGAAATCGGTTAGTCGTAGACTTGCTTACCTTCTGAGTGTACATCTTCAAGCGCCAAAGCAAACTCACAATATTAAGTTCATTTTACCATTGCAACGTGAACTGTTTTATAAAATCTGTTCTGTATTAAAACAAAAATGTTGGTAAAGTCTGTCGCAGTGGAATTTGTTCCGGAGTGAAAGGCAGCTTATTCATCTTGGAAACGGCATGTCGCCTCGTAGAGCGCTACCTTTTTTTTCTTTCTCTGCATGCGTTCGTTTTTTCCCCTTAAAACTTGAGTTTTGTTCCAAATGATTTAGTTAGGGATAATGCTTTCGGCCCCTTTGGTTCTTTAACGTGTGCTCCATGCCAGTGTCTACAAATCTTTGTCATCCGAAGGACAAGAATTCAGACCCCCCCCCCCTCCTACGAACACATATGGGGCTTAAACTTTCCCTATGTACAGCAGAAGGTGTCCAGTAACTAAGTGGTTTAGACATCCGTCACAAGGGCCACTTGGCCTTGAGAAGTCCGGCCACTTTGGAGACTCGGGTTCGATTCTATGTGGCGGGGGGGAAAAAGGCGACAGCAGAATGGCATCCAAGGGTCATGACCTGGATCTGGCCTGGCCCGTTTAGATTGCATTTTAGGGCCGAAACACGTTCTTGAAAGGGATGGGGGGGGGGGGGGGGGAGGGGCGTAGCATTCAAAGTATCGGCATCTATAGCATCTGCCTGTATACGTGGCTGTTATTTGCCATTAGGCCAACTGTCCGCAAAGTAGAACTAAAACGAGAAATGTCGAAATGCAGCAACGCTATTGAATTATTGGCATTCCAAAAGACAACCAGTAAGTTACACACGAGTTACACATGCTGTACCCCCTGCACAGTCTTTGAAGTCGCCCATTTTTGTCCAAAAGCTTTGACACCACCTCGCCTCCGTGTAGAAACTAAGCAAACGGTTTATCCAAACAATCTAGGCTGGAATACTCAGGTGTCGCGTTTGGCGCCGGAAGTTCTTTGATCAGCCCATATACCTACACATTCACAGTTGTGAATAGCAAGTCCATAGTTTCGTTAAACTTCTTACACCCATAAAAGACCTTTGTACAAGGGTTTCCTTTAATCATAGCCATATCGATCGCCCTGTGCTATTTCAGAGCTGCGAAATGTCACACTGAGCAAACAGGTAAGGTCGTTTCTCGTGAACTCTGAAGTTATGTCAGCACAACCCAGACATTAAAAAATTCAAATCAGGATGAATCATTAATATGCTCAAATACTACACACACACACACACACACACACACACACACACACACACACACACACACACACACACACACACACACACAGAAAGAGAAAGAGAGAGAGAGAGAGAGAGAGAGAGAGAGAGAGAGAGAGAGAGAGTGAGAGAGAGAGAGCCATAATATTAACAAAACAGTGGACTTTTCTGAGGTGGGTGACGCCGTCTTGGCAAAACTGGCGCTCAGATTGAGACAAAACAAAAATACCGGGCTCTGTTTTGAAATTTTGTTAAGTTAGGAGTCTGATCCTTTGTGTAATACCCCGTTGACTTCTTTTTCAAAAATCACTCTATTTTTTTAAAATAAAATATCCCCCAAAACAACAACAACAACGACAATAACAACAACAAAAACAACAACAAAAAACGAATAATAGTGAGACTACTATCAATACTGCTACGACGACTACTACTTCTGATAAATTATTCTTGTGTAGCTCTGTTGTCCAGTCATTTGGACTTTGGACTCACCGCAAAAAAAAAAAAAAAAAAAAAAAAAAAAAAAAAAAAAAAAAAAAGTTAATAAACTTTTTTTTCGTCTGCTTAGGTGTGTGTGTGTGTGTGTGTGTTAATTTTTTTGTTGTTGTGTGTGTGTGTGTGTGTGTGTGTGTGTGTGTGTTGTGTGTGTGTGTGCGTGTGCGTGGTGCGTGTGTGGTGTGTGTGCGTGTGTTGTGTGTGCGTGTGCGTGGTGTGTGTGTGTGGTGTGTGTGTGCGTGTGTGTGTGTGTGTGTGTGTGTGTGTGGCAAGGGTGTGGTGTGTGTGTGTGTGTGTGTGCGCGCGCGAGTGGTGTGTGTGTGTGTGTGGTGTGTGTTTGTGTGTGTGTGTGTGTGTGTGTTCGTGCGTGCATGTATGTGTGTGTGCGTATGAGTGTATGTGTGTACATATGTATGTGTGCGAGAGAAAAAAGCGTGATCAAGATTTTCTCAGCTCTTTGTGGGTTAATTTTTACCAAATTACGGTTCAAGTTGTGACCGTTTAGAACTTGCGAAACCGTCAATGTTGAAAGTAAGGCACCAAGGACAAGGTGATATCATCCCCCCAAAATCCTGAAGACGTGTGAGCGGCATTTTTTCAGGAACGTCTCGGCGCTATTGATATTCAAATTTTGCATTGCCTTCATGTCTTTATTCTATAATAGTTCATTTGCATCAGTAGAGACCCTCCATAGGCTAGGCACCACTGTGTACTTGCATCAGTAGAGACACTTTATGGGCGAGAACTGAATATAAAAAGTATTGTTCTGTGTATTCTATTACCCTGAAAAATAGGTATTTGCTCTTTGTTCTTTTTTCTTCCCATTCTTCTTATTCCCCCCCCCCCCCCCCAGATGTTACTGTGACATAAATGCAGCATATATGAACTGATCTTGTATCTTATCTTTGTGGATTCAAAATTGCTGCGAGGTCAGTATGCTGAATTGTAATGAAGCATGCAAGTCAAGAGGGACTTAAGGCCAGGCGTTGTCGATAGGATGAAACAGACACGAACTCTCCGCTCAGTACACAATCTTACAAGAATAGCCAGACAAGCTGGAGGCAAAAATCATTGCCGACTAACGTATACTGCAACCTGTTACACGCTTGTCTTGGTGTGGTTAATTTTGATCGTTTTGATAAATCCTTTCGCCACTTTTACTTTTTCTCCCCGTTCCTTCTCTTCGCTCTCCTTAAGTATGACAGCTAGACGTTTCTTGTGATCAAAAATATGATTAAAAGCGTCCACAAATACACGATTGACTGTTACACTTAGGTGACGCGTGAAAATAAATCATGTTTCAGGTCAAGCGACGTGGATCGACACACGCACACAGAAAGATTTCGTATTGAGCTTATAAAAAGCATGACAACGATCATGATGCAACTGGAGCCAAACAGCAAAGTAGCATGAATAAAATATGTTGTCGTTATTGTGCTGCAGTGTGAGAATTGAAAAAAAAAGCTGTCAGTCTAAAACCCCCACAAATTTGCAATAATAAGATGTTTTAGGTCAAATACCAGAGCAAGCAACGCATGCTCAATTCAACATATATAAAATCAACCCCATACCGAGTTGTACAGTGTGAAAATTGAAAGAAGAAGATGCCGCTACCTATCTTATTTACAATGATGAGATTTTAAAGATGATTACCAGAATAAGAAACACATTGGCTCAGACAATTCAGTCTCATAACAATGACATTAAGCTGAATCTTATGATCAAGGATATGGATACAATCCCGGCCAGTGAACGTGGACAAGAAATTAGTAACAAAATCCATAATATGCTGAACCTTACTGAAACCCAAAAAACAAGGGACTCTTTGGATACTGTAGCAGCATTATCGAACAAAACATGAGACGTTATGACAACAGTAATGCTACAGTACGAATAAAATGACCACATGTTGAACTGTCCTCAGTGCGCTGTGTTTTATGCAAAGCAAAAATAAGTTTCCAGTCAAATGCATCTTATCTTTTATGACAAGCTTGTCTTAGCCTGGTCAAGTCTAATCGCTTCAGATTGTTTCATTTTCCTACACTCTCTTTTCTATCTCCTCTCCTGCTTGTGAAGATGAAGAAGAAGAAGAAGAAGAAGAAGAAGAAGAAGAAGAAGAAGAAGAAGAAGAAGAAGAAGAAGAAGAAGAAGAAGTAGTAGTAGTAGTAGCAGTAGGAGTAGCATCTAGCCATATGCATAGAACCATATCAGCACTATAACCATCTTAAAACATACACAACATTTCGTTTACCCCGAAAACAAAAACCCGCTTGAGGAAGAAAATTAAGTACACATTTCAATGCATTTGTGCACATAATGTAAGGATATGCCTACGGTGTTTACCATTTCACCCTATTTATCACCAGGGAGTTAAAACAAAACCTGAATATGTACGTAAACGTATGTAATCTCGTCAAAATTACTGAAATAGCTTCTGCACATCACATTTCCTTAGAACCAGAAATGCATTTAACACATGTATCCAATCATTAGTTCTACAAGAAAGTATGTAAGATTTTATAGAAGACATACAGGTCAGTGAACGGTTAATAAACCAGCATGGCAGAAAATATTAGGAAAAATATGACAGAAAGCAAAAGAGAAAGGCAAAAAGAAATGAAACAGCTCCCGGCATCCCCACAGGGGGCTGTCCTTAAGTAGTGGTAGTGAGATGCAATAAAGACTGAGAAATAATGGATGAGAAGCGCATGCAAACGAAGAAACTAACGTTCTGCTGAAGTGAATCTTATGATATTGGTGCTTTAGGCCAAGAGACATGCACAAAAGACAGTCACCCTTATAAGTGTTAAGATGTTTAACAACGAAATCATATTGTTTATAGCCAACAATGGATAAGGACAAGAATCATGGGGAAAAAAGACCTTTTACACTTGAGTGCGACGTAAGTGTGCATTATGCTTAAGATATAATCACAGGAACATTTAAAATATGAGAACTTGGCTGCAAATCCAGCTGAATATTGATAATGAGCCACTTACGCCAAGAAGAGGTGTAAGGAATAAATAATCCTCTATTGCACTTTCTCTACAATGAATAGTAGGATTATGACGCAGTTTGGGTCAGCATCATGAATAAGAAACAAAAGAGAAATCTTTTAAACAAAAACAACAACAAAAACAGCAGCAACAACAACAACAACAACAACACACACACACTCACTCTTAGACACACTTAGACACACACACAGACACAGACACACAGACAGACAGACAGACAGACAGACAGACACACACACACACACACACACACACACACACACACACACACACACACACACACACACACACACACACACACACACACACACACACACACACACACTAAACCACACGCTGAACTGCGCTTATGCAGAAAATCAGCGAGACAGGCTCAATGAGCAAAACGTTTCCTTTCCAGGGCATTCCACTGTTAACAAATTTGTTCCAGGTTTGTCTCGTATGTGGTTATTTTTCTGATTGCGTCTGACGTGTCACTTCTTCCCCGTTTTTCCATCCTTTATTCTGCTGTTCCTCTTCTCACGCTTCTTGAGCACGACAGTAAGATGATCTTTTGTGCCAAGGACAGTTGATAAGAAGTAGTCTTACGCTGTTCATAAAAGAACCGTGTAAGAAGGGACATGCCTCAGGAAGCAACTTGGTATGAAGCGTGTACAAAGAGGCAGTCACATGTAATTTTTAAAGAAGCCGCGTGGTGACCTCGATCTTTGTGACAGGCAAAAATCGTTACGGCTCAGAATTTCCTCTCTCCTCTCTCACCTCTTTTATACGCGCGGATTTGGTTGTAATCAGTTGTAATTGCTTTCGACTCGTCATTTCCGTCTCCGTCACGTCTGCCTGTCTTTAGGCGTGACATGGAGACGCTTTTCGTGCCAAAGAACAAGGATAAGAAACACCTGCAAACACACAATCTCGCGTCGTTCTAAACTGGATCGTGTACACTATTCATACTTGAAGACGAACGACTTACTTAGAAGACACGTACACATTAATAACCATAATGCTACCAATTTTGAAGAACAAGGTCTCCCAACAGTGTAAAAATCGCTACTCACAGTTCCGTAGCTTTCGATGGCGTTCTCGCCATCTTCGTCAGCGCTCTAATGCTGTCTGCGTGAATCTCTACTCAGATCTCGCGAACATGGGATGAACCCAGTTCACGAGATCGAATCAGAGAATGGTACACCGGGGGCAGGGTGTAACGGCCCCGGTCCCTGTTGAGCGGGGGGTTGGTGGCTGCGATGTAGATGGCCTCCTTGACTCCTCGCTGGAACCACTTATTTTCTCTGTCCAGGATGTTGACATTGTCCGCACTGAATTGATGTTTTTCGGCGTGTAGGTGAGCTCCTACTGGAGAAGAGTCCCTCTTGTGTTCTGTTAGTCTCTTCTGAAGGGGGCGTTCAGTTTCACCGACATAATGTTGGTTACAGTCCTGGCAGTCTATTCTGTATATAATGCCAGCTTTGTCGAGTTTGCTGGTTTTGTCCTTGGGGGTGACCAGCTGGCTGCGTATGGTGTTGGAAGGTTTGGAATGTACAGCCACCCCCAGTTTTCTGATCTTTCTGGACAGAGCGTCACTCACACCTCCTACGTATGGGATGGTGATGTGTCCCTTGCGCTGGTGTTGTTTCACTGGCTGTTGGGATGCGGTGTTGGATTTCCTGCCTCCCGGGCTGTTCCAGGCCCACTTTTTGTAGCCCGAGATGGTGAGCACTTTTTTCAGGTGGTTTGTCTCCTTGTCTTTTGCCTCTTGGGTACTGCATATGGTGTTAGCTCTGTGGGTAAGGGTTCGAATCACTCCCAGTTTGTGTTCAAGGGGCTGGTGGCTGTCGAACTGTAAATATTGGTCCGTATGAGTTGGTTTACGGTAGACCGAGAAGGATAGAATGCCATCAGTTCTGGTGATGAGGGTGTCCAGCATGGCTATGGAGTTGTTCTGTTCCACTTCCCTCGTGAATTTGATGGCTGGGTGTTGGTTGTTCAGATGTTCTGTGAACTGTTCGACCAGTTGCTGGGGGAGGATAGTCATGGTGTCGTCTACGTAGCGCCCCCAGTATCGTGGTGGGGAGTGGAAAGAAGCCAATGCTTTCTCTTCAAAATCCTCCATGAACAGGTTGGCTACTATTGGGCTTACTGGGGAGCCCATGGCTGCTCCTTCTTTTTGTTGGTAGAATTCACCTTGGAAGGTGAAGTAGGTGGTGGTGAGGCAGCAGGACAAGAGTTCACATACGTCGTCCACTGTGAGAGATGTACGTTGGTGGAGGGTTTGGTCGTTTTGTAACCTTCGGCGTATGATCTCTATGCTTTCTTTCACTGGTACGCTGGTAAATAGGGCAGAGACATCATATGACACAAGGAGTTCATCATGAGCGAGGGTGTAGTTACTCAGTTTTTCCACTAGGTCAGCACTGTTGTGGATGTGATGATCTGTGTGTCCTACGAGAGGTGATAGGATGTCCGCCACAAATCTAGCCGTCTCATACATGATGGAACCTCTGGATGCGACTATGGGACGGAGGGGGACTTCTTTCTTGTGGACTTTGGGTAGACCATAGAACTTGGGGACGTCGGACACAGTTGGGTATAATTTCCTGTACTGTTCTAATGACAGGCGGTCCGTCTCTTTCAGGCGTTTCAGTGTGTCTTTCAGTTTGTTGGAAAACTTGGAAGTAGGATCTTTCTTGAGGCGTTCATATGTTGTAGTATCTTCCAGAAGTTTGCTTGCCTTCTCATAGTACATGGGTCTAGGCATGATGACTGTGGCACGACCTTTGTCAGCTGGTAGGATCATCGTGGCGTGTTCGTTCTTTAAATCCGCCAGAGCCCGTCTTTGGTCCGGTGTTAAGTTGGATTTCGGTAGTTTGGCCTGTTTCATGATTCTGACACAGTCTGATCTTAAGTGTGTGGCTTCTTCTGAATTAGGGCCAATATACCTGCAAGCTATTTCAATGCTTGTGATGAGGTCTACCACTGGAAGCTTGTTAGGGGCTACGGCGAAATTTAGTCCTTTCTCTAGTACTTCTTGTTCTGGTTTAGTGAGTTGGCGATCTGATAGATTGATCACCCACCTCTCTTTGGTCTTTCTTTTTGTTTCTTCCGGTACAGGTGTAATCTCGCTTTTGTCATTCTGTTGTCTCCTGTTGTTTTTTGGTGCTAGAAGTTCGAATTTCTTTCGATGGCGTTGGCGTACTTTGTCCCATTCTATTCGTCGTGTGTTGTTTAGCCACTCTTTGATTTCGGAGAGCATAGCATCTGGTAGTGTGCTAGAGCTCAGTCTTTCCTCGAGGTCTTGGATTTTCCCTTCCAGACAAGTGATGCGGGTGTTGATTTGCTTGATGCGTTCGTTCATGAGTGCTCGTTGTGCCTGATTGATGATATTATTTGCTGCTGTTCCTTTCATCGAAGTTTTGATTTTTAGGCTGGTGGGAAAGACGCCGTGATGTTTGCAGTGCAGTGTGAAGTGTAGATGGTTCCTGAACTTCGCTAGGGAGCGGTGTAATTTCTCTGATTCACGAAAGGTAGTGATGATCGTCCGATCGTAATCGCGAATGAGACATAGGGGAAGTTTCAACAGTTGGGGGGTTAATAACCACACGTTGTATTCAAAATAATTTATTCACCAGGCCAAGTAGCATGACAAACAAACAAACAAACAAACAAACAAACAAACAAACAAACAAACAAACAAACAAACAAGCACAAGAAACACAAGAAAAAAGGTGAAATCACATGAAACTTTAAAAAGTTTGGTAAGAAAATAATGGCAAAGTCCAAGGAACAAAGGTAAGCAGCAGATACAAAAGACATCCTCTTCTTGTATTGTACTGAAGAATGAGGTCAGTATGTGTCATGGTTAAGCAAAGCTACCAGAAACCTTCAAATTGAGACAAGCTAGCTGTAAACTCTTCTAAATTATGGTTAGGAGACCTTTTACGCAAAGTATCATGAGTATTAAGCACATAAAAACGGCCTCGTTATATGTTGAATTCATTCTATGTGGGATAATATGATCAAGATTCATTTTGTGCCACGTAAAGCTGATAACAAACATCTCAGAAGGCTAGTGATAAAACGTGTGCTGAAATTGACCATATCAGGAAAACGAGACATTTTTTTCATGCCAGAGAACGCGTATAAAGATGAAACAGCTATAAGTTGATCTCTCCTCACAGTACACAACCTTACTTATGGGGACGGCAGGCCAGACAGGCTGGAGGGCAACATTTTCCCCCCTGAATGCGCCCCACCATTTGTTACAAGTTTGTCCTAGCTCTGGTATGACAGGCTGGAGGGTAAACTTCCTTCTCCTTTCCCACCGCTTTTACGAGCCTGTCTTCATCGTAGTCAGTTCTGATTGTCATTTTCATCTTCTTCTTCCACTTTCCTTCCTTCTCCTTTTCCCTCTTTCGTTCTTTAAGTGTGACAACGAGATGTTCTTTATGCCAAGGGACAATGATAAAAACCATGCAGTAGAAAGCATACAACATCACGTTGTTCTAAAATGAATCGTGTAAACTAGTAAGTCATGTTTTGGATCAAACAATGCAATGACAGGCTCGTACACATCGATAGTATGATGCTATTTTCAAGCAAAACATGTTTGTATTAGGAATAAGTAGCATCGATAAAAAACGCATATACAAAAAAGTAATTCTTACTGTACACAACACCCGAACACCTTGTGGAGCGGTCAAATTTTCGACTTTAAAGTCTTTATCAAGAAACTCAGAATGTCGACTAACAAAGCATAGTTATTACGAAGTTATGTAGTAATATTTTGCGTCATTTTTATTGTGCGTCATTTTTATGATGTCATGCTGTGTGCCATACGCCCACACATACACACACACACCCCACACACACACACACACACACAGAGTCGCACACACCTCCGCACACTCATACACACATTCATTCACATACTCCCAAACACACACACACACATTCACATACCCACAAACACACACACACACACACACACACACACACACACACACACACACACACACATGCACATACTCTCACACACGCACCCACACACACACATACACACACGCGCACCCACACTCACACTCATGCTAAAGTGAAGGGTGTGCTAACAGGTAAAATTGTCCTTCCTTCCCTCATCGCGTCGAGCGGGATTTCCTTTGGGCACTGTACAGTCGCAGCTCATGCAGATTGGACCATGGGAAGGATTGGAGTCAGTCCCACACATTCAATCCTTGAGGGTAGTTGGTGCGCAGTTTGTGTCTCCAAAACCTTTCTCTTTCTTTCCTCCTGTTTGGATCTTCTGTTAGGATATGTTCTATGGCTGTGACTCTCAGGTGTTCAATGGAGTGTCCAGGGGTCTGGAAGTGACGAGCCACCAGCGTTTCCCTTCTTTCCTCCACCCATTTCTTGTTGTAGTCAGGTTTTGTTGTTCTTGTGCTCTTCTGTTCGTCTGAGTTTTTGATGTTCGATCTGTGTCCATAGAATCTGTGTTGTAGAGTCTGTCCCGTCTCTCCTACATATTGCACATCTTTGCATTTGGCACAGTCAATGAGGTAGATGAGGTTTCTGCTTTTGCATGTCATAGAGTCCCTGATGGTGAAATTCTGTTCTGATCGGACACTTTTGAACATTGTAGTCTCTCTGAGGTGTTTGAGGCACAAGATGCATCTCCTTGCAGTGCACTTTTTGCAGCCCGCTTCTGTATTCCCCTGAATCTTGGCAAATGGGGGACAGGAGGGCATGAGTATATTTCTGAGGCTTTTGCTGGCTCTTTCTCCTACCATGGGTGGAGCAGGCATCGCTTTCTTCATTCTGCGGCTGGTGTGGAGCGTGGCTATGCCTTCTTTCAGCCATATAGCCAGTGGAGGGTGGCTGGGGTTATGGGTCACGATGAATGGAACTCTGTTGGAATTCTCTTTGGGCTTGGTGGCGAACTTGAGGGTGGATTCTCGGGGGATGGAGGACACCCTGTCAATGGCAGCCTGTATCAGGCTGTTGGGGTAGCCACGTGCTCTCAGGCGATCCTTCAGTTCAGTGCATCTCTTCTTGAATGTTGCATCTTCTGAGCAGATCCGTCTGATTCTCAGGCACTGTCCATGAGGTATTGCTCGGACACAGTGGCGGGGATGACTGGATCTGAAGGGAAGGTACATGTTAGCGTCACTTGGTTTCCTGTGAAGATCTGTGATAAGATGTCCATCTTTGATGCTGACTGATGTGTCCAGAAAAGGGATGTTGCTACGACCATAGTGAGCGGTGAATTTTATGGTGGGATGCTGTTTGTTCAGCCAGTCCAGGAAATGTTTGAGTTTTGTTTCTCCATGGGTCCACAGCATGATCACATCGTCGATGAATCGACGCCACAGGTCTGTGCTAATGTGGTGAGGGGATGATGGCAGCAGGCGTTCTTCGATCCACCCCATAAAGAGGTTTGCAATCGCTGGCGCCATGGGTGTGCCCATGGCCGTTCCGTGAATCTGGCGGAAGAAGTGGCCGTCGAAGTCAAAGACGTTGTTCTGGAGGACATGTTTCACGATGTCCAGCAGCAGAGGAGTACTGGGAGCGTCTTTGATCAGATGTCTGTTGTTCTTGAGCATATGTTGAAGTGATTCTGAAACCTCCTCATGCGGTATGCTCGGGTAGAGTGCAACCACGTCGACTGTGACGATAAGTACGTCCTCGTGTATGGGTTCCATTTTTTCTTTCCAGGCCTCCACCACCTGCAAGAAGTGCGTTGTATCCCTCAGGTACGATGGCAGTGCTTGCACGATGGGCTGAAGCCAATGATCTATGAGCTTGGAAAGCCGTTCCGTAGGTCCATTAACGCCGGAGATGATGGGTCGCCCTGGAGGTGTCTGGTTATCTTTGTGTATCTTTGGGAGATGGTGAAATGTGTGAGTCCTCACAGTTTGTTCATCGACCTTCCCCCATTCGTAGCATTTCTGGTCCACTATCTGTTCTTTCAGAAGCGTTTCCATGAAAGCATTGGATGTTGCAGCTATCTCTTTGGTTGGATCCTTGTGAAGTACTTCATAGTGTTCAGCTTTGTTGAGTTGTCTCCAGGCCTCTTTCTCATACTGGTCAAAGTCCTGCACTACAATCGCCCCTCCCTTGTCTGCTTGTGAAATGCGCAGAGTGCGGTTGTTGACCATGTCTTTTAATTCTGAGATGGCTTTTTGGCTCTCTCTTGAGATGTTCCATCTCTTTGGAGGATTGGGTGTGTGGGTGGTCACTCGTGCTACAAGTGTGGAGCTAAAGGCATCCAGGGCTTCATCCCTACCCGTGGGTGGCTGCCAAAAGTTTTTCTTGTAGAACTTGGGCTTTGACGGTAACTGGGTTGGTGTGTTGTCTGTGTACCAATACTCGCGTAGGCGAACTTTCCTTATGCCTTCTTTGATGTCGTATAGAAGCTGTAGCTCATCGTATGTTTTTGGGGTGGGGCAGAACTTGGGCCCAAGAGACAATACTCTGACCTGATCTTCGGAAAGTCGAACAGAAGACAGATTCACCACCTGGTCTGGTTCAGTTTCCACCTGTTTGCGTTTCTTTCTGAAGCGCCTATTGCTTTTAGTTGTGTTGAGACTTTGAGATGTAGACTGCTGCTGTGGCTTCTCTTTGTTCTTCAGAAGTTGGAGAAGTTTTTTGTGTTTGGTTTGTTGACAGTGGGTCTTGGTGTTCGTTTCTTTTCTTTCCAAGTCTGCCACAAAATCACGAAAGGCTTCTTTATGTAGGGAAGATCGGAGGGTGGTTACTGTTGATGCCAATGTCTCCTGGATGTTCTTTGAAGCTTGCTTGTAGAAATTGATGGAAAGTTTCATGATGGACTTCTCTGCACTGGAAATTACATTGTGTATCTTTTGGTGAAGTGTGTTGCTTTCCGGGAGGCCTGTGGAGGCAAAACGAACTCTCATACCATTGGGAGTAAGGTTCTTTTGTTGGCATGTTTGTAGAAAGTTGATGTGGGATAGGTATCTTTGAAGCTTTGTTGCTAAGTTGACACTCTGGCCGATCTCTGTGCTGGGTGAGCCAGATCCAGGTGTGACACCGGATGCATGAAGATAAGTTTGAGTGGTCATGGTGACGAACAATGGCTGATTGCAGAGATCTCTATGTGCCCCAAGGTGGATCCACGAAGGGATGCAGGTTGTTCCTCACTTCATGTGGAAATCATAATTCTTACTGTACACAACACCCGAACACCTTGTGGAGCGGTCAAATTTTCGACTTTAAAGTCTTTATCAAGAAACTCAGAATGTCGACTAACAAAGCATAGTTATTACGAAGTTATGTAGTAATATTTTGCGTCATTTTTATTGTGCGTCATTTTTATGATGTCATGCTGTGTGCCATACGCCCACACATACACACACACACACACACACACACACACACACACAGAGTCGCACACACCTCCGCACACTCATACACACATTCATTCACATACTCCCAAACACACACACACACATTCACATACCCACAAACACACACACACACACACACACACACACACACACACACACACACACACATGCACATACTCTCACACACGCACCCACACACACACATACACACACGCGCACCCACACTCACACTCATGCTAAAGTGAAGGGTGTGCTAACAGGTAAAATTGTCCTTCCTTCCCTCATCGCGTCGAGCGGGATTTCCTTTGGGCACTGTACAGTCGCAGCTCATGCAGATTGGACCATGGGAAGGATTGGAGTCAGTCCCACACATTCAATCCTTGAGGGTAGTTGGTGCGCAGTTTGTGTCTC
>JAPXFY010000022.1:23145545-23170545 GCA_030674185.1 Monoplex corrugatus
TCTGGACACATTGTATCTATGATGAGAATTTTCTGCTTTGAGCAGTAGATAAAGTGGCATTCTAGCTGAATCTTTGAGGAATTTTACTCTAATATCTGTATAAGTGTGACAGTCATATATAAGGTGATATTCATTTTCGATATGAGTTTTGCAAAAAGGGCATGCCCTTTTGTGAATACTCTCACTATAACGATGTGAATTGTTATTCAGCGGTAGTACATCAAATCTTAGTTGTGTGATTGCCACTCTGAGACAGTATGTATCCATGTCAGAAATATATTTTTCTTTTTCAAAAATTGTTTTGAATGATCTATAGCACTCATATCTGTCACCATCTCTAATAATACTAGTGCATTCTTGGATAAACAGATCGACAAGTCTTTGTCTAAATATGTTTAAAAATAGTTTTACATCCCCAACTCCCTGTTGCAGCCATACAATGTTGAAACCTGTATCACACAGGATTTTTCTTACCTCTGATGCCCAACAATCCTTTCCATTTCTATCTAATTCCAGAAGCATTTGGTAAGCTTTATACGGAAATCTTTCGGCACTCATTTGTAGCAATTTAAACCAATATCTTAAGCATGCGACCACAGAGTTAACGAATAATGGATATCTTCCCAGATCAGCGTACACCATCTTGTTTGGTGTCTTAACAGACACGCCTAAAAATCTTTTGCACGCCATCATATGTACCTTTTCTATGTGTTCCATTCGTTTTAATCCCCATACTTCTGACGCGTACAACAGAATGGGTTGTACCTTTGCATCAAATATTTTAAAGAAAGTATCCATTGTCATTTCCTTGAATTTTCGGAGAACCCTATTTAGCTGTATGACAGCTTTCTTCCCCTTAGTTGCTAAATGTGCAGTACCTTTTTTGACACTTACCATTGAAGTGAAATTAAAACCTAAATAGCAATAATTTTTCACAACTTCCAACTTATTTTCTTCATATGACCATTTTTCACGTTTTCCGAGGAACCCTCCGTTTCTAAACACCATGACCTTCGTTTTGTCAATATTTACTTTTAATTTCATGTTGTTACAACACGTACTTAAAACGTTCAGCTGATTCTGTAAACCATTTGGTGTAGTTGAGAAAAGTACCACATCATCTGCAAAGAGTAAAACAAATATTTCCAACATCCCAGGTAGTAATTGGATGCCATGTTTTCCTTTATCATCCATACAATTTGCTAACTGATTTATAAATATCGAAAACAATGTAGGACTCAAGACACAACCTTGTCTTACTCCAACCGGACATTGAAACATCTCTGAAAATTTATCGTTAACTCGGATACATGACACCAATGACTTGTACATTGCCATTAATGATGCGAGAAATTTCCCTTTAACACCCTCCTTTCTAATACAATGTAGGAGTTTATCATGTCTGACCGAATCGAAAGCCTTTTTAAAGTCAACAAAAGCAACATATAATTTCATCCCTTTCTTGTGCATGCATTTCTGAATGATAGCATGTAGTGTGAATATATGATCAACAGTTGAGTATCTATTACGAAAACCTGCCTGGCTCTCTGAGATCAAATTATTAGCTTCTAACCAGGTGTATAAGAGAGAGAGAGAGAGAGAGAGAGAGAGAGAGAGAGAGAGAGAGAGAGAGAGAGAGAGAGAGAGAGAGACGCTTGACGCTTGACGCGCTAAGCACGCCTTTTATTGACAAAAGCTTTTTACAGCTATGTTGCCAAGGGGTATTCACCCTCATACATTGGCGTTGTTGAGTAAGTCTCATTGAAAAAAAAACAATAACGGAATGAAGAAAAATGATTCTATTTATGTACAAAAACAAAAAGACAATTAATGAAATAATTCTAAGACACTTTACCTTAATGTCACACACAAAATGTGATTGAAATAAAGCAAATAAACAGTCAAATATTTTGACCATCCAACATTTCCGTTTTATTCCAAGGTGTTCTTTTCACACAGATAGCTTTTCATTCCTGATCTTAATTGCATCGGCTATGTATTTTGCTAAGCATGTGAGTATTTGTTCATTTTCAGATGACAGTACTGTTTTGAGATCCCTGCTTACTACACAATGGGATGCAAATAACTTGGAGTTTTCTCTTAATGAAATTAGAGCTGTACAATAAAAATAAAATGAGTTTCGTCTTCTGTGGTCAGCTGGCACAGTTTGCATAAGTCATTATTTTCTTCATTACTAATAAACCATTTCTTATTTACTCCTAATCCCAGCGTTTTACATCGAAAGCGCGCAAGCAGAGATCTGTGCCATCTATTTTGTATTACTGTTACATATTTTTCCGGTTGAAAGATGTTTTTGAAGGAAAAATACCAATTGTATTTCGTGCCTTCTTCAATATCTGAATGCCAGTTTTGTTTATAAGAGTTTATAAGACAATCTTTGAATTCTGAAATGAAAGCAGTATCACTCCCTACGTCTTGTGCTAGCCAAACAATACCAAATCCGTTCTGCATAAGAACATTTTTAACATTATCGACCCAATTTCTTTTATCTCTTTCGTGTTGCTGTAGTAACATTTCATATGCCTGTTTACATAATCGTGATGGCGGAAGTTTGAGTATTTTTAGCCAGTACTTTATGCATTTAATAGTTGTTCGTAATTTAAGTGGATATCTACCAGTTTCACCGTAAGCTATTTTGTTGGAGGAGTGAAGAGGGATGTTTAAAAAACGTTTTATTGCAAATGTGTGGACAATCTCCATCTGTTTATTGTCATATAAGCCCCAAATTTCTGCTGCATATATAATCATAGGTTCTATCTGTGTATTAAACAGTTTCCAATATAGTATTGGGTCTATAGTATTCAATTTTCTCATAACTCTAAGGATTTCAATCACCCCTCTTTTCCCTTTTCTGCATATCTCTGTCCATGCTGTGGTTAAGCTTAGTTTTGTGGTAAATGTTAACCCTAAATATTTGTAAGAGTTAGTTACTTTAACTTCATAATCTCCATATTTCCATTTTTCATTAATGGAAAGATGTCCACCTTTACGGAATACAATAATATTTGTTTTGTCGAGATTAACGTTGAGAGACAATCTGTCTGCTTCCTGCTTTAGAACATTAAGTTGGTTTTGGAGTCCGATCACAGTGTCCGAAAGGAGTATAATATCATCTGCAAAAAGCATAAAAAATATCTCAACATGTCCAGGTAGCATTTGTATTCCATGTCTTCCTTTAGCTGATAATTCTATTGCTAATTCATTAATAAAGAATGAGAACAGTAAGGGGCTGAGCAAACATCCTTGCTTTACTCCCTTTGGACAGTTGAAAAAATCAGTATACAAGTTTTTATCTCTAACACAAGCTATAACTGTATCATATACTCCTCTTATTGCCTTATATAATTTACCATTTACACCTTTATTTCTTAAAACGTTCCATAATTTGTTTCTATTTATTGAGTCGAACGCTTTCCGGAAATCGACAAATGCAACGAAGAGTTTAGAATTTTTATTAAGATACTTTAGAACTAGAGCATAAAGTGTAAATATGTGATCTACAGTGCTGTATCCTGCTCTAAACCCTGCTTGTTCCTCCACTATCATTGCTTCCCTTTGTGCCCATTTTGTAAGTCTTCTATTTAAAATGTGTGTATAAACCTTACCAATTATGCTTGTTAATGCTACTCCTCTATAGTTATCAGGATTGTTGTTATCGCCCTTTTTGTATATAGGTATAATGATAGACTTTGACCACATTGCTGGGAAATATCCTTTCATGAACAAAAAGTTGAAAAGGTCTTTCAAAAAACTACGCACTTCCTTATTTGCATGTTTTAGCATTTCTCCAAGGATAATATCAATGCCCGCACTTTTGCCGTTTTTCAAGTGTTGAATGCCTTCTGTAATCTCTGTTTTAGATATTGGGTCGTTGAATAAAGGTTCATCTGTTTCCTCTTCTTCTTCAATTGCTGTATTTTCTTGTTGTTCTGACTCTTCTGTCTCATCAAAGACATGCGAGAAACGATCGTACCATTGTTGCAAACTGATATTATTTACAATACTGTTTTTCTATTTACTGCTCTTATTGTTGACCAGAATAATTTATGGTCGTTTATAGATTCTTTTAACTCTTGTAATCTTTTTTCATCATACTTATTTTTCTTTTCTTTCTTCAATTTATTATACGATTTTATCTCTTCTACATACAACTGTCTGCGTTCTGTTAGATTTATCTTAGCCCTTCTAAAATTCCTCAACATACGATTGACATTTCTTTTCTTCCGTGCACATTCTTCATCAAACCAATCATTAGTCCTTCTTTTCTTTTTCCCAGTCATACGAATCATACATGCAGCAGCTCCACACAAGGCTTGTGTAAACATATCAATGCATTCATCCACCCCCTCTATCATTCTTTCTTTAGCCCTTTCCAAACACTGCTTGAACTGGGCTGAGTCAGTCTCGTCTTGTACATTTGCACGCATTCTTCTGACCACACCACCCTCTCTCTCATCCCTCCCTCTCCTCCTCCGTCCTCTCTCCTCTCTCACCTCACTCTCTCCCTTTTTCCCATCATCAATCACCCAGGTCAACTCTACAGGAAAATGCCACGAGTGTAGGCTATCAGCTACACGTAAATCACACCTTTCTAACAGTTCATCAGAAACAACAAAATAATCAATAATGCTGCACCCATTTGGTGAGACAAATGTAAACTCACCCTCTTTATCCCCATTACAGGTACCATTTACAATGACAAGATCCAACATGAAACAAAAATCAAGTAAAGATGATCCAAACATATTAGTAGAAAAATCTTTTGATGAACGGACACCATGTTTATCTTCCTTGTCATTATCTAAATGAACATCACAAAAAGTCATCCCCGATGTTTCTGCTTGTACCCCACCTGTTCTTGCATTGAAATCCCCACATAAAATGATATATGCATTTTCTTTTTCAAATATATCCAATAAACTTTCCTCAAGCAATAAAATGCCATCCTTAATTACATTATTTCTATACACTGGGCTCCACTCAGGGGGAATATAACAAGCAATGTATAATATGTCTTTTTCCACTTGAAACAATTTCTTGTCAAATTTTATTGCTACTACGTTATTAACTGTCACGTTCACTGTCTCTTTTACAAAATGACTAAATCGTCTCTTAATCAGAAGTAGCACACCCCCTGAGTTTCGTCCTTGGTTTGATAGTTTTTTGGCTGGAGCACTATATGCGACAAAATCTGAGAAGCTATCACTGAAATCAAAGTCATTGCTAATAAAAGTTTCTGTTAAACAGATTATATCAAAGTTATTCACATAATTAATAAAATCAGCATCGGACAATTTACTTAATAGATTATCCACATTATAATTCAGAAAAGATAACTGTTTTGTTGAATGATCAAGCCTGTCTCATTTCCCTGTACTACTCGACCTGAGTTCTCTGCCTCTAGCCTGTGTTGTCATAAAGCTACGAAGCCCTGTCTGCCCTCCACCCCTATTACCCCCCTGTTGACCTCCTCGTGCTGTACGTGTCACACCCCGTGTCTGTTTGTCACCTCTGCCCTGTCTGTCTACCTGTGTGTTCCCCTCCACTTTCTTGTTGGCTAGGCTATATCGTCGTTGGCTGTCATGACCTGTATTGTCAGTCACGTGGCTAGTATTGGGGGATTCCCTCCCGCTCTGCTGATCGTCACTTGCTGTGTTGCTCGATGCTGCGTATGGAGTAGCAGCTACCTGGGTCTGGTTTCCTCGGGCCCACCGTCAGCTTGCCCTTGATGAAGTAGGCTGCCTTCCCCTCGCTCCTTGCCTGGCTGACGATCGCGGCCTGCCTACGTGTTAGATCGTTGACCACCCTTACACCGCTCCCTTCCAGCTTGGCTCTGTACTCCTTGTCTGTTAACACTGTCATTTTGTCCCTCCATTCTCGAAATTTGACAATCATAGGCTTGGGCTGGTTGTCTCTGGCCTGGCCCACGCGATGTGCCCTGACAAAGTCCTCTTCACGCCACTTTTTGGGGCCTGGCACACTGTTGAGGGTCTCAGTCACAGCTCGTGCACACGTGTCATAATTATGTTTCTTGATCCCTAGTTTGTGGCACTCCAAACATACGGAGATTGTCCCGTCTGGAAAACTCCTCTAACCTGTCTATCTCCGTGGCCATGGATGCGATCTGATCTGACATCACTCCTACGTCCTCTGACAGCTTCTTGGTGTCCTCTCTGCCCTGTGTAGCCTCAGCAACCAGATTGTTCATATCAGCTGAAATGTTCTGAACAGTCTCTGCCAGTCGTCTGTTTTCTCTCTCCAACCCGTCGCATCTGCTATTGATGTTTTCGCACTGTTCTTTTACTTGGAGCAGTTCCGATTTAATCACACTCAGATCTCCCCTGATCTCCTCCGTCTGTTGTTGTTGTTGTTGTTTCTGTTCGTGTACAGCACTGATAAGTTGCTTGAACATGTCTGGTATAGCTGTTGTTGCTGCGAGTGCCCCACCACTTTCTGAGTCCCCAACTGTCACATTTTCCACATTTTTCTCATTTTCTAGTGGTCCCGGATTCTTTTCCACATCATTGCTAAGGAGAAGCTTCCATATCAGCAACACAGCGTTGGCCAAGCACATAGAAACAAGTTGTGTGTCATATAGGGTGAGCTGACACAAAACAGGCTGGCCCATTTTCTCACTGTCACCAAATGGATATACGTTTTCTATCCAGAACAAAGTTCCTTGATAATTGACAGAATTCAAAAGCACCCCTGTTTCCCAGTCATGACCGAAAACACAAGTCACACTGTCCACGCCACTGCACACTATGAGTGACAGCAGCAGAAGATAGATGTACGACACGAAAATGTCCGTGACTGTCACTGTGACACACTCACCTCCATTTGTGTTCACGTCACCGTCTTTCTTCTTAAATCCATTCGCAATTACTTTTCCCCCAAACAGCCCTATTCGCGCTCTCCAAATGCATAAGTCCACCATAATTGAGTTGTAGGTCACAAACACTTTTATCTCGACTAAGAAAGTTGACTGCTAGTCTCGCACAACATGTACAATTTGGAATTTGCTGCTCCCGATAATCTCACAGCCAGCCTACTCGTCGCCATCATTCTCGTAACCCCGAGAGAGAGAGAGAGAGAGAGAGAGAGAGAGAGAGAGAGAGAGAGAGAGAGAGAGAGAGAGAGAGAGAGAGAGAGAGAGAGAGAGAGAGAGGCCATGGACAAGCAACATAGAAACAAAATGTGGGTATAAGACTTTCTTGCTTAAACCCTGAACTAGCTTGACGAAAGACCCTTTAAGCAACACAAACGCAAATACAAAAGACGATTTCTACTGAATACATATCTGTTAATTTATTTATTCTTCCTATCTCTGTTTCCGTCTCTGTCTGTCTGTATGTACATATATGACACACACGTGTATGTGTGTGTGTGTGTGTGTGTGTGTGTGTGTGTGTGTGTGTGTGTGTGTGTGTGTGTGTGTGTGTGTGTTCTCAAGCATAGAAATGTACTCACAGTATTTACGCACACGTACGCACACGCAAGTACGTAGGCACACACACACACACACACACACACACACACACACACACACACACACACACACACACACACACACACACACACACACACACACACACTTGCATCATGCTACTTATGTCTCATTGGACACGGTCCAGTTTTTGTGGGTTGCAATGATCCAACAAGTCATGCAGTAAAAAAGTCATATTTGACCGACAGTAGTTATGATTTGTCTGCGTGAACATATAAAGGAAGAACTCATGCCTGATAAGACATTCGTGTTCGGCTGTGCCATAATCAGTATTATAAGACAGAATTGAAAACAAGATAGTTCCACCATTTTATCTATTGTGTCTTTTTATACAAAATTATTATAGAAAATCCAGGATATTTTACGAGGCAAGAGAAATTAGAGCACCTAGTCACAACAGGAAAGCTGGAAGACAAAGGAGTGCCAGGGAGAAAGTATGGGACGGACTTGCGGATGTGGATGAAGACAGAAAGAGTGGGAGATGTATTTGCATTAGCAAAAGATAGATTTGTATGGAGGGCCCTGATCTCATCGCCATGCGGCAGGGCACATGATGATGAATCCAGAAAATTGTGTGCTTCTTAAGGCGCAGAGATTGAAAGTTTGGTTGGAATAAAACCTAACGCGCATGGAGGACAGTAGTAAATTTCAACAACTGTGGGAGAAATCGGTGATCTTAGTTATTGTTTTAGTCCTTACGACCTTGACTTTGTCTCTGCCTTCCAAACATATGCTTTTATGACTTCTCGAAAGTCCACAGCTTTGACCAAAACTCGGTAATGCTTCTCTCATATAGATTTGAGAAAATCTTGTTTACCTATCAATTTTTTGTTACAGACAGAAATGCACATCCCCTACTCTCCAATCGTATGAAATAATCTCCCTTTTTCTTTAACAAGGGGGAGATTGAAAAAGGAAGATTATTGATATAGCTTGACAGTGTTGTTCACTATCTTTGTCCGTTTGCTTTTATTTATTTAGTCTTTTTTCGGAACGGCTGTGTACTCTTGCTTAACCTTGACCACAAACAGACGTTAAGATCAGAGCACAAATACTGATTAGTTTCATAAAACAACTGCATAGAGCATGTTCGTAAAAATACACAGACGCATAATAGTAATGACGCGGGGAAAGTTAACAAGCTCAATCAGGGAGAGGATGCATGCCAGGGTTGAAGTTTCTGATGACTTCTATCTTAAATGATAAAGCTGTGTAGACTGAAAAATGACAAGACGCGGAAGAAAGAGAATCAAGACATTTCATAAAGTTTGAATTACATGAAATAGGTTGTTTTTTTTTTATATCTGATTAAACTCTTTAAAACAAGAAGAAGAAAAAGATGGAGAAGAAGAAGAAAGAAGAAAAGAATAAACTAATAACGACATTGATGACAGATGTAACAGAGTAACGAGGTTCAGGGAATAGCAGAAATACAGATAAATGCATTGCTGTCAGCTACATAGCGGGCCTTAATAGCTCAGTTAGTTGAGGACCGGATTCATATGCCATTGACTGTGGCTTCGAACGTGGGGCATACTGCATTGAACTGATCTTCTTACTACACATCTTAACAGAATTGTTGTTCTGGTTGTGTTCGTGTGAAATGAGATGAATCCCCCTTTTCCTCCACTTTCTTGCAGTAGTTGGTAGTATCCACATATTTACCCTGTTCACTCTTCTGTGCTGAAGACGGGAAAATGTACAGTCGTAATCGGCATACCACCTTGAGTCTGAGACTCTCCGATTTTAGGTTTAGGAAATTATATACTCTATAATCTGTTGTGCATGACTTAAAGGAAAAAATTATAAACGGACTACGACTCGTAAATGAGTGTGTATAAATATCCAGGCGAAGTATACGAAGCTTATGTTATATTCTTCCATATTCTAGGCTTAGCATGTCTCCTGCCATTTCACTAAATAAAGGTGGCATCGTTACAATATGTATTCATTGTCTGGATCTCTTGACTGCAAGGACAGGTTGGTGAAGATGTCAGTGTGAACATGTGGTTCGTATGGGCGTTGAGCCGGCTGTAACTGATGTAGAGCATCATCAGGACTTTTATTGCACACTGGACAGAAGGTGGCAGTCATCCCTTTCTGTCTGTGGCTTAAGCAGTGATATGATGATGCTCCCCTTCTCTCTGTAGATGACGCTGTTGTCTAGTTGGTCTTCATGACTTTCTTTTTGCTAGGTTATTTACCGTCTTGTTTCCTAGGTATTCCACAATGAGCACGGACCCACTGGAACATACTCTTCCAGTTCCCTTGACATGCTGGAAGACCTCGGTCAGTTGTAATTCTCCTGGACCTGGAAAACAGAGAAGGCATCTGAGGGGAAGACCGGTGTTGGATTCGGAAGCAGGGCGTGAACTCTTCTGCTATTGACGAAGTTAACTGTCCGTGTTATGGTTAGAGTTAAGCTTCATGTGTACAAAAAAAAAAAAAAAAAAAAAAAAGCCTAACAGAAATCTAGCCCGATCATTGACAAGAATCCTAAACCTAACCTTAGCCTATCACTAACCAAGAATTCATTCTGTCTAAGATTTAAGTCTTGTGAGAATTCACCAGTAACAGGGCGTGCAGTCTTCTGCTTCTTAGCCGGCCGGAAGTAGGGGTTACGGTTAGATGATTATTAGGGTTATATTAAAACAAAGGCTTTGAATTAGAATCTTAAATCAGCAAAATAATATTTCTAACACTAACCATAACCCTATCACTGATTGTAAATTTAGTTTCGTCTGTGCTATGGCCTGTATTCCGTGTTAAGGGGAGATAACTTTCATGTGTTGTTTGCTTCAAAGTTTGTGCTGACATTCATTCCGTTTTTCAATATGTACATGTAATCAATCAATCTCTCTCTCTCTCTCTCTCTCTCTCTCTCTCTCTGCGTCTGTCTGTCTGTCTCTCACTTTTTCTCCCTCCCTCCCCATTTGTCTTTCTCACACACACACAGACACGTGCCTGCGTGATATCCAATCTGCGATATAATGACGTAATACGCAACGGACATAATAATAGCCGTGCGAATGTGCGTGTGTGCGTGTGTGTTCATGTGTGTGTGTGTGTGTGTGTGTGTGTGTGTGTGTGTGTGTGTGTGTGTGTGTTTGTGTGTGTGTGTGTGTGTGTGTGTGTGTGTGTGTGTGTGTGTGTGTGTGAGAGAGAGAGAGAGAGAGAGAGAGAGAGAGAGAGAGAGAGAGAGAGAGAGAGAGTACAGCAACATGTGTGTGTGTCTGTGATTGTTGGTAGACGATTGAATCTGTGAAGAAACCTGCTTACTTGTTGGTGGTCAACCACTGCACCAAATATGTATGTATGTATGTATGTATGTATGTATGTATGTATGTATGTATGTATGTATGTATGTATGTATGTATGTATGTATGTTATGTATGTATGTATGTATGTATCTCTCTCTGTCTCTCTGTATATATATAGGTATATATACATATATATGTATATACATATATATATGTATGTATGTGTGTATGTATGTATGTACGTATATATGTATGAATGTATGTATTTGTGTATGTATGTATGTATGTATGTATGTATGTATGTATGTATGTATGTATGTATGTATGTATGTGTGTCATACTCTACGTTTTTACAGTGTCTGGGTAATTTCTATTCTGTAAATAATGCGTCGTTCACTAAGAGACCTGAGTGTCCGAGAAAATCAGTAAGTGACAGACTTCAGCCTGACATACGCATATATCTGTTGAACATTTTCCACATTCATGCTTGTTTTTTCTTTTCTAGATCTTGTACGAAGTGTTAACTGTAGAGCATGTAGACATTGCCAAAACAGGAAACAGAGATTCCAAAAGTGACGTCGTTATACTTCACACTGACATATTTACATAATACTCCACATTTCTACCCGTTAACATATTTTTCGGGTGTTTCTTGTTGACCTACGCCTGCAGCTTTGCTGCCAGATTCAGGGATTCAGGCCTGGTAAATGCAGGGAAAGTCCTGATGACAGCTCAGAAAGACGGCAAACTTGGGATCCATTCGGAGGCGTGTCAGACTTAGCTGAAAAGCAAAGTAAGCTGTGTCTGGAGCATCGTGTCAGGCCGCTTTTGTGGTCGTATGAACACTCCCTACTTCTCTCTTGATCCGGTAGCTTGGTTAGTGCCTGTTGTGTGGCTATGTCTCGGGGCTTGTCATCTTCCCACCTTACCATTCTGTTTGTATACATGGTAACTGATAGATGGATCCGAATAAGTCATACTGCCCATGGAAATCCCCGTGTGGCGTCAGCAGCTGGGAGGTGATTGTCCGGTCAGTGGTGAGACATTGTTGCTCTGGGTCTCATTCAGCACCCTCAGGTGTTCCTGTTTACAGGTACGACAGGTAAAAATATACAGTAATCTTTCATTGAATATAGTTGGCTAAACCCAGAATCGGAGGTTCTCAAACGCAGTATGATATACCAGTTACGGTTGCACATTTTCCCATCTTCAGCACAGAAGAGTAAATGGGTAAATACATAGATACTGCCGAAAAGATGAAACAGCAAAGAGACAGAGGGAGAGAAAGAGAGAGAGAGAGAGAGAGAGAGAGAGAGAGAGAGAGAGAGAGTAGAGAGAGAGGGAGGGAGAAAGAAAGGAGGAAGAGAGAGAGAGAGAGAGAGAGAGAGAGAGAGAGAGAGAGAGAGAGAGAGAGAGAGAGATTAATCTTTGTTTTGCAATTACAACGACAACGACATCGACACAATACAATAGTGTTTGGTCAATTTCCCATATCTGCTGTTGCTAAAATGTACTTGCTAAAGCTCAAAACAAATGTAAAAAATAATAATTGATGATGATGATGTTGGGGGTAATGTAATGATAATAATAATATTTATTATTATTATTATTATTATTATTAATGATAGCAATATAACAATAACAACAACGAAACAACAACAACGACAATATTCATCATCATCATCATCATCATCTCCATCATCATCCATCATCATCATCACATCATCACCACCACCACCACCACCACCATCACCACCACCACCACCACCACCACCCCATTATTATTATTATTATCATAAATATGGTGTAGTAATACTATCAATAAACACCTAGAAGTTGAAGCATTTTAAACAAAAACATGCATGGATCAGAAAGAAAAACAGAATTACACAAGTCCACATATGATCATTAGCTACTAATCATTTCATGTAATAATAATTTCAGTCCACGTATATACCAAACTCACGCAAGTTTACACACACTTGCTAATCGCAACATTTAATGTAACAATGAATAACACTATAGATACAATAATACTACATACATACATATGTATGGGCGCACATGATCAGAAAAAAACATTAGTTTCATTATAAACTTTTACCGAGAGAGAGAGAGAGAGAGAGAGAGAGAGAGAGAGAGAGAGAGAGAGAGAGAGAGAGAGAGAGAGAGAGAGAGAGAGAGGCGCTGCCTGCAGAACGCTGGCCCCAACACAGATTGAGGTCTCCCATACTGTTGATGCTGCTTGATGCTGCTATTCTTGCAGATAGGGCATACAAAGTTTCAACTCGCTCAGGAAATGAGGGGTTTCAATAGCTCTTCTTCTTGGACATTTTTTTTGGATATGTATTTTTTTCTGATCTTATGTGTTCCTTAATCTCGATGTTTTGCTTGAATTTACACTCAGCCTGCAGGTTTGCTTCCTCATCCCCTTTATCCTCCCTCCAAGTTCTCTTTGTCCTCTTTTTCTTTTCCAGATCCTCTCTCTTAATGTCTGTTTCTGTCTCTGATTATAGCTCTGTGTGTGTGTCTCTTTCACCCTCGCTCTGTGACTTTCACATTCTATGTGTCGATCTGCATGCATTGCCTGCCTCTCTTGCTATTTGTTTAGATGTGATGTTTATGTACACACACACACACACACACACACACACACACACCACACACACACACACACACACACACACACACACACACACACAACACACACACACACACACATACACACACATACACACACAGACGAGCGCGCGCACACACGCAACTACGCACGCACAGACACCACACACACACACCACACACCACGCGCATGCACACACGCACGCACGCTCGCACATACACTCGAACAACAGAAATGCACACGCGCGTTGATGTGTTTTTTTAAAATATTTTGTTATTCTCACTATTTTTCTTCTGTTCTCCCTCTTTCTTTTTAATCTCTATTTCTCTTGACTTTTCTCTTCATCCATGTTTTCCGCTATTGACGGAGGGTGGATGTTGTTAATGAAAGACACTATAATCCACTACTTTTGTGAAAACAAGTGCCATTAAAATAATGTGCCTCCCATCCTAATCCCCAGTTTAAAACAGACAGAGAGCAACCACCCCAAGTACTAGGAATGGCGAAATATTAATCAGAACGAAAAGAAAATGACTGTTCCATGTAATGCGGACTTTAACCCTTTGAGTCCCGCACCCTTCCCATCAACTGCAAAAACTTAACCCTTTGACTCCCTTACCCTATCCACCAGCTTCCTGCAGGAAGTTGGAGGATAGGGTGAAGGAATCAAGGGTTAAGTTTTTGGTCTGCTTTTGCTAGTATAGTTGACAATGAGGGTGCTGATGATAGGGTGTGGGATCCAAGGGTTAATCACATTGTGTGTGATTGTGACTTTGGAAATGGGTCATGTGCAGTTGAACAGGCACAGTTTAAAATATGTTGAATAAAAAGTACTCTATCTCTATGTCTCCAACCCTTTTAAAACAGACGGAAAACAATATTTCTTAATACTCGAATATTTGAAATGATTGCAAGAGAGAGAAAGAAATGATTGTTTTGGTGTGTAGTGGACTTTACTGACATTGTATGAGATCATGAGTTTGGAAATGGGGTCATGTCAAGTTTAATTGGTAAAGTTTTAAGTCTGCTTTTAGCTGAAAAATGAACCTGTTTTTTTTCTCCCTTTCTGTTGCTGTTGTTGTTGTTGTTGTTGTTGTTGTTGTCGTTGCTGCTGCTTTTCCCGTTTTTCTTATACCCCGTTCTCTTCTTTTTGTCTGTTTTATTCCTGATATCATTGTTATTAAAGATGTTGTTCTTTTTGTGTGTTTGTATCTCTCATTCTTCTAATCGTTCTTGATGTTTTTTTTTGTATTTAAAACCCATTCTTTTTTGTGAATATGTCTTGTTGTTTGGCCTCTTTTCACTGTTTTTTTTCAACATCCAGCTTTTTTTCTGACCATGGCTGAAACAAGAAACTCTCAGCATGGATGAGCTTTTTTTCTGGTGTAGACTTATATTTCGACACATAACCAGTTCGATAGTTTTTTTTTTTCTCTCTCTCGTGGTTAAAATAATGTTTTCGTCATTTACTTGTTGATTGTCTTCATTTACTCTGAAATCTGTCGAGCTTCAACATTCTTTTATTTGTTTTTATTCCATGCTTCCACTGTCCTACCGTCCTTTACAAATTTCCTCCCTCTCCACTGCTTGTTTCTTTATTTTTATCTCTCCAGCTTTTTGTGCTCTCTCATTTGTCTCACGTTCCTTTTAGTCTTTTTTTTTAAGGATCATCGCACTAAGGGAGATTTCCTTTGTGCACTGTTTTTTAAACATATTTTTTTACGCCCTTAACTCTTTCCTCCAAGTAATTTTACAGTACTTAATCCACAGACCAAGTAAATTCAGTTTTTGAGAAAAACCGGGTTATGTTTCAAAAATTGCCAAAATAAACCATAGCTTTAATGTCTGTAAATTTTACAGGAATGAGTAGTGTAACTAATGTTATGTTAATAGCCATAGAAGCTGGCACAATTTTCACAGTGCGATGACGATGATGATGGTGAGGATGCTTATCATGATGCTGTGGGGTTCCATAGAGGATTGAGACTGCGTGACTCTGCGCTGACTATTCTGATATATCCTAACATCAACCAGGCCTAAACGATATAGATACCTGCGGTGTTGGTCAGAAGATTTGAACACTACCCTCAACGAAATATCCGTGAGGTGTATGAGACTCGGCTGTGTGGTCCCAGTCTTCCCATTGAGCCCATAGCACGCTCGGCTGTTTGTAGGAGCCGATTGGAACCAAACATTTTACCACAGTGATTTTTGATGGGACTGATAGGGTTTCGAACTCACAACCTATCAGTCGGTACTCCGTTGACGCTAACCACTACACCATGGCGATTGCTTTCTGTCGCATTCCTTGTTTTTCTTGCTATTGGCAAAAACTGGAGTTTGCCGGAGAATTTTGCTGTAATCCACTGCTTTTGTGAAGATAAAGGTCATCATAACAATCTGCGTACCTCTTTAAAACAAGCAAGACACAATAAACCCTTATACCGAGAAATAGAGAATAATTACACGAAAAAGAAAGGATTGTTCTTTTTGTATGGTGAAGTTTACTCAGGAAATGCCTACTTAAATTGCTTAAGTTTTAATTCCATTTTGAGCTAAATGTAGGTAAAAAGAACAACAAAAAGGAGAAGGAGAAGAAGGAAGGGGAGAAAGGAGGAGGAGGAGGAGAAGAAGAAGAAAAAGAAGAAGAAGAAAAAGAAGAAGAAATGATAATAATGACGATGAAGGAAAAGGAGGAAAAAGAAGCAGCAGCAGAAGAAATAATAATAATAATAATGACGATGAAGGAAAAGGAGGAGAAAAAGAAGCAGCAGCAGAAGAAATAATAATAATAATAATGACGATGAAGGAAAAGGAGGAGAAAAAGAAGCAGCAGCAGAAGAAATAATAATAATAATAATGACGATGAAGGAAAAGGAGGAGAAAAAGAAGCAGCAGCAGAAGAAATAATAATAATAATAATGACGATGAAGGAAAAGGAGGAGAAAAGAAGCAGCAGCAGAAGAAATAATAATAATAATAATGACGATGAAGGAAAAGAGCAGAAAAAAAAAGAAAAAGAAAAAGAAGGAAAGAGGAAGAAGAAGAAGAAGCAGCAGCAGCAGAACAAGAAGTACAAAACGACAACAACAAAATTTGTTTATCGCCCTTTTTCTCTTCGTCTTTTTTTCTCTCTGTCATTGTTGATGCTGTTATTGCTGTTGGTAGTGGTGATGTTGTTCTTGTTTTCTCCGTTTTCCCTTCTTCTCCTTTCATCTCTTCTTTATTCATTTCTCTTCCTTCTTCCTCTTTTTCTTTTCGTTCATGGGTTGCAATTCCCATGTGAACTCGAATATACCGGTGGGCTTTCGCGTCTATGACTGTGTTTTTTTACCTCGAGGTTAAAACAGTCATCAACACATTCGTGGGTATGCATGCTGAATGTTTTCGTGTTTTCATTAACCATCGAACACATACACATGACTTACATGGTCTTTAACGTGCATACTTGATGCTTGAAGGGGTTCAAACACTAGCAGGGCTGCACTTACTTTGTCTTGAGAAAACTGAAAATCTCCACCCTTTACCCATCAGGCGATCCCTAAGCTGGTTGAAACCCAGATCCTTCAGTTTGAAGTCCGACGTCTTACTCAATTGGCTAACGCGCCTGTCACGCCCCTACCTAATTTGCCATGTTATCCGGCAGACACGTTGCGCCTGTACAAAACCCTCCACGCCTGCAAAGTCTCAAAATGAAGGCATCGGGGAGGGAGGAGAAGAGGAGGACCTGGGAATCATGAAGGTGACACCACCAGAACAATTGGAATATTGAGGCAGAGCGTACCGGCGTGCCAGAATTTATGTTGCGGACTGAGATTGAATTCAGGACATCGGATTTTGAGTCCACAGGGTCTATTTCAAGAGTAATCCAGCTTGCTTGCTATTCTCGTTCATCCTTTTTGTCCTAATTCTATTCTTTGTTCTCGTCCTCCTTCTTTTAATCTTATCGTTATTCCGTCTCTATCGCCCCCTATAACCTCTTTCTCTGCGTTCCCTCTTATTGCCTGTGCATGTGAAAGACCCTGAGTTCATTTCCCGGCATCTCCCATTTTATTCTGTGCTGGCTGGCTGGCTCTGTTGATAGTGCCATGAACTCAGGATCTGTTATTTTGAGTTCAGTTCCAGCCCACAACATAAAAGCTGACCTGTTCACTGCCCGTCTTCTATGTTCTGATTATTCTGGTGGTTGTAGCTTAGTATTTCATAAGTCCGGTTTTCCCATATTTCAGGACCTTGCCAGCACATTTGAGTCTGCCAAATAATTACTGGCAGATTTTTGAGAATTTCTGACTGCGATGAATCTTTCTTGAACACACTTCAAACTCTAAACTTTTGTTGAGGATTGGGTGCTGTTATTAGGAAGACAATAAAGTACTATGTTTCTGTGAAAAATGAAGTCAGTTCGAGCTATCTGCCTTTCTGTCCCTCCCCTTTTTAAAACAGACAGGGAGCAATAACCGCTAATACCGGGATATTTGATATGGTTACCGGAAAACGAAGGAAATTGATGCTCTTGCCCTACGTTGTGATTTATCCATATTGTGTGTGATTGACTCATTCAGCGCTGGAAATAGCTGTTTTCTTGTTAAACTGTTAAGATTGCTAGGTCATTTCTTGTTAAACTCTTGAAGTTTTAACGTATCTTCTGCTCTTGTTGTAAAACTAATGTCATTGTTGTTATTGAGGTGGTGGTGGTGGTTGATGTATGATTTATGCTCGATTTAGTGGTTTTAGACCGTGGGAACCTACTCAGAGAGGCTGAAAAAAAAATCTCTAATTTTGAAGATGGCTAACTTTGGAAGCCATTTTCTCGGTCAGTTTTGATCGGAGAACAATTTGGATGGTAAATTTGGACTCGGCATTCTTCAAGACTCCTGATGAGATGTGTCACAAGGGTTGGTTTGGATAATAACTTTTTCGTCCAAAATGGTCACCATGGCTAGTTTCGCGCCTTCAAAATGTCAGAAAAATGACCGATTGCAATTCTGTTTTTTTCTGGTGGCAAATGATAGAATAGAATGCAGACGTAACCATTTATGTGCAATTTAGTGCTTTTAAACCGTGGGAATCTACTCAGAGAAGCTGAAAAATGTGATCTCTAATTTTCAAGATGGCTAACTTTTGAGGCCATTTTCTTGGCCATTTTTCATCGGAGACTAATTTGGATGGTAAATTTCAACTCAGTATGTTGGAAATAACCTGATGAGATGTGTCACAAGGGTAGGTTCGGATATTCACTTTTTCGTCTATAATGGCCGCCATAGCCAGGTCCACGCTTGTGAAAAAGGCCTGAAAAATGACCGCTTGCGATTCTGCTTTTTCTGGTGGGAAATGATAGAATAGAATGCAGACGTATGATTTATGCTCAATTTAGTGATTTTAGACCGTCTGAATCTACTCAAAGAGGCTGAAAAAAGCGATGTCTAATTTTCAAGATGGCTCACTTTGGAGACTATTTTCTCGGCCAGTTTTCATCGCAGCCCAATTTGGATGGTAAATTTTGCACCCGCCGTACTCGGATTTGCAGGTTATTAAGAAGAATATGTTGCAGGAGCTCTGAGTTTTGTTGCTGCCTGTACGCTGTCTGTTCTGCCCTTTAGTTGGTGGAGAAATTTCGTGTGAGGGATATGCCGTTTTACAGTCCTGTCATCAGGGTAGCGGACGAGGAACCTGCAGTTTTCATTCTTCTTTTTTGTCCTGTCTCATCTCTTCTTTTTCTGTCTCCATCTGTGTATTCTTGGTTTTCTCTCTCAGTCTCTCTCTCAGTCTCTCTCTCTCTCTCTATCTCTCTCTCTCTCTCTCCCTCGCTCGTTTGCTCTCTGTCAAGTACAGAGTGACCCAAACTCCGGTACTGCCGACAAAATCGATTTATTTTCCGCGCCAATAATTTACGCAGCAGACAAATTTTAGCACTGGCCTCGGTAGCAAGATTTACATCTTGAAGAAAGTCAGGTTCCTGACATTTGGGTTTCTTGCTGATAATGGCAAGATGTGAGTTCATTTGCCAAACCTATCCCCCCACCCCTATTTTGCCCCAGCCCGAATTCGTCTCCCCCACTCTTCATCCCCTCCCACCTACACCTCAGTTTTTTTGACTTAAGTCTGTCTTGTCAGACTCAATGAAGTAATTGAGATTGAGATACGCCACGATTGATTAGTTCTGTCTTTTAATATGTATATATATGTGCATATATCTATATATATCTATATCTATATGTATACATATATATATATATATATATATATATACACATATACATCTTTCTCTCTCTCTCTCTCTCTAAATCTCTTTATATATATTATATACATATGTATATATATATGTATATATATATATATATATATATATATATATATATATATATATATATAATGTTTGTGTGTGTATGTGTGTGTGTGTTTTGTGTTGTGTGTTTGTGTGCCTGCGGGTGCGTATGTGTGTATGCATGTGCGCGCGTGTGGATATATATATATATATATATATAATATATATATATATATATACATGTATATCTCTCTGTGTGTGTGTGTGTGTGTGTGTGTGTGTGTGTGTTTTGTGTTGTGTGTGTGTGTGTGTGTGTGCCTGCGTGTGGGAATGTGTGTATGTATGTGCGCGCGTGTGGGTGTATGTGTGTGACAGTGTATGTGTTTTGCATGTGTGTGTGCATTATATACATATGGGCATATATTCACCCCCACCCCTCTTGCATATATATGCACACGGAACATAACACGCACACTTACACGATAAACACAGACACAGACATATTTTTTTACATGAATTTTTATTGATAGGTTTCAGCTTCATATGACTCAAATCACCTCTTTATTGATAGATTTTTGTCCGTTTTTTATATTCGTTTTTTTCTGCGATCACAGATATGTGCCAAAAAGGCTCTTCCTCATCCTTGCTCCACTTTTCAACTCATCTTCAAGGTAAAATATGGTAAACATTATTTTCAAGGCCTTAATTCTCTTGTGTAAGTTAGCCAACAGAGAAAACAATGCAAATAATGATGGTTAATTTTGATCTGACTTCATCATCATCTGTTCTTAAACGGAGGAAAATCGGCTAGGTCTTGTGGCTTATTGGTTTATCTTTAATCAGCCACATATATAAAGGGAAGATTGTGTTGTAACTGGGCTTTGCTATTATTAGGATCAAGTCCGGTAACTGAAGTTGACATTTAGGAGGGAGTGACAGAAAAAGGACTGACGAGGCTCTGCAGAAGGGATAATTATTCATCTTTGTCTCTGACGCTCAGCTTTTTTCAGTCGTAATCCAGTGTGTGTGTGTGTGTGTGTTGTGTTGTGTGTGTGTGTGTGTGTGTGTGTGTGTGTGTGTGTGTGTGTGTGTGTGTGTGTGTGTGTGTGAATGAGTGAGTGTGTGTGTGTGTTGTGTTGTGTGTGTGTGTGTGTGTGTGTGTGTGTGTGTGTGTGTGTGTGTGTGTGTGTGTGTGTGTGTGTGAATGAGTGAGTGTGAGTGTATTGATTGTGTATTCATATGTATTTGAGTGTGAGTGCACGCCATGGACTCAAAATCTGAAAATCAATATCTCGAATTCAATTCCGGCTCAGCAGGTTAAAAAACTTGCCTGTTCACTCCCCATCTTGACGTTTCCATCATTCTGGTGGTATTAACTTAGTGTTTTATAGGTCCCTTCTCCCACCTTCCCCATATCAAGACCTTTCCAGTGCGTAGAGTTTTGCGCAGGCCAGGGAGTCTGCTATATTATTGTCTGTAGATGTGGATGAAACATATGTAGAACTGTCTGAATGCAATGAATCCCTTTTGAATAAACTGCAAACTGCAAGCAAACTCCACACGATTCGTCAGTCTAATTATATTGTTCACAAGAAGATGTTAGCAAACAGCCTTCAAAGGTGTTTTGTCTTAAAGTTTAAGTGTTATTCTCTGAGTCGTCATCGTGACTTGGCTTGACAAACGAAGATTAGTAAACAGTCTTCAAAGGTATTTTGTCTTAAAATGTAAGGTTTCTTTTTTGTGTCATGATCGTGACTTGGCTCGACAAACGAAGATTAGTAAACAGTCTTCAAAGATCTTTTGTCTTAAAGACTAAGTTTTCTTCTTTGAGTCATTATCGTGACTTGCTTGACAAACGAAGATTTAGCAAGGGGGAGGTCCACGCCTACTGCAGGCGTAGTGGTGACTGAGGAAGTCTACGAAGATAACAGGTCCTTCCACAGCAACTGCAGGTGAAAGTAAACTGGGTGCTGAAGGTGTTGGTTATATTTTTTACTCCTCTTCGCTTTTATACTGACCCTTTGCGTGTCCTCAAAGTAGATGTTAGCCTGGTAGGTTGTGTGTCTTCATGCCTAACGATCAGCTGCAAGAGTTGTGCGCTGGCGATGACCGATACAAATCGCAACGGGCTTTTTCCCAGTCTTAATTTAATATCTTTGCCGTAGTGTCCCCTTAGTCAGCAAGCATTGAAAAGATGCCTAACAGTTGGGAAAAATGTACCTTACTGGCATCTCATCTCCATCAATTACTAGAAGTAAGTCAAGGAAACACGACTGAGTATGTGGCTTACTGGCTTATTTGCAACCAGACACAGACATGAAATTATCCAGTCCTGCCTATGGAAGTCAGCTCAGGCATCGAAATTACTAATCTAAAACAGGAACAGGTACCTTCTGTGCTTGGTCGTTTGTGGTCACGTGACGTGAATGCGTGGCACTGAATTCATTAATCAGACTGTTGGAAATGGCAGACAAGAAAAATTCTAGGTCTAGACGCATTAATTCAGTTTGTTAGTTGTAAGTTAGTAAAGCGGTATGTTGCGTACGTGTGTGTGTGTGTGTGTGTGTGTGTGTGTGTGTGTGTGTGCATGCGTGCGTGCGTGCATGTGTGTGTGTGTGTGTGCGTACGCACGCGTGCAAAGTGCTGTCTCTCTTTCTGTCTGTCCATGTGTCTCTGTGATGTAATTCCTTTCTGGGCCAGCGCCAAACAAATGTTTGAATTTTGATCTTTTTTCCTATTCATTCTGTCTCTGTGTCTGTTTTACAGTCTTTCTCTCTGTCTTCGTTTAAGTTACATTTTGCTTTATTAAGTAGATTTTAGTAATGGTAGACATGGCAATTTAACTAAACAGCGTTGTTCTGTGAAATCCAAAACAAGTGCGACTGTCCGCGTTCAAGCAAACAGGAACCGGAAAGAACACGAAAATAGAATCAGAACGCGTATTTGATACAACCAGACAATATAGACGCAAATTTTCGGCCTACTGGCCTTTGTCAAGCGTAAATCTAAGATCACAAACGAATAAATAAAAAATGCAAAAATAAGGAGAAAAAGACTAAAACTTCCCTTCTGCTTCGTCCAGTGGGAGGAAAGGACTTTTTCACCTACTGGACGAAACAGCAGGGAAGTTTTAGTCTCCTAATTTTTGTATTTGCGCCTGTCTTGTCTGGTTGTATTAATTTAAATACGCGTTCTGATTCTATTTTCATGTTTTTCTGGTTCCAGTATTGTATTGTGTCATTGTCATGACTGTTGGAAAACAAAGACGATGATTCTCTATCTCTTCTGGGAAAAAATACAAAGATCCTGCTTGAAGTTTAAATGGACATTATATTACAATGGCTGGGATAGTGCTAAACAGTCACAGGGCTGATATAGTTTGTACTATAAAAAAAAGACCGCAGCTGCAGCAACTGCACCAGATGTAGTTCTTCAGAACTAAAGATCCAGATTTTTATTTGCCCTTTTTACAAGAAAATTTGGGTTGCGGACATGTCAATGTACATAAGCCTATCACGCGCGCATGTATAAACAATACAGAATCTTCCACATGGACGTAGTAGAATGTTTCATCCCCGCCACTCCTCCGTCATACATATACGCGCGCGCGCGCGCGCGCACGATCGAGGGCACGTACGTACATGCAGACACATACGAACACTTTCTCGTACAAGCTGTAAACAGACGTGTTACTGCACAACTTGCTTGTCCGTGTTTCTAGAGATCTGTTAGCACAGCACTTGTTTATACGCACTCATTCAGCAGAACAGCTGTGATTTTGAAATAGAGACGGCATGCAAAGAACATTGCAGAAGGCAGAAACAGAGAGAGAAAGAGAGAGAGAGAGAGAGGAGAGAGAGAGAGAGAGAGAGAGAGAGAGAGAGAGAGAGAGAGAGAGAGAGAGAGAGAGAGCAAATATTCAATATTGTGAGAAGGGCCACAAATATTTAACGTAGCTGAAAAAATAAAGTAAATGTCAGATCAATCACGTAATTAGATTCTTCCTGTTCCTTACAGAGACTTGGTTTACGCTTTGTTTGTTCGGACTCACTTAGCTAGTGAACATGTGGGTTGGAAGTCCAAAAACTGGGCCCACAAGACACGCCACAGGAGAGGCAATGGGGACTCTGTTACAGGCACTAGCAAGATTGTCGCGGTCGTGGTTTTGCCTGCAGATGTCTACAAAAGTTTTTTTCTGTCACTTTGCAATAAAGAAAACTTGGGATTACTTGGTGTTGAGGAGCCGGAATGAGTGGCACGGGATCAAATTTACTGAGGCAGCGCAGAAGTTGCACCTTGCATTTTTGCGAATTCCATAACATATTGAATGAAATTTCATAGATGAATAAGCTGAGCAGAAAGCAACGCTATATAATTTATTTCACGAAACATTTTGCTTTCTGGCACTAGTGTTATATATTGTGGCTCGATATGAATGGTGAAGGTTTTGAAACATACACAAACATGTTTTGTTATCCTCTCAAAGGTGCACACAAATCAGATAGAAGTTTGTTTCGTGTACAGTTACAGGTAGATTATATAATAGAAGATTGCTTTTGTTTAATGAAATGTAGCGGCGAACAGAAATCGTTTCTTTTTTATTCCCGAACTGTAACATTTTCTTTCTTTCTTTCTTTCTTTTTTTTTAACATCATGATCATATGAAAAAATTAATAGTTTCAGTGCGTGATTTTATAAAATATGACATTAATTCACAAATGTACGTGTGTATGGAAAACGTTTCAACTTTGAAAATTTTAACAGTTCATCTCTTTAGTGGCTCATGTCTTTCCCAATTTCATATCTGCAGCTAAATTATTTCCGGAATACCTGTACCTACGAAAGTCTGTACTTATGATTTAAAAGCAAACCAGTGGTTTAACAGTGCCAAACTGACGAGTTATGGATCGCTGGTTGATAGTTGTCCTGATCAAGAAAACCGCAACACTTCCATCGAGATTTTTTATGTTGGGAAAAATTTAATTTATTTGGAAGCGGCTAACATATAAACTTTTTTTTAGATTAATGAAACCGCGAAGCATAGTATCTATGAACAGAAAGTGTAGCAATGTCTTGTTTGGTTTTCAATTTTTGGGTGCAAAACTTCAGTTTGATGAAAACTTCAAAGCTTCCTAATTATGGAAATTGAAAAAAATATGATTGGTTAGAAAAACGCCTGGACTGATTACGCACACACAGACACACACTCCTGCACACGAACGCTCACACACGTACACATTATGTATGCCTGCCGCGCAATATACACATTCTCTGTCTGTCTGTCTGTCTCTGTCTCTGTCTCTCTTACATACACACACACACACACA
>JAPXFY010000022.1:23173045-23208045 GCA_030674185.1 Monoplex corrugatus
AGGTGAAGACAAAACAAAGGGGAATAGAAGAGAAAACACAAAAGAGAAAGGTGAAGACAAAACAAAGGGGAATAGAAAAAAAAAAACAGAAAACAGAAAGGTGAAGACAAAACAAAGGGGAATAGAAAGAAAAAAAAACAGAAAGGTGAAGACAAAACAAAGGGGAATAGAAAGAAAAAAAAAGAAACAGAAAGGTGAGACAAAACAAAGGGGAATAGAAAGAAAAAAACAGAAACAGAAAGGTGAAGACAAAACAAAGGGGAATAGAAAGAAAAAACAGAAACAGAAAGGTGAAGACAAAACAAAGGGGAATAGAAAGAAAAAAACAGAAAACAGAAAGGTGAAGACAAAACAAAGGGGAATAGAAAGAAAAAACAGAAACAGAAAGGTGAAGACAAAACAAAGGGGAATAGAAAGAAAAAAAGAAACAGAGAAAGGTGAAGACAAAACAAAGGGGAATAGAAAGAAAAAAAGAAACAGAGAAAGGTGAAGACAAAACAAAGGGGAATAGAAAGAAAAAACACAGAGAAAGGTGAAGACAAAACAAAGGGGAATAGAAAGAAAAAACAGAAACAGAGAAAGGTGAAGACAAAACAAAGGGGAATAGAAAGAAAAAAACAGAAACAGAGAAAGGTGAAGACAAAACAAAGGGGAATAGAAAGAAAAAAACAGAAACAGAAGGTGAAGACAAAACAAAGGGGAATAGAAAGAAAAAACACAGAAAGGTGAAGACAAAACAAAGGGGAATAGAAAGAAAAAACAGAAACAGAAAGGTGAAGACAAAACAAAGGGGAATAGAAAGAAAAAACAGAAACAGAAAGGTGAAGACAAAACAAAGGGGAATAGAAAGAAAAAACAGAAACAGAAAGGTGAAGACAAAACAAAGGGGAATAGAAAGAAAAAACAGAAACAGAAAGGTGAAGACAAAACAAAGGGGAATAGAAAGAAAAAACAGAAACAGAAAGGTGAAGACAAAACAAAGGGGAATAGAAAGAAAAAACACAAACAGAAAAGGTGAAGACAAAACAAAGGGGAATAGAAAGAAAAAACAAAAACAGAAAGGTGAAGACAAAACAAAGGGGAATAGAAAGAAAAAACAGAAACAGAAAGGTGAAGACAAAACAAAGGGGAATAGAAAGAAAAAACAGAAACAGAAAAGGTGAAGACAGAACAAAGGGGAATAGAAAGAAAAAACAGAAACAGAAAGGTGAAGACAAAACAAAGGGGAATAGAAAGAAAAAACAGAAGCAGAAAGATGAAGACAAAACAAAGGGGAATAGAAAGAAAAAACAGAAACAGAAAGGTGAAGACAAAACAAAGGGGAATAGAAAGAAAAAAACAAACAGAGAAAGGTGAAGACAAAACAAAGGGGAATAGAAAGAAAAAACACAAACAGAAAGGTGAAGACAAAACAAAGGGGAATAGAAAGAAAAAACAGAAAAGGTGAAGACAAAACAAAGGGGAATAGAAAGAAAAAACAAAACAGAAAGGTGAAGACAAAACAAAGGGAATAGAAAGAAAAAACAAAACAGAAACAGAAATGATGAAGACAGAGATAGCGGGAAAAAAGAACTAAACAGAATAATGTGAAGACAAAGGGAGACAGAAAGAAGACAGAAACAGGGAAAAAAAGACAAATACGGGAAGAAGACAGAAACAGAAAAGGTTAATAGGAAGAGAGAAAGAAGAGAAATTGTATATGATGAGCACAAAGGGGGGATAGAAAGAGGAGGGAACAGAAAAGATAATAACAAACTTAAGGAAGGTAGAAAGAAGAAGAAGTAGAAAAGATGAAAACAGGGTGATAGAAGAAAGACAAACGGAAATGGTGAAGACAAAGAAAAGAGAAAGAACAGAGAAAAAGCTGAAGAAAAAAGCGAAAAGAAAGAAGACAGAAACATAAGCTATGAAGATAAAGGGGATAGAAAGAAGAAAGAAACAGAGAAGTGGACAGAGGGGCAGAGTAACCTAGAAAAACCACGGCACAGAAGAGGAGGTGTAGGGTGAAATGGAGGAAGCGGCAGTATAAATGTAATACCTTTTAATACACCCATTATTTTCTCTGTCAGTCTGGGCAAGACAAATTACGTCAAGCCAATCTTAGGAAACACGAAACTTTTCAAACCAATCACAGACATGTAAACTTTTAACCAGGAAGAATCTCACCAAAACACAACAGCTGTCTAGAGAAGATGGATGGAGTGAACGACTAACAGGATAGTAATGGGCTGGTGCCCAGACACGCCTGTTCACACTAGGGCTTCAGATGGAGAGAAATGCCGTGCTTGAATAAAATGATTCTGGCAACTTAAATCTTCATCCACAGACAACCAGCTAGAAAATCCATCATTGCCCTGATCTCGTGGTGATCTGAGTTTCAGTTTCCTTTGCGCTTCCATGCCCGGGGTAAGCTCAGGTTGAGGTCTTGGATTAAGTGGTTCATGGGGGTTGTCACTGGATGGCTCTGGTGGTGTGCTTGCCTGGAGTCGCTCTCTCGTTGTGACTCAGCGACTGAGCAGTTACTGTAATTAGTAGGGGGCTTAGTATCCAATGTCGTGGGTAAACTGAATCAAAAGGCACAGTTTAACTCCACCGAAGTGATCCATTAGCAGTGCATGGTCCTCTGTGGTAGGTAGCTCTGTGGCGACTTGAATCTCTGGCTCCAGTGGGCTTTCTTTCTTTAGAACTTTTACTGAATGAACTTGGGGTTGATGATATGCTGAAGAGCCGGCTTGAGTGGCATGAGATCCACAAAACAAAAGTGAACACAAGTTAATACAGAAAAAAAGTCTGTTCAGGAAGTTTCATTTTCATCCCCTCTTGTAACCCCCGAAGGAATAAGTCATGCTTCTGCTTGAGTCCAGTACATTTTTGAAGGAAATAATTCTTTATGGTGACTTAAACCGCCATCCGTGAACGCTATAGAGGTGTTTTGTTTTATATTTTCGTTTCATGAGTGTTTTGACAGCCGACAAATGAATTTCACCCTTTGAAGTTCATATCTTCATGATCAACTTTTTATGCGAAACCAAACTTCCCTCTCGCCCAAATCATTTTGGAGAACAGTCGTTTGTTTAACGATGATGGATGTGTCAGTTTTCTGAGATATTCGTGTGATTTGATGAATTAGCAGCGAACCAACCCATCAATCAACCAACCAACAGCCAGCCATAAAGAAAGGAAGAAAGGAACATGTGTCATTACATGTTTTTGTTTATGTGCATGTATGTATGTGTGTGTGTGTGTATGTGTGTGTGTGTGTGTGTGTTGTGTGTGTGTGTGTGTGTTGTGTGTGTGTGTGTGTGTGTGTGTGTGTGTGTGTGAGTGTAGTGTTATTTATATATATATATATAGAGAGTGTGTGTGTGTGTGTGTGTTTGTGTTTGTCTGTGTGTATCTGTGAGTGTTTGTGTATGCGTGTGCATGCATGCGACTGAACATTCTGTGAAAATAATGGCAGCTCTTCACATCACTTCAAAAGACAGCCACAAGAGAACGGCGTGCTTTCACCGTTGTTTCAAGTTGTATAATTGGAGTGGACGGGTTGACATGTTGTGTTCATCACTTTCAGAATAACAACACAGCTTGTTGTTTACGTTCCTTTTTTCTTCAGAAGGACAATCCTCTGGAGAAAGGATGTGTGACTGCTTTACCGCTTCCGTAAATAAGACTGGACGTTTATTTTGGGGAGTGGGCTTTGTAATGCTGTCACAAGTGGAGAGATGGGAAGGCAGCTGTGGGGACAATACGTTGTCTTGCGTTGGTTGTGTTTGCTGTTTTGTGTTACTGGGTGCCGACAGGTAGGGCTACACAAACTCTTCCACTGTCACACACGCGCAGTATGGTACCTCTCCTGTGTTTTGTGTGTGTGTGTGTGTGTGTGTGTGTGTGTGTGTGTGTGTGTGTGTGTGTGTGTGTGTGTGTGTGTGTGTGTGTGTGTGTGTGTGTGTGTGTGTGTCTCTCTCTCTCTCCTAGATAAAACATAGTCTTGGTAGGATCTCAGGACCCGGCCAGGTCATGGGTTTATGTGCAGGCTTAAGGCTTGTGCATGATCACCATACACATGGCACCTGTGACGTTAGTGCATATGGAATTCGTTCCGAGCGCGGAGATGTCGCGTCGTCTTGAGAAACTGAAACTGAAACTCCTTCTCTGTCTTCCTCTCAAATATAAACACAGCAGAGACTTTCTAGCGTCTGTAGTTACTCCTATACAACTAAAGAAAAAGATTTGAAAGATATAATCCTATCTAAGTGCCTCTACTCAACACATCGAAATGACACAGACAAATACAAACACACAAAGTGCTTTCGCGTGTTTCCCTTGGTATACACATAGTTTGAGTTACACAGTCACTGTTGCTGTCTCTGTCTCTCGATATTACCACAGTGCACAGCCTGCTGCGGTCGACCATCAGTCGCATGGGAGGTGGACATTCCCTGCACCTCGGGGATGTCAGCAACCTGGGGCAGCCGATGCCCTGCCTGTGCATGACAGAGGGTTGACACAGCACACTGTCAGCAATCTGGGGCAGCCAACGCACTGACTGACAAGGCATAGGAGACTTGGGAGTCCAGTGTTCGTATTCATCAGACACCAGTAGTTATTCTGAGTCTCTCTCTGTCTTGACTGTAGCAACACTTCCATGACAAACAGCACGCAGGTACCAGTGGGCGTCATTAGTGCTGCTACACCCTCCACATTCTGCTCACTCCAACTTGCATGATAATCACACTCAGGGTATTCATGAGAGCGCTATACACACGTCCAATCTCTTCCTAGTCTCCTTTCCAGTTCCCTGCAGTTTCCCGCCTCTCACTCTATGCTTTCTCCAGAAGCAGCCCCCTTATTTTGACATCCTCCTCGTGCATATAGACATCCACGCTCATGTTAGAAACTACCTTAACTGAACATTGCACACGCAGTGTCACTAAAGCATCCTATTCTTAACCATCCGCTACTGTCAGTCCTCACTTCAGCTATAGCATCAAAAATAACATAATATATACTCATATTATAACGATAAGTCTATCTCCTTCAGACTTGTGTCCATCATTTATTCCTCCAATCACAAACGCTTCTGCATGTCTGTATGCGTGTGTTTACATGAAAGAGGTTTTGGGAAGCAGGGACAGTGATGATATCTAATCCCATGGCTGCCGCCTGGAAATGCCTTAAGGTAGCAGGTACAGTGGCGGAGAAGCTATTTTTTGTTTATTTTAGTAACAGTGGATATACATAAGCTAGAAACCTGATTTTTGGCAGAAATCTGCAGGATACATGTCTCTAATAGAAAAAAATATTATTTTGGTAAAATGTTTCATATAATTTGTGTTGTAATTAATTATGTAAATTAATGTGAAATTTTCGATACCAAAAATAGTGATAGTTTTTGACAGACTAATTCCCAGGGTATAATTCTTTTTGAAGATTTGTTTTTTTTAATATAACCTATATTACAAAATGAAGCTTTTGTCATACCAACTTTTTGATATCCAGTTTTGTCTTCATTCTATGGGCGTATAAAATTCGCGTTAAATGTCATTAAAATTTTTTACACTTTTACAAGCTTTATTACTAAACTATACAAGTTATCCAAAATCTGGTATGACACAAGCTAGCTGTTAGTATGATAAAGCTTTGTGCCAAAATTCATGCAGATTGGTTAATATTTGTACGCACTAGGAACGCAAAACGACAAAAAAAAGGTAAATTTTGACAAACGTTGATTTTCAGGAGATTTTTGGGTCACCCCAGCCTTACTAAAAAAATTCCTGAAGCAAATCTGTTTGTTTTTCAGCAAAATGCTTTGAGGATATAGTGTAGAAATGATTTTTCTGTGTTAAAAAATATATAGGAAGTAGTAATTCCCAAAAGTCAAATTTCTCATCTCCCCCACTGTACCTGCTACCTTAATTATAGCTTTATAGCTTGACACTAGAGATTATTAGATAAACGTCGGGCCCAACCCTTTGGCTGAACTAATGCGAACTCTGACGAGTACCAGGTGTGGATCTGTGGATCGTTTCTTTGACACAGGATAGGAACCACTGTTACTGTCTCTTGTCCAGCTGGAGTTCAGAGAAAGAGAGAGAGAGGGAGAGAGAGAGAGAGAGAGAGAGAGAGAGAGAGAGAGAGAGAGAGGGGGGGGGGGCGAGGACAAAGAGACCATTCTATTCTGTGACAAATGCAAGGACAGCTGTTTGTGTGTTTGACATTGATGTACTTTCCCGTCTATCCAGTGGATGAGTAGGCATACATGTTCTTTATCGCCTGGTATAGGTCTTCATGTGGGATACAAGACCGATCCTGGAGGCACAAGTTCTTCCACAGACACTGACGTGGGAATGGTTCTGTGGCCGTTGGTTCTTCCGCTTTTGTCCCACGCCTGTTGATTAGCACCTGATCTTCACCGTTCAAATGATGCCCTGTACTGTACGCACTGCAGTGGCCAGCTTCTTCTCTTGCACGCAGTCTTGATCTTCCCAGTTGGTAATGTAGATGCCACAGCTCCTTTCTTGCTTGTATGCCTGAGCGGCATTGGGAAGTCCTAGAGTGTGGAATGGACGTGCAGTACTTTGTCATTCTATAGTCTGTTGACGCTTGTCGTTCCACTTGTGCAGTGTCTGGTATTACATGGCAGTATTTGTCACATTGTGTTTTGAATTGGCAAAAAGGTTATATGTTATCATTAACTGAAAGGGAATGGTTGGAAAGTATGCACACATGCTTTGTATTTGTATCTGTCTTAAGATTCAATGTTTTTCTTGAATTTGCAAACAGTAACATTACACATGCTATTTGTACGAATAGACTAAAAGGGAGACAGATTCCCGAGTCAGCGAGGAAGTGGGGGGGCGGAAAGAGACAGAGAGAGAGAGAGAGAGAGAGAGAGAGAGAGAGAGAGAGAGAGAGAGAGAGAGAGAGAGAGAGAGAGAGAGTGGATACAAAAAAGCAATAATAAACATTGGTATTTTGTTATGCTCCCTTTCTTCTCTTGTTTGTCTTTGTCTCTCCGTTTTCTACATTCCTTTCAGGTTCTATCTGGTATTTTTAAAGTGTGATAAATTCTTGTTTTCAACGAACTTTTAGATTATTTATCAATTTTCGTCTCCCTACGCTTCCCCCACCTCTACCTCCTGTTCTCTCTAATCTTGCCCATGTCTTGCTGCTTTCCTATAATCTTTCTCCCTTCCTATAATCTTTCTCTGCCCCTTTGTATCATTAATGTCTCTTCTCTTTCATGTCATTTCATCTTCCTTTCATGCTGATGTTCTTTGCTCTTGGAGGTACTTAATTGCATCCTTTGATTTCGAGTCTTGGCCTGAGTGGTTACAGTGTTGCAAGCACTATCATGACATTTCGGTCACATGACCATCTCAGATCATGCTGCACTGATCTTATACGACCACCTCCCTTGTCGCTCTGTCTGTCTGTCTGTCTGTAAGTAAGTAAGTAAATAAGTATGGAGATTTTTATAGCGCTTTCTATGGACTCAAAGCGCTTCACAAATTTGAAAAGGAGGAGTAAAGTGGTGAAATGGGAGGGGAGAACACATTTTCAACAAAATACATAATACAAGAAATACACATAAACACATACATGCAGGCATGCACGCGTGTGCAGCAACGAATGCAGACACACACACGCACACACAACCACACCCACACACAAACACCCACGCGCGCACCCACACGCACACACACCCACGCACGCATACAATAGAACAAGAAAATTCAGGTTTCAAAAGTACTGGCGGAATAAGTGAGTTTTCAGGTTGGATTTAAAGGAAGAGAGAGAGGGGCTGTGGCGGAGAGAGTGAGGCAGGGAATTCCACTCAACAGCAGCAGAGTATGAGAAGGAACGACCACCATGTTGCTTTCTATTGAATCCGGGGACACGGAATATTCTGTCGTCAGAAGCGGAACGTAAAGAACGAGAAGGAACATAGACTTGAAATAGATCAGATATATACGCTGGAGCAGTGCCCGAGATGTCTGTCTGTCTCTCAAAGATATTGTTCATTCCTTGCGGCTTTTCGGACTCAGCCCGCCAGGGGAGGGGTACAGAATGTTTAAATGCTTCTTTAAAAAGTGTTGAGAACTAGTCCATATATATTTCTCTGTCTCTGTCTATCTGTCTCTGTCTATCTGTCTGTCTGTCTGTCTCTGTCTCTCTCTGTGTCTCTCTTTGTGTCTCTGTCTCTCTCTATGTCTCTCTGTCTTCTCTCTCTGTCTCTGTCTCTGTCTGTGTGTCTGTCTGTCTGTCTGTCTGTCTCTCTGTCTCAAAGATCGCGTTCATTTCTTGCAGCTTTTGGGACTCAGCCCGCCAGTGGAGGGGTACAAAATGTTTTAAGGCTTCTTTAAAAAGTGTTTAGTACTAGTCCATGTATATTTCTCTCTGTCACACTGTCTCTGTCTGTCTGTCTGTCTGTCTGTCTGTCTTTGTCTGTCTCTGTCTCTGTCTCTCTCAAAGTTTCTGTTCATTCCTCCCGGCATTTGGGGCTCAGCCCGCCAGGGGGAGGGGTACACAATGTTTTAAGGCTTCTTTAAAAAGTGTTGTCCGTATGTATTTCTCTCTCTGTGTCTATCTGTGCCCGTCTGCCTGTCTGCCTGCCTGCCTGCCTGTCTGCCTGTCTGCCTGCCTGCCTGCCTGCCTGTCTGTCTGTCTGTCTGTCTGTCTGTCTGTCTGTCTGTCTGTCTCTCTCTCTCTCTCTCTCTCTCTCTCTCAAAGATCCTGTTCATTTTTCCCAGTTTTGGGGGCTCAGCTCGCCAGGGGAGGAGTACAGAATGTTATCAGGCTTGGCTTCTTGAAAATGTGTTGAGTACTAGTCCTTATATACACTTTGGGTGGCATGACTTAAAATCTTACTGAATTTTCTTTCTCTGTTTGCTCTCTGTATCTTCAGTCTGTCGGTCTGTCTGTCTGTGTCTGTCTGTCTCTCTGTCTGTCTGTCTGTCTCTGTCTCTCCTCTGTGTGTGTGTGCATATTTCATAGTTTGTTGTACATACTTCTCTAAAGATCAGGAGATTAGAATTGATTTTGATACAAAGTATACGGTATTAACATTTTGGTGTATATCACCGAATGACGAAATCTGTATGCTTGGGTTTGCCATTTGTTATGATTACTGATATTTCTCAATGACGCCTTTAATTCAAGCGTATCGTGAATATGAACGTGAACTGTCTTATCGTTGTTTCAGTTGTTTGTTCATTGTGTTTATGACCAAATTGGATCTGCTTGCTCGTTTGTTTGTTTTTCCCCCCTGCTAATTCAACGCAAATGAAGAAACGTACAAATGTCCTTTTCTTTTTCGTCGTTGTCTTTCTTAATCACCTTTAAAAGTAAGGGTGGTGGGGTGTGAACGTAGCTTATCTTATGTTACCCAGTTGTGTTTGTGTGTGTGTGTGTATGTGTGTGGTGTGGTGTGTGTGTGTGTGTGTGTGTGTGTGTGTGTGTGTGTGTGTGTGTGTGTGTGTGTGTGTGTGTGTGTGTGTGTGTGTGTGTGTGTGACACACTAATTACCATTTTCTTTTTTTTTAAACATTTTTTTAGCATCATGGCACGCAGGGAGGCTACGTTTGTGCTCACCCCTTTTTTTTTCGTCCCATTTTCTACGCCACCTTAATGGCCATAGAAACTGGCACAGTTTTTACGAAGTGATGATGATGATGTCGATGAGGATGGTAATCATGATGCTATGGAGTTCAGTCTAGGATTGAGACTGCGTGACAGAGCTGTACTCTACGCTTACTACCATAATATATCCTGGCACCAACCAGACCCGGGAGATACACCTGCGGTGATGGTCAGAAGATTTGAGCAAAATCTTCAATGACGCGTCGGTGAAGTGGACGAGACTCAACTATGTGGTCCCAGCCTTTCCAGTGAGCCCGTAGCACGTAAGAACCGAAAAATCCCACGATGATTTTTGTCGGGACTGATGAGGATTCAAACCCACAACCAGTCGAAGTCCGTTGCACTATCCACTACACCACGGCAACTGGTTAATTATAATTTTCTTACCTACACCTGTCTATGTCTCCCAATCGCAAGCAAACGCTGTGACTTTTTGATTACCTGGTGTATTGTGTATTACTTAATTGATTTATAAATGTATGTCCTGTTCAGTGCCATTAGTTCTTGTTGGACATGTGAATTAGTAACGACACATTTGAAAAAGGCTTTTACAGTTTTAGTCAATAACTTTTACCTTTGGTAAAACAAAGTATCATTGTCATTATCACTGCCTCTCTCCCTAACATGCTCCTCTATCCTCCCATTCTTTCCCCCTCCCTCATTCCTTTCCTGCTCCCACCCCTCTCTTTGTCAATTCACAAATTGACCTGTAGGGTACATCGGTGCCGACGACAAAAATCGATTTGTATTTCCGCGCAGATAATTTACGTAGCAGACAGCATTTTAACGCTGGTCTTGCCTTTTAGTAGCGAGTTTTACTTCTTGAAAAAAAGTCAGGTTTCTGACATTTGGATTGCCGGCTGATCATGGCAGATGTAGATGTGACTTCATTTCTGCCTACCGCTCTTCTTGTCCCCTGTTCCTTCCTTCACCTTCCCCTATTACTGCTACCTCCTCCCTCTCCCTGTCCTCCACTCTCCTGACCCCTTCCCCGCTGTTGCCAAGTCCTTGCTCTTCAGCGACCATCTCTCGATCTTCTTTCTCCACATACTGAATTTTAGTTTTAATCAATTTTTGAAAAGTTATGTCAATGATCACGTTATAGAAAAGAAGCATATGATTATTGGTATAGCCTTTAAAATGAATTAAAACTAAATCTGTGTGTGTGTGTGTGTGTGTGCGTGTGGCGCGCGTCGCGCGTGCGCATGTAATGTATACGAGTATGTATGTGCGCGTGCGTGTTTATGTGTCTGTGTGTGTGTTTGTATACATGTGTATTTGTGTGTTTGTGTGTGCGCACGTACATGTGCTTATGTACATGTGTATGTGCTTGTGTGTGTGTGTGTGTGTGTGTGGTGTTTGTGGGTGTTGCATGCGCATGAGTGCGCGTATGCCTGTATGTGTGTATGATTATGCGTGTGTTTGTGTTTGTGTGTGTTTTTATATGTATTTTTACGTGTGTGGGATGATGTTTTATACAGACCTTTAAAATGGTTTGGGTATTTTACCCATTCTTTTATCCCGTGGAGTTTTGTCAATCAACGTAGAAGCTGAGTGGATTCTTTTGTCGGTGTTACCCTGATTTTTCACGTTGATTTCAATTGCATTTTGCTGTTTTGCTCAAGACGTGAAATGGATCATCCCGGTTTTTCAGTGCTTTGAAATGTCACACACACACACACGCACGCATGCACATCCGCACATATCCACACAGCCACGCACTCAAGCACTCTCGCAGGCAGATACCTTCCACACACCTCCATGTATTTGTTTCTGTCAATCTTCTTGATGAAATCCTCCCACTTCCTCCTACCCCATGTCCATCCTATCCCTGCAGAACACTACGTCCAGTTCAAACTATTATCTAAATCAGACTATACAGGAGAAAAGTGGGAAAGTAATAAGAAGGAGAAGGAAGAGCAACAGGAGGAAGAGAAACACTTACACGCACACGCGCACACAGACACAGACACACAGACACACGCACTCACACACACACACACACACATAACACCACACACACACGCAAGCACACACACACACACACACACACACACACACACACACACACACACACACACACACACACACGCAAGCACACAAACAACACACACACACACACACACACACACGCAAACACACACACACACACCACACACACACACACACACACGCAACACACACACACACACGCAAGCACACACACACACACACACGCAAGCACACGCACACACACACACGCAAGCACACGCACACACACACACACACACACACACACACACACACCACCACACACACACACACAACACACAACAACACAACAACAAAAAACAAAAACAAAACAAAACAAAAACACATACACAAACAGAACAAACAAGATGGTCAAGCCATCACAGTGCCTTTTGTATATAAAATTCTTGCTTCTTACAAGAAAATCCAGATTGTGTACTTCTCAAGATACATCAGATAAAACAAAACATCACATAATGTGAGAACAATGGTACAGTTTCATAACAGTAAAAAATGATTTTCAAATATTTTCCAAAGTTGCTGACATATAGGAGATAAAAAAGATCTAGAATGATTATGCATGATGCATGAGCGTGAACAATAGCAAATCAACTTCTTTCAAACACTCGGAAAAAAACTTATCTCTAGTGCTACTTCTATATATGTAAGCAAGCCCCTGTTTTTTTGTATATTTTTTTTTATAAAGACCATGTCTTGTTTTTGTTTATGAACTGTACCTTTCTTGCTAGTTGTATGTCTATTTGTTGTTGCTGGTGGTGGATTTTTGTTGTTGTTGTTGTTGATCTTGTATTGTCGAGGCCTCTACGGGGAGCGAACCCTGGAACCTCGTGTTTAGTTACTGGCAAGCGAACGTCTGAACCATTCTGCCACTCTTCTTCCAGCCCGTGTGAAATTAGCATAGCTCGCTAACCTACCGAGCTAAAGCAACCAAAAGGAGTAGAAGGGAAATGCAGACAGGTGATCCTCAACCTCGAGAGAGGAAAACCAACGTGGTCTGATGACAAAGCCATAAACGCAGAACATCCGACACCATCGCTTATGTCCTCTGGAGAGTTCTTTCGACCACTGGGTGATATTGGTTGTGTCTTATGGGACATATATAACACCAAAAAAGAAGCTCACACTGGAGGGTGTTTGAGGTCATTTCCAGGGACGTTGTTCCCAGAGGAACTCATTATAGACAAGATTTCATGGAAATTTATTAGCCAGTGTCAGCAAAATTACCTTGTTTCTTCTTTACCTTTTCGTCCCTGTTTGAGATGATTTGTATATAGTGTGAATCAGCTGCAACCGATGCTGCTAGTGCTTAAAATCTATGAAGAGCAGGGCATTGCCCGGCTGCCTTGGCATAAAATATTAGAGAGATAGGTTGATTTCCCAGGTCCCAACCCTTGAAGACCAATTAGCCTTCTCGCATTTCTGCAGTCTGGTTAAAAAAAGTGAATATGAATATGAATTTGAATCGAGGGAGTTGAGGTCTCTGTCATCTCGCTCCCCTACGACCTCAGGATTATGGAACTATCTAAGTAGGATCTCAGGACCTGGCCAGCTCATGGGTTTATGTGCAGGCTTAAGGCTTTGTGCCGTGATCATTCTGGATTTTTCCATCATATAGCACCTGTGATGATAGTGCATATATTATAGAATTCAAGCCGAGCGCGGAGACGTTATCTTGAGAAACTGAAACACACGAAAAAAAAAAAAGTCAAGATGTCTTGTTTTGCGGAGTTCCCAGGTTGTGGCTGATAAAACTTGTTTCTCTCCTGTTCCGAGTTCAGTCTCAGCCTGCAACATAAAACACTGGCTTGTTCGTTGCCCATCTGAAGGCTCCAATTCTTCTGTTGGGTCAATCCAATGTTTTTATTTGTCCTGTTTCCTCCCCTCCCCATCCATTTCAAGACCCAACCATCGCATGTTTTGCGTACGCTCAAGGAGTCTACTTGACAATAGATTGTATGTAGACTGGGTTCGGTGCATATAGAATCGTATTGTATGAGGACTGGGTTGAGCGCATTATAGAATCGTATTGTATGAGGATTGGGTTGAGCGCATATAGAATCGTATTGTATGAGGATTGGGTTGAGCGCATGTAGAATCGTATTGTATGAGGATTGGGTTGAGCGCATATAGAATCGTATTGTATGAGGATTGGGTTGAGCGCATATAGAATCGTATTGTATGAGGATTGGGTTGAGCGCATGTAGAATCGTATTGTATGAGGACTGGGTTGAGCGCATGTAGAATCGTATTGTATGAGGATTGGGTTGAGCGCATATAGAATCGTATTGTATGAGGACTGGGTTGAGCGCATGTAGAATCGTATTGTATGAGGATTGGGTTGAGCGCATATAGAATCGTATTGTATGAGGATTGGGTTGAGCGCATATAGAATCGTATTGTATGAGGATTGGGTTGAGCGCATGTAGAATCGTATTGTATGAGGACTGGGTTGAGCGCATGTAGAATCGTATTGTATGAGGACTGGGTTGAGCGCATATAGAATCGTATTGTATGAGGACTGGGTTGAGCGCATGTAGAATCGTATTGTATGAGGATTGGGTTGAGCGCATGTAGAATCGTATTGTATGAGGACTGGGTTGAGCGCATGTAGAATCGTATTGTATGAGGATTGGGTTGAGCGCATATAGAATCGTATTGTATGAGGACTGGGTTGAGCGCATGTAGAATCGTATTGTATGAGGATGGTTGAGCGCATTATAGAATCGATTGTATGAGGATTGGGTTGAGCGCATAAGAATCGTATTGTATGAGACTGGGTTGAGTGCATATAGAATCGTATTGTATGAGGACTGGGTTGAGCGCATATAGAATCGTATTGTATGAGGATTGGGTTGAGCGCATATAGAATCGTATTGTATGAGGACTGGGTTGAGTGCATATAGAATCGTATTGTATGAGGACTGGGTTGAGCGCATATAGAATCGTATTGTATGAGGATTGGGTTGAGCGCATATAGAATCGTATTGTATGAGGACTGGGTTGAGCGCATATAGAATCGTATTGTATGAGGACTGGGTTGAGCGCATATTGAATCGTATTGTATGAGGATTGGGTTGAGCGCATGTAGAAATTAGAGGCATCCAAGTGCGTTGCATCCCTCTTGAATAAACCGTCAGCTCAAATGGTGACATTAGTTCATTCAGAAGTTTACATCTGTAAGGTGTTGGCTTTGAGAAGTCTTTACTTTAGTCATGAAAATGATGTGTGGTCTGGTTAGTACTGATGGTTTTGTGTGCGTACGTGCGTGCGTGCGTACATGCGTGCGTGCGTGCGAGCGTGCGTGCGTACGTGTGTGCGTGCGTGCGTACGTGCGTGCATGCGTGCGTGCGTGTGTGTGTGTGTGTGTGTGTGTGTGTGTGTGTGTGTGTGTGTGTTCTTTTTTATTTTTCATAAATTTATACTCTGGTTGTCATTGAATATTCTTTACGCATTAAATGAGCGTACCTTTTTTTTTTTGTATAGTCATTTAGTGGGGACGACGTATTCGTAACTTTCTGGCAAGTTATCTATACCGTATCTCATTGATAATATGAATAATAATGATAATTACAATACTAATAGGCGCCAAATCTTGACAATTCAAATCAAAGCGCATTCACGCACCATGTATATGCACGCAATCAACAAAGATTACCCTCCAATATTTAATATTAAAAAAAAGAACACAAACTGAGGGAAAGAAGTACTTGTATAATTCATTGTTTGGAAAAGAGGTGGGTTTTTAAATTGGATTGAAAAGCAGAAAGGGTAGATGTTAGGCGAAGGCAGAGCGGAAGTCTATTCCAGGCTGAACCGCCATAATTGGCATTTCCTTATTAGTATATTGTCTTCATAAAGTTTCCAGTCCTCCCCTGCGTTGTCTGTGGTATAATGGACTCATTTTTTTTTCTTATTTGTAGCCGACACATCATCTCCATCATTTTCTGCACAAGTCATCTCCATCAGCTTGTTTTCCCTCTGTCTTTCTCTGTCTCTCTTTTTCTCTCGCACCCCTTCCTAACCCCCTTCCCCTCACTTACATACATACACACACGCGCATACACACACACACATCACACACACACACACACACACACACACACACACACACACACACACACACACACACACGCACACACACACACATACTCACATGCATGCACCCATGAACATCCAAAAGCACACACATACAGATATATAAACATATAATACAATGCACTGAAAAACAACATAATCACTTAAAAGAAAAAAAAAAGAAAAAAAGAAAAAGAAACCGAGAAGGAAAAATGGAAAGATCAGCTCTATCAGTCGATTGATCCCTGTTTTCATAGGGACTCAGTTTCCACGGCGCTCTTTCAGAACCACTCAGCTGGTGAGCATGTGGGGTTTGAAGTCCAAAAGCTTGGCACACATAGAACGCCACTGGAAGGGCGCCAGGGGATTTTCCCATAGTTACCAAAAAGATTGCTGCTGTCTGAGTTTTGCCCGCAGACGCCTTCGAAAGTCTTTGTACATGGCTTGAAACTCACCAGTAGTTTGCTGACATAGCGCCAAGCTGGCCAGTCGTGGGTCATCAGTTGACATTTGTCCTGATTAAGAAAACAGCAAAAAACTTACAGTCTAGTTTTCATGCTGCAGAATGCATACATACATACATACATACATACATACATACATACATACATACATACATACATACATACATGCATACATACATACACACATACACACATATACATATCTCTGTGTGTGTGTGTGTGCGCTCGCGCGCGCGCCTGCGTGTGTATGTGTGTGTGTGTGGTGGTGGTCTTTGATTTAATGTCTATTCACTAAAGTGATTTTAGACAAAAAAAAAACAAAAAAAAAAAACAACTTGGAAAAACAACTGTGTGTGTGTATGTGTGCGTGTGTGTGTGTGTGTGTGTGTGTGTGTGTGTGTGTGTGTGTGTGTGTGTGTGTGTGTGTGTGTGTGTGTGTGTGTGTGTATGTGTGTGTTCTTTTCTTTTCATAAATTTATACACTGGTTGTCATTGAATATTCTTCACACATTTGGTGAGCACATATTTTTTTTATAGTCAATTATTGGGGAGATGTATTCGTAATTTTTTGGCTAGTCATCTATATCGTTTTTGATTGATCTGCCATAATTGACATTTCTTTACTAGTGTGTTGTCCTTACAAAGTCTCCACTCCTGCCCTCTGTTGTCTCTTTTATAATGGACTCATCTTTTTCTTCTGTTTGTAGCTGACACATCATCTCTATCTTTTTGTGCACAGGTCATCTCCATCAGCTCGTTCTCCATCTAGTCTTTTTCGATCTCTGTCTCTCTTTCTCTCTTTTGCACCCCCTCCTCAGCCCCCCCCCCCCCCGCCCGCACATACTCACATACACGCATAGACACAAACACACACGCATGCACGCACCCATGAACCTCAAAAGCACACACACATACAGATACATAAATATATAACACAATGAAGTGCATAACAACATAATTAGAAATGAGAGAGAGAGAGAGAGAGAGAGAGAGAGAGAGAGAGAGAGAGAGAGAGAGAGAGAGAGAGACTGAAACTGAAACTGAAACTGTTTATTGTCATTACCCGAAAAGGTCTTTTGACAAGGGGAATAACAATTTTCCAGTAGTGCGACACATAATCCACTCTTTGTATGTGCGCAAATTCTTCACGCATAATCAAAAAAAATATCGAACATCCATTCCTTAAACAGTCGAACATATTCAAATCATATATAATGAACAATCATCCATTTTACCACTACTACATAATGCAAAGAAAACAACAACAAAAAATATCAGAACAGTGTTCTCACATTCAGGCCAATAATTTGTCTAGGTTTAGACAAACCAAAATCTTTTTCACACACCCACACCCACACACACACACACACGCATCCATATACACTCACACGCGGGCGCGCGCTCATGCGCACGCACACACACACATCAAAACTGTAATATGATGAAACATCTGGGCTACACCACCAAACCTTACATTTAGTGATAATAATATAATCTTCACATAACTGCCCCAAAATACTCTGTTAACAAGGGACATCACTATGAGTTTTATTTATTTTTTTTGTTTTTGTTTTTTTGTTTTTTTGTTTTTGTTAACATGTATAGTAGACCCTTAAGTGTCTATATACCCTTTCAATATCCACTTCTAACATATTCTACAAATATACCATTATTTTCATATTATTAGCTACTCTTAAATTATCGGCAAACAAAGCAAAATAAAGCAAATGAAAACAGCTCTTTACAAAACAGAGTCTATAATAAAGCGGCTTCTTTTGAGTTAACGTAATATAGCCCACATCAGTCAAAAGAGATTAAATTAATCCCAGTATGATATTGTCTAGCACTATTGTCGGGCTTGTAAGTGTTTATGTCTTATTTTTTGTGCTTCCGCAATGTATAGTGCCACTGATTTGATTATGACTTCGTCATCAGACGACAAAATAGATACAACATCTGAGAGAGAGAGAGAGAGAGAGAGAGAGAGAGAGAGAGAGAGAGAGAGAGAGAGAGAGAGAGAGAGAGAGAGAGAGAGAGAGAGAGAGAGAGAGAGAGAGAGAGAGAAGGAAAAATGGAAAGATCAGCTCTATCAGTCGATTGATCCCTGTTTTCATAGGGACTCAGTTTCCACGGTGCTCTTTCAGAACCACTCAGCTGGTGAGCATGTGGGGTTTGAAGTCCAAAAGCTTGGCACACAAAGAAGGCCACTGGAAGGGCGCCAGGGGATTTTCTCATAGTTACCAAAAAGATTGCTGCTGTCTGAGGTTTGCCCGCAGACGCCTACGAAAGTCTTTGTACATGGCTTGAAACTCGCCAGTAGTTTGCTGACATAGCGCCAAGCTGGCCAGTCGTGGGTCATCAGTTGACATTTGTCCTGATTAAGAAAACAGCAAAAACTTTCAGTCTAATTTTCTTTTCGCATATACACACGCACGCACACATACACACGCACGCACACATATATACATATACATACATATATACATATATATGTATATATATATGTATACATACATGTATATATATATATGTATATATATATATATATATATATATATATATATATATATATATATATATATATATATATATATATATATATAGGTACAGGGATGTATGCTTTCCTCATAAAAAATGGAAGACATTAGTTTAATACCACCTCCTCTCAACTTTCCGCACAGTCATGGAAATTGAAAAATCGTTTGAATAAACATATTGAAAAGCTTTCCTTTGATCATGGATAGTGAAAAAAAATCCAATTTAGTTATGGGAGCCGCAAACGGTCCGGTGTAAATAAGGAAACTATGAGGCGTTCAGTAGGATTTATCAGGCCGCACACAATATTTATCATCTGTTTGTAAAAACTACAGACAAAACTTACTTCAGTGTAAACAGCGCAAAACCTGGTGTCAGTAAATCCATGTCTTATTACATTTCAAGGGAAATTACAGAAGTTGCAAACCTCATATTCTGATACTGGATATGGATGTTTGTCAATCTGATTGTGAAATCAGTAAGTGCACGTCTCATCTGTCTCACCTGTTAGCGTCACCGGGTTTGGTGTTGGACCCTGCACATCTGGATGCCACCTTTTCCCTCCAGGCCACTCTGTCTTGACTTTTGTGAACAATTACTTGAATATTTAGGCCTTTGATGTTGGTTATATTCGCGATATTTGAGATTGGAGGTCTGCCTTTCTTCCTTGTTGCCACTGTTTTTCCGTGAAAGATGGTTGCCATGAGGTCCATGTTCTTGTTGCTTGACACATGGCCAAGGTATTTTAGTCTTCTCTGATTGATATCTGCTAGTAGTTTTCTGATGGTATCAAGTTCTTCTAGGACACTTTCATTAGTTCTTCTGTCTGTTCATTTGACACATAGTAGTCTCCGATAAAACCACATCTCTGCTGCCTCAGTTCTTCTGCAATCAGTTTTTCTCAGAGTCCAAGCTTCGCAGCCATAAATCATGACTGGCCAGATCAAACATTTTAGAAGTCTGATTTTCAGGCCATTTGGTATGCCTCTGTCTTTCCAGATGTTGTTGAGTTGGACCTTTTTTTGCTTTGCCATTCCAGTTCTTATTTTGATGTCTTTGGAGCAGTTTCCGTCATCAGTTTTTACAGAGCCAAGATATTTGAAATCCTTAACATGCTCTAAAGCAACTTTGTTAATCGTGATGTCATGATTGTTTTCAGTGTTTTTGCCTTTGATATGTAGCATTTTGTTTTCTTGGCGTTCAAGTTTAGACTAGCCTTTTTTGCCTGCTGCATCTACCCTGTATAGAATTCTTTTTATGCTGGTAATGTTGTCAGCTAACAGCGCAGCATCATCGGCATAGCGCAGGTTTGTAAGATTTTTTCCTCCCATCTTTACGCCCATGCCTTCTATATCAACATCTCTCATGACTTGTTGCGTGGAGATGTTAAAGAGATACAGTGAGAGGATGCAACCTTGTCTGACTTTCCTGTGGATATTGAAGAATTCACATTTCTAATGAGTGCACGTAAGTCATGGATTTGAAACATGTTTTTGTGTGTGCTGCTCTACGATGGCGTGTTCTTTGAAATGGTCAGAAGAACCGCTATTAGTTTCACTAGTCTAATACAACACAAAGGTGGACGGTGTGTGCACACGTTTGGATCCAAAAGAGGAAGAGTTTATCAAATCAGAATATATATATGTATATGTGTGTGCGTGTGTGTATGGAGAGAGAATGACACACACACGCACACGCGCGCGCGCGCGCACACACACACACATACATACACACACACACATACACACACATATATATATATATAATATATATACACATATATGTATACATATATATAATACAATATAATGTAACATATGTAATATAACACACACACACATACATACACACACACACACACACACACACACACACACACACACACACACACAACACACACACACACATATATATATACAATATAATGTAACATATGTAATATAACACACACACACACACATATATATATATATACCCCAAACAATAAAAACTATGGTGCAAATGCCACTGGAAAGAAAGAAAGACAGATGGAAAGAAAAAAAAAAGAAAAATGAGGGAAAACAGGAGAGACAGAAGAAGGAAATAGGGAAGAGGAAAACGTGAGAAGGAACTGAGGAGAAACAAACATGTAAAACAAGATGAAGGAGGAGGAAGAAGCTGGTCCTATAACGACGCATTAAAAACACGTTATTTTTTCTGTCAGTCTAAGCACGACAGATTACGTCAAGCCAATCTGGCAGAACGCAAAACTTTTCTAACCAATCATAGACATGAAAACTTTTAATCAGGAAGAATCTCACCAAAACACAACTGTCCAAAGAAGATGGATGACGCAGGTGACTTTCGGGCAATAATGGGCTAATGTCCAGACACGCTTCTTAACACTACGGCTTCAGGTTGAAAGGAGTGCATGCTTGAAGAAAAGGATACTGCACAACTTAAATCAGTAGACAGCTGGCCAAGAAATCCCCTGATTACCACGTTTTATTTTGCGACCTCTCGTGTAACCCGCGAACAAATGAGTCAAGCCTCATCTTGTGTGTAATGCATTTTTGAACGAATCGCACTCTCTCTAATGACTTAAAACTTCCATCCATAAATTGTGCAGAATCCTCTGATCGCCCACTTTGATTTCGTTACAATTGTAACCTCTAAGAAGTGAGTTGTTTCCTTTAAAGATCTGCATTCAGTGACAACTTTTAACTCCAAATATAATCATATCTTGTCCAAAACTTGCTAGAGAACTATTATGTTCATAACGATGATGGACGTATCAGCTCTGTCATGCATTGTGATACTCCTGTTTTTGGACAAAAGAAAGAAAAGAAAGAAAGAAAGGAAGAAAGAAAGGTCGAAACGTGTGTGCATCTTACTTGCATTTATACACGTGTATGTGCATGCACGTGACCATGCATTCTTGATATCACTTTTAAAGACCGCCACAAAAGAGCAGTTTGTTTTGGCGAATGTTTCAAACTTGCATAATTGGAGTGGGCGGTTTGGCATGTTATGTTCACACATTTAGAATAACAACAAAAGTCATGTGTTTTACATCCTTTTTGAAGCAACATCCACTGGGACGGAATATGAATGCCTGCTTTGTCGTTTCCGTAATGAGACTGGACGTTTAAGTCTGGGTGAACTTTGTAATACCAGGAAAGCAATTTGCACGTGTGTTGTTACATAGTACAACTTGTTGCAGTGTGGTTCTGAACCTCGGGAGAGGATGGCTGAGAGGTAAGTACACATGTCTTTTCATTGTGTGTGTCGGAAAATATCCGTCGTATATATTGAATTTTCACAATAAGGAATACATAAGCTATCCTTAAAAATCAATCGTATTTATTGAATTTGCACAAGAGGTTTTATATCTGCTATCTAAACACTGCGTCTTGACACCATACAGTAATTTATAATAAAACAACTGTGCGAGGTAATGAGCGTGAAACAGTTGAGAGTCACTAAAATACGACCTTTTGCTTTTGTCAGTTTTCATTTATCAAATATGATATTCAGACAGTGGTTTGCATAGAACTAGGTGTAAATACTTCATTTTGTATTGTTTTTGTGCATACTTCTTCTTTTCTTTTTGCTTTTTCTTTTGGGTATGTATGCATTTGTATATATCAAAGCATGGTGCCATAGCGAGTTCGTGCATCGCTTTCCATGACCTAGAGTGATACACTCAGAGATTCTTTAGTTTCTATATTACTTAGACTCGTATCACCATGGCTACAATTACCACAAATGAATTAGGTAGTAGAATGTAAGAGGAAATAAATAGAAAACCATGACTGTTCTCTGGTGCCTAAGAGCATTTGCTCACGCTTCATATACTGTAGCACCAGTTTTGAATCAAATAACACAGATATCCATGGATGTCCCTGGGCAAAAGCCAGACAGCAGTAATCCTCTTTGTAGAATTACTCCTTGCTCTCCTGTGGCGTTATTTGTTTGTCGAACTTTGGACTTTGAATATGTAATTAATATTCCTCTGATGGGAACATTCCGAACGTTTGGAATTTGAATATGTAATTAATATTCCCATCAGAGGGGTATGAAATAAATAGTGTGTCATTTTGGTGTCTTTGAAGATGATCAATGCGCTTTAAGTGTTTGACCTTTTCATTTTATATCGTGGTCTTTTAATATATGTATTAACTTTTGTTTAACTTTGATGTCCTGGTCTTAATAATCAGCACTGATACTCGTTTATTACTCTGTCTCTGTCTCTTTCTGTCTGTCTGTCTCTCTGTCTGTCTGTCTCTGTTTCTCTCCCTCCCTGCCTCCCTCTGTCTATTTCTCGAGAGTAATTAATTACCTCTTTTCTTATGTAACAGTAAGATCAGTCGCTAACATATCTTTCGTAGTGGGTAAAGTTTTTGCTATGTAAATCAAAAGATCTAAGTTTTAACTTTAATATTACTGATATCTTACGTTGTGTATCATTGACATTTTGGTGTCATTAAAGCATGTATAATTCATTTGTAATGTAGGCTTTCTTTGTCCGAGGACTGGATGGAAGAATCGTATGTATTGCTTTTTTTTTTTTAATAGACTCGTAAATATAATTTGTTCTTGTGGTGTTCTCTTTTCTCTGCCTCTTCTCCAATATGTAATCCTGTTTAGTGTGTCTATAGTGTCACATATTTTTGATTTGAATGGAACTAATATGTGTTAATATCGATTCTCTTATCTTATTCTGTTCTTTACCCCCCCACCCCTATCTTTCACTTTCTTTTCTGGTATATCTTCTTCCTTTTTTTGACGTCTTTCCGTCTTTCTTCCTTTTATCTATTGACGGTCAGTAGCAAGATGGAAGTAGGAAAATGCCACGTGACATCAAGGTCACTTTGGCACCATCGATCCATGTCTTCCTTGGTCTGCTTCTCGCTTTAAATCCAGATATATTTTTGTCATGAGCTTGTTGTCCTTCTGTGTTTCATTCTGATCTCGTCTCTTTCAAGTTTATGTCATTCCATCTCCTTCTCATTGCCCATTTCCTTTTCTCTAAGAACTAATTAATTGCCTCCTTTGATTTCCAGTATTAGCTACCATGTCTCAAGCATTTTCATTAGACTTTTGATGCGGTTTTATCCCTCCTTCTCTCTCTCTCTCCTCTCTCTCTTGTCTCTGTCTGTCTGTCTCTTTCTCTCTTTCTGAACACTAATAGCTCTGCTTTTGCACATAACGTCTGTTATAAAACCTGTTAGCATCTTATATCAGCACGCGCCAACAATTCCATTCATAACCAAGACAAGGCATGCCCTGTATGGAAAAGGAATCCCATTATCAAACAAACAAACAAAGAGAGAGATAGAGAGAGAGAGAGAGAGAGAGGAGAGAGAGAGAGAGAGAGAGAGAGAGAGAGAGAGAGAGAGAGAGAGAGAGAGAAGGAATTGTCCAGAACGGGCTTTTATTGCTGATGTACTCGACACGATCTTGAAAAATGAAACATCATATCAAAAACACCATCGCAGAAGACAGGAAACATAAAATCGATTTTGGGAAGATACCATGTTCCATGAAGTAGGGTTTACTTCAGACCATCAGATGATAAACACAGAAATGCAGAATGTACCCAGTGAACGGTTATTATATTTGAAATTTCACTTTGAAGGCGTTTGGGTATGTAATAGTGTGTATGTATGTAGTATGTATGTATGTATGATGTATGTATGTATGTATGTAATGTATGTATGTATGTATGTATGTATGTATGTTGTATGTGTATTAGTGTTGTGTTGTGTGTGTGTGTGTGTTGTGTGGTGTGTGTGTGTGTGTGTGTGTGTGTGTGTATGAGAGAGGGAGAGAGAGAGATAGAGATAGAGATGTATTCCTTGCTTTAGTGCTTTTTCAAAAAAAAAAAAAAAGATATACTCGTGTGTTGGTTGTTGTTTTGTTACATCAGCGATTGCCTTATGGGAGCAGATATTTCATTGTAGGTAGTTCATGTTTATTTTTCATCACAGCGGTTGGAGTTGGAATGCATATCGAGAGTACCGCCTTTCTATAAATTCTTTTTTGTGATATAACACTCGAGTGGAAACAGGGAAAACGTTTCTGATTGGGCACGTTAACAAAACCAGAGAGTAGAGAGTAAACTTTCATCAAACTGTTTATGTAAATGGTCAGGGAAACTGAGAACAAAACTTAAAATTAAGATTAGTTGAAAGTATTGTGTTCTTGGGAATAGATGAACATTCACACACATAAACCCACATACCCACACCCACACCCACCTAGCACCCACCTAACCCCCCCACCCACCCATCCTCCACACACACAAACGACAGGCGCGTACACTCACACACATACACGCACGCACACACATACAGACACAAACACATAATCACGCACACGCACACACACACACATAACACACACACACACACACGCACGCACGCACGCACGCACGCACGCACGCACGCACGCCGCACACACACACACACACCCTGGGATCATTATAACACCGAGACAACTCAAATTTGCCGTTTTCTCACTCCATCAGAAAACAGAATCGATGAAAAAAAAAATGAAAAAAAGCATGTAACCCATCGTGATCCGTCTTTATTGTGTGTCTCCATGACTAGCCAGGGTTTTGTTCGTTTCCATCCCTCTCCCCTCCCCTACATTCGTGTTGTCTTTTTTTTCTTTCTTCCTTTGGTTGTGTGCGTATCTGCTTTTTTCAACATTGTTCCTTATTTCAACATGACGTCCATATTTCAGAAACGACAATGGGAAAATTAATAATTAAAAAAAGGAAAAATGTGAAAATGCCAGAGACAAAAAAAGGAAAGGGGGAGAGAGAGAGAGAGAGAGAGAGAGAGAGAGAGAGAGAGAGAGAGAGAGAGAGGAGAGAGAGAGAGAGAGAGAGAGTATGCTTAGGAAACTTCTTTTCAGATTTGTTTGTGATTTGTTTTTGACAAGATACGGAGACGAAGTACAAGAACAGAAATAGCACAGCATATTACGACACAGACGAAAAGATTGAACAAAATTAAGATATATGCATCACCTACACAAATCTGTTTGTCATATATGTACTTGCATGAAACATAATTACACAATGAAAGCATGAAGAAATAGTAACACGCACAGGTAGATGGATACGTTTTGTCATGCACAATGCAAATGACATCATATGCATCATATATTAATAGAGAATAGTGTGGAGTGTTCGTTGTCATCAGTGATAACCATGGCAGCGACTTCACTTTCAAAGCATGTGAATTCCACATCTACTTTGCAACGTGTTCTACAAAATATATTTGTTTACTTTCAGCATGCTCCTATTATATACATAAATCAATGCATGCGTTGTATCATCAGATGGCTGTTAACTTCATACTGTACTTATAGAGAAAGAAAAAGGTTACGTGTCCACGACATGGAACTTTTTTAAAGTGTAAACCATTACATATCATCAGTGGGCATGTATGAAAAGCAGATACCATCAACTGAAAAGCAGATACTAAAGAAAAAAAATGTAGTTAAAACACTGCAAAACAAATACTTCATATATACATTATACATTTTTGATGGCTCGGGAGCTAATGATATTCAAAATGTGTGTATGTGTAGAAATTAAAAACAACATTCGATGCTGACGTTATTAGCATACAGGATAACTTACTACGTGCCGTTGATAATCTGCCGATATTACTGATATTTAAACAATGGAAGATAGGATGCTGCAAGAGACAGAAAAGAAGAAGAAGGAGAAGAATGTTAAATAAAAATTTGGTACGGGAAGAGAAGGGAGGGGGAGGGGCAGAGAGAGAGAGAGAGAGAGAGAGAGAGAGAGAGAGAGAGAGAGAGAGGGGGGAGGAGAAGGAGGAGGTGATTTTACGCTAGTTAACACTTCCCTGTGTCTTTTCAATTATTGTTGTGGAACGCGGGCACCTATAATCACAGATGCACGTGAGGTAATATATGGATCTGTTTTGTTCTCCAAAATCAGATGAACTTGTTAACTACGGATTGACTAGTTTTTAAACCACAGTTCTGAATTATTTGTGAGTGTTTTACTTTAGTATACGCTCATATCAACGATGAATATCAAAAAGAAAAAAAACAGAGCTGACCATCAAAGTCAAAGAGGAAAACCTGTTTTTATCATAATACCTGAATACATAAATATCTGTGCTTAAAACAGTATCTTCATTTCATTTCTTTCTTTTTGTGTTATTGACAACTACTTATTATATCACTGGCATGTAGGGCAGCAGGGCAAGTTCTCCATTTCTGTCTGTTCTGGGCCAGCCTTTGTATGGTATCTCTAGTGTGTTTCAAGGTCTAGAGGTCTCTTTCTGTTGTTTTACGTTTTCCTCCTGGTGTCCAGTGAAAGGCAATCCAAGTGACGGTATTCTGTTCTCTTGGGATGTTGTTCGCAATCCATTTCCGTCTTTTCACGATGATAGTGTCCATACTCTCTCTTGATTAGGTTGGACAAACAGTTGTTAGCTGGAAATTGTTGGGCCAAAAGACTGTGTAGAAAGTTAATGGCTTGGTAAAGGAACTGCTGTCTTCCTTCAGTCTTCTGAACCTTAAATTAGAGTGGACAGAACACAGTTGTGGTACAGTTTTTACTTTGTTTTGATGCTGCACTGGGGCGACCTCCACAAGTTGCTCAGCATTCTGACGGTGTTTCTGGTTTTGCAGAGACGACTCGTTGTCACTGCTTGCTTTTTCATCGTGTGTGACGGTGATTCCTTGTTGTGTAGCCTGACCGAAACATTTTGCTACAAGAAAGAGAAAGGGATTGTCGGAAGGTATTATCATCGTCTTTTCTCAGTATAGATTCTTTTAGTGTGAACACATAGCAAAGACAAAGCCAGAACAAGATTGAGGCAGCCGAGATGTGGTTTGCTAGAAGAATGTTGAGAGTTCCATGGACAGCAAAGAAAACAAACGAGACTGTCTTGATGGAGGCAGACACAAGAAGATCATTCTTAAGGAAGATTAGGAGAAGATAGGCAAAATTTATAGGCCATTTTATGTGGAAAGGAGAATTGGAGCATCCGGTCACAGTAGGAAAGCCGGAGGGAAAGAGAGCATCAGGTAGACCCAGGGAGAAGATATTGGACGGGTTTGCAGAGTGGCTGAAGACAAAGAGGGTGGAAGAAATGCTTGAGGCAACAAGAGAAACAGATAGAAGGCCATGATCGCCAACGCCATGTGGCAAGGCACCTGATGATGATGTGATGATGGTGACATAGCAAAGAAACATTTCAGAACACTTAATAAGTTTTCATTAGAACCAACAAAACAGTCATTCAGGCCCCTTAAAGGTTCATGGCTGCTTAATTTCTCTTGTAACATTCTTTTATTATGCTACAATTCTGCCTGGACCTAGAGCCAGACAAACCCGGTTATGGACTGACAATGTACACATTCCAACCAAATCTGTTTGCCCTAGAAATGACAGGAACAAAGAAATCTCACACCACATGCTTGCCTCCTGTTGGCTGTTCAATTTAAACTAAGAAAAAGACACAAAAAGCTGGATCACAGGCTATGACATCAACATATGGTGTAATGCTAGTGTCTATATGGGACTACAAACCGAATTTAAAGAAAATCATATAACCCATTTTTTAAACTCAGATTTCTTGCCGAAAGTGAAATAAAGCTATATGTCAGAAACCAGTTTAGAGATTTCCACCCTTTCACTGTGTGGTGAGTTTTGTTTTTGTTTGTTTGTTTCTCTTTCCTTTTTCTTTCCTTCCTTCTTTCGTTACGTTTCTCTACTTGTTTATTTGTTCATTTTATTGACTTCTTAACTTACTTGCAGTTGGAACCATATGAAAAAATCTGGGTGCAATATGTGTGTGTGGGGGGGGGAGGGAGGGAGGGAGGGAGGGAGAGAGAGAGAGAGAGAGAGAGAGAGAGAGAGAGAGAGAGAGAGAGAGAGAGAGAGAGAGAGCTGACTGGATTTTACACACAGTGAGTTGTGAGTTGAAACAGAAAGTTCTAACAGCATCTGTAACTTTTAAATTAAAAAAAAATCATGCTTGGTTAACAAAATGCTGCGAATCGATGAACACAAGCCTGTGTGAGTCTCCCTTGGCAAAACCCAAGCGGCAGCCATCTTCTGGGAGACCTTTGCAGAATTGCTGTTTACCCTCCTGTGGCGTTCTTTGTTTTTCTGCTTTTCGGACTTCAAGCCCGCATGCTGACCGGATGAATGATTTTGAATAAGTGAGTAATGTGGAAATTTGGTCTCTTGAAAGGCGATGATTTTTGATGTTTTGTTTTTTATCATATCGTTTCCTTTTCTGTATTCTCTGTTCTTATTTTAATATGTATAATTATGCCCTTTTACATTGGGATAGATATATACAATCAATCACACCTGATACGCGTACACTTCATTTTTGTGTTTCTTTCTCCTATTTTTGCCTCGCTATGTCTCTCAGTCTGCCTGCTACTGTTTGTAAAAGGAAATACGAGCTACTAGTACAACGGTGATTTAGGGACTGTTTGCAGTAGGAAATATACCTGTTCAGCAGTGATTAGGCACAGCATTCTCTATTGTCTCTGTTCAAATCTGTTTGTCTGTTTGCCATTGAATATGTCTATCTGTTTATCTGTCTGTCTATCTACCTATCCACCTGTCTGCCTATCCACCTATCTATCCACCTCTCCATCTATCTATCTATCTATCTATCTATCTATCTATCTATCTATCTATCTATCTATCTATCTATCTGTCTGTCTGTCTATCCATCTATCCATCCACTTATTCATCCATCCACCTATCAATCTATCCACCTATCTATCTATCTATCTATCTATCTATCTGGGTCAGTAATAGTTTGTTAATGGGTAAGTGCCCAACACACATCCATTCAGATGATGGCTTAGGCCGGAGACAAATTCCTGCTTGAAGGAAACTAACAGATTATTTCTATATGTAACTCATTTCTCTCACTGTATGGAAAAGATGACAATTTTGAGACCGTTTACCTCCTTGGGCAGCAAGATGGGGGAACGGAAATGAAGAGGAAACTGAGAGACACGCACAGACAGAGAGAGAGAGAGAGAGAGAGGAGAGAGAGAGAGAGAGAGAGAGAGAGAGAAGAGAGAGGGAGAGTGTGTGTGTGTGTGTGTGTGTGAGTGGGAGAGAGAAAGAGAGAGATAGGTAGATAGATAGATAGATAGAGAGAGAGAGAGAGAGAGAGAGAGAGAGAGGAGAGAAAGAGAGGGAAGGAGGACTACCTGATAAATGGCAGCAACCATACTTTTAATTTTGTACTAACACATACTGAACATTTGTATCAAGTTCTTGTGTATCACATGCTACACAGGTCATTCACCGCCAAGACATACACTGCTTGAGCATCAAAGAAATACCATTACCACGCAGAAGGTGTTTCATAAGACGCGCATTCACTGATAACCCAGAACAAACGTTCATCGCTGACAGACATGACGTGATAAAGAGAAACGGAACACCACATCTAAGCCACCGCCACGGAAAAGACCTGGAGGAAACTGTCTTAGGAAAACAATTACCGTTCGATGAAGCTTGTGTAGTTCAGGTGGTAGTCCAGCACACCTAGCATCTCCATCAGCAGTACTAAACTTTAACAAGTGAGTGAAATCAGAGCCCCTCATTAACATTTTACAGACAACGAAAGACTTAACAGAGACATCGAAATCAAGACTCCAGAAAGTAGAAGGTGTCAGTTAATTAATTTGACCCACTCCTGAAACACTTCCTTTGAGCGTCTGTCTCTGTCTCTGTCTCTGTCTCACTCTCTTTTAAATACACACACACAGAGACATGCACATGTATATGCATATACAATCCCCAGAGAAAAATCTACAATTAAGCCCGCTGTTCAAAAATAAAAGATTGAGATGTTGCCAGTGCAATAAAGAGGATTTGATGAAAACTGCATCTTTCATCTAGAATACTGGACTGAGCATACGAGTGAGTAACCATGCTCAAACGCAAGAATGAGAGCCAACAACAACAACAACAAAAAAAACAAACAAAAAGTCATCACAAGGACCATTACAACACCGTGACAACTTTAGCCAGCCGTCTTCTCATTCTTGTCATGATCAATACTAACAGATATTACTTCCGATTATTGTGTGTCTCCAGGGCTAGTCACATGTTCGTTTTTTTTTTCTGGAGTCTTCTGTTGTACTTTCATCTCTTGTTTTGAAATCTCCGTTTTTTCGATTTTGTATTTTCTCCTCCGTTTTTAAAAAAGGAAGATTATTTCATATCGATCAGAGAGATATGGTGTCAGTGATTGAGTGATTGAGTGAGTGATTGAGTGAGAGAGAGAGAGAGAGAGAGAGAGAGAGAGTGAGTGTTTGTGTGTGTGTGTGTGTGTGTGTGTGTGGGGTCGTACGTGCGTGCGTGCGTGCGTGCCCGCGTGCGCAACAGTTTGTCCTCGGCGAACAAAAGAATATCATTAAACATAGAAAAGTGGTTTATTAAGCGTCTTCAGATTCTGGCAGAAGCTGTGCTTTGAACATGTCTAATTATCTAACGACACACACTTTCCGAAAGAGTTACGTAATATTACCCCTTGACGACAACTTTCGTTCTTACATCTTTCTGTCTTTATTTCTTACTCCCTCTGTCCCTCCTTACTTCTGTCCGTTCTTGTCTTTTTAAATATGAAAGTATGGCTGTTCATTACTAAAGAAGGCACAGAGCACTCTGTTTCGCAATTTCCTGCCTCTTTGTATGTGTCAGTGTATTGTTTGTGTATCTATCTATCTCCCAGATAGCCGTGATAGTTACATAGATAAAGGTTAGACTTCCAGTCGGAAGGCCCTGGGTTTGATCTGCCTAGACATATCCGCCAGGTGGGTAAAGGCTGGACATTTTTCTGATCTTTCAGGTGACTATGTGTGCAGATCTGTTAGTGTCTAAACCCTGTGTCTAAACCCTCTTGGTGTTTAAAGGTATGCAGAATATGGAATGTACACGTTACAGATTCGGTACATCATGGTAGTGGCTAGTTATCATCATCATCATCATCATCATCATCATCATCATCATCATCATCATCGTCATCGTCATCATCATCATCAAGTGTCTTGCCGCATGGCGTTGGCGATCATGGCCCTTCATATGTATCTATTCCTTGTTGCTGCAAGCACATCATCCACCCTCTCTGTCTTCAGCCACTCTGCAAGTCCGTCCAATATTTTTCCCTGCTGTCTTTCCCTCCAGCTTTCCTGTTGTGACCAGGTACTCCAATTCCCATTTCCTCATAAAATGGCCCATAAATGTTGCCTGTCTTTTCCTAATTTTCTTTTGAATGATCTTCTTATGTCTGCCTCCATCAAGACAGTCTCGTTTGTTTTGGCTAGTTATGGAAACATGAAAACATCCAGCGTGCGAGAAATGGCACATTTCAGAAACGGCTTTTAGCTACTAACTTCTGCCATTAGAAAATGAATGATCCCTCTCCTTATCTTATCATTATCCTTATCTGTCATCTGCATGTTAGTCTGTATGTGTGTCCGCTTCCATGTTGCTCCCTCCTTTGCTGTCATCTTTCTCTGTCCGTCTAGTCTGTGTCTCTTCCCGTTTCTGTCCCTCTGTCATCTTACGTTCATCACTTCTCGTCTCTTGGACGTAATGAATTGCTTCGTTTGAATTCGAGCGCTGGCGTAACCAGCAACAATGACGCTAGCATCATGAATTTCTTTTTTATCTGATTACTTTCAAAGCAGGTTTCATGCAACTAGTCTTTGTACAAAAAAAATGCTGGCAAATATTGACTCCAGTTGTAAACAAAGAAAAAAAAAAGGACCATGTAATTGATGATACAAGACACAAGCAGATAATTAGCAGAATGGCATTTGTCAGGGAGAAGAGAAATCCTCATGTTTCAGAACAAAAGGATTATAAGTCTTACTGAAAATCTACTTTTTTTGTCTGTGTAATGCACGTTTTAATCATGATGAAAGTTTCATGTCATTTTTTTTTTCCATTCATATCTGTCTTTCGTTTATCCATCCGCTTGTACCATCATGGATGTTGCGGGACTTGAAGTGGAGAAATACTCTGTTACGTCAAGGTCTCATTCACGCCATCATCCTCACCACCTTCCTAGGGCCTCTGACCACAGATGCCAATGTTCCTACTAGCAAACACTGCCCCAGCTACCAGGCGAAAACAAGAGCGCTCATGCAAGCAGCATCCATGATTCATAATACAGATAACACATACTATCAAGTGGGCTACCTCTTAGATGCTCCCTCTGTACTCCGGACCCTGGAGAATAACAAACCAAGGCCTTCCAGCAAGTCTGAAGAACCAGGAGAGTAGTCATCCAGTGAATCCCCATCCACTGTGGGACACCAAAAAAAACAAGATAGTCGATGAACTGCCAAAAAAGAAGAGCCCAGGAATACGATGAACTGCCAAAAAAGAAGAGCCCAGGAATACGATGAACTGCCAAAAAAGAAGAGCCCAGGAATACGATGAACTGCCCAAAAAGAAGAGCCCAGGAATATGATGAACTGCCAAAAAAGAAGAGCCCAGGAATACGATGAACTGCCCAAAAGAAGAGCCCAGAATACGATGAACTGCCCAAAAAGAAGAGCCCAGGAATACGATGAACTGCCCAAAAAGAAGAGCCCAGGAATACGATGAACTGCCCAAAAAGAAGAGCCCAAGAATACGATGAACTGCCCAAAAAGAAGAGCCCAAGAATACGATGAGCTGCCCAAAAAGAAGAGCCCAAGAATACGATGAACTGCCCAAAAAGAAGAGCCCAAGAATACCAACCATTCAAAAGCACCGGCTGTAGTGAGAAGGGGAACATCATCAGTTCAATACTTAAGCCATAGATAGAAATGATAACTACCACTTTCTCTCCAAAGAGGAGCAGTTGGCCCTGATGAGACTCCACACTTGCCATAACTGGCTGAATGTCCATATGAATCACCAATTCAAGCTGACGCTTTCACCAACTTTCCCTTGCGGTCAGGGTGACCAGGCATCTGAACATATATTGCAGTATGTCGAATCTATCAAGTGGAACGACAGGAAACATGACAGACTATAAACTCCTCTGATCGCCAGATGTGACTTTACCTTTTTTGATGCGAACTAAAGAAAAGGAAGATTCACATCATCAGTCCACGTCTTCCTTGGTTTGCCTGTTGCTTTAAGTCCACAAGACTGATAATTGTGTTTTCACTTGTAAAATGACATCGAAATCCTGTTAGCATCTTGTATCAACAACACCAACAAGTGGTTAACAAACAAGACACGTACTCTTAGAACAGCTGTTTTCCCTCTTCTTCTTTTTCTTCCTCTCTGTTGCGAGCACTGTATACGCGTTGTTTGGCCCGTGCTGTACATGTACAAGCGTTATGTAGCTCCACAAGTCTACGTATTCAGTTCTCGGTGATTATGCATGCTTAGGACAATTCACCACAGCTTCCCTTCTCTAGTTTTCATTAACCTTTCCCTGAACTTGCCCGCTCACGAGAACATGACATCTTTATCAAGTACATTACAACTCCACCACATTTCCTTACGGGCTACTTTTCCACTTCCATCGAGAAAGTAAAATCGATGCTTACAACATCTGAACTCGAAGTGATTCTCATTCGTTACGTCTGCTCGACCAGCAAGGATTTTCTTTCTGATTGTTTTGCTTTGTTTTTGCTTTCTTTCTTTTCTTGTTTGTTTTTCCTTTGTTTCTGTCCTACGTCCGTGTAGTTTGTCCTACATTTCAACAGAACACTGTATCTCTTGAGCAACATAGAAAGAAGAGAAAGAAGAAGAAGAGAAAAGACAGAAATAAGAAACCCAAAGGTCCTCAGGTTAAGCTTTGGGATGAGGGAGAGAGAGGAGAGAGAGAGAGAGAGAGAGAGAGAGAGGAGAGAGAGAGAGAGAGAGAGAGAGAGAGAGGAGAGAGAGAGTCAGGTGTTAAGAGAGAGCAGTGAAGAGAAGAGAAGAGAGGCCGCAGTGATTCTAGATCGTAATAAGTGCATTGAATCTGAACATCAGAATATTTGTTCTACAGATTTTGCACTAAAAAAACAATTCCATCTGATTATTAACAGTGTTTAAGTATACAAGTTGGACAATCAGAAGTACCGTGGAACTTATTAATTAATCATAATATACTTCAGTTATACGTTTGTTGCTGTGTGATATTGTCATTTCCTTCTCTTCTTTCTTTCTTTCTTTCTTTGATTTTTGTTTGTTTCTTTCTTTCTTTCTTTCTTTCTTTTCTTTCTTTCTTTCTTTCTTTC
>JAPXFY010000022.1:23220545-23238045 GCA_030674185.1 Monoplex corrugatus
CTGTATTTCCTGTAAGCAGGAACCAGGAAAAAAGTTATGACGAGCATGTAAAACAAGACGATTTTGATTTCACTAATATCAACAGTTTCTTGGTTTTCATTTCAGAAACAATTTACAGCTGCAGGTTTGTAGCATTTTACAGCCAGTGTTAAGTTAGGAACCTTTGGGGACCTGTTTGAGAAAAATGGCTTTCATTGTTGGAAATCAAGAAACGAAGGACTAATCTTAGTAACAGGTTTTTAATAGTCCACTTTAGGAACTGAATGATGTTTACTTTCAGTTTTGCCAACTTTCAGTTTTGCCATTTAGGTATAACATTACTTGCTTGGTTGACGAAGTTTTCTCTGTTGTTGCTCGACAAAAATACCCCCAAATTGGCCATTGTCAGCAATGTTTTTGTACTTGAATATGTGAACCGGCATTTTTAGACTCTTTAGATTTCATTTTAAGATCTCACAAAATTGTGAAACAATTTGTAGGTACAGGGAACACACACACACGACGCGCGCCGCACGCACACACACACACACACACACACACACACACACACACACAACACACACACACACACACACACACACACACACACACACACACACACACATGACTACTGAGCCGGGTCGCTGCTTTCTTAGTCTCGTTCCGGCAAGTCCTGCAAGAATGCTGGTGTTGAGATATACTGGCTCTTGGACTTCATCAGCACCCTGGAAAGGGGAGATCTGCTGGGCAAGAGCTGGTCTTTCATACACCCCTCAACCCGGCTTGTGTACTGAAATGCAAATCGAGAGTTGTACATCAAACCTACCCAGCGCGGAATTCCGTGATCTTTCGAGATCGATTGATGCTGTTTGAATCTGACAAAAACGTCGATATCATAGTATCAAGTGATGTTTTGATTCCATTTTGGAAAATGAACTGTGCAATATTTTGACCCCTTCGCTAGAGGGGATCACATTTGATTGCTACAAAGTTTGAATTTCGAGTTTTTTCTTCTTCATTTTTTTTTGAAGCAGGGTTCATCACAATGGGATAATTCCATATGCGCATCCACCCAAATCTGCCAGCAATCATCTGCTGGAAAGGTCTCGAAATGGGGAGGAGAGGGACCTTTGAAATACTAAGCTGACACCATCAGAATGACTGAAATATCAAGATGGGTAGCGAAAAGGCCAGATTTTAATGCTACGGGCTGGGATTGAACTGGAGATCATTGGATTTTGAATCCACAGTATTTTCATTGGTCAAATGGCTCTACTGCAGCAAATTCATGAATGCTGTAAGTGCAAAGATTCCCAAATTTAGAACCCAAAAATCAATAGCAGGGTAAAGACTATTGTTCAGATCCAGCTGACCTGGATACCCTTCAAACTGAATGATAAATAATATTTAGTTCCATTTCCTTGTCGTGCTATATTTGACTAAAGTTTTGGTATACACCTCTGTGTTCTGAATATTTATCCAAATTTTTAAAATTGGTTCATGACTTTGGTAGTGATTAGAGCGTAAGTGTTGATTTGGATATGATTCACTACAGTAGTCTTGTTTAACACATTTTTGTCTATATAGTTTCATCATAATCATCCATTCCTGTTTTTCAAAGTGTAATAAAACAAAGGTGGTTGCATATCATACAGCCCAGCTCATACGCTCAGTGGAAAAAACAACAACAACAAAACAATCAAAATGACCTTTACCTTTAAGCAGACATACGTGAGTCACGTGTGCTGTGTTAAGTAATGTCACCGGCCTCAGAATAAGGTTACATAAAAACCCATCTCTGTCTGAAGGAAAATCAAAATGAACAGCGTGGGCGTATTGTAACTGGGATGGTCGGAAATATTAATCGAAAATTAGGAATGGGAGATGAGGAGAATGTGATAAACAGGCTACACAGACTGTCTTCCTTTCCTTCACTCGGTTTGCACGACAAACATTTAAACCAGAATGGTTTCAGGCAAGAGAGGCATGAATATCAATATATAAAACTTCCAATGACGGTGCTACACAGAATTCCAACACACATATTGTTCCTGTAAAATTGATATGGGCCATAAAAACGAAGTTATCGTACGTTTCCCGAAAATAGCAAGACACATGCGAACTTATGGTTTTTCGATTGTTGTTAATCAAACAATTTTGGAAACTCACACCTGCCAGTTCAAATGTCTGTTATGACATTGATTTAGATTTGCAGTTCAATTTACCTTTCTTGTTTTTGAATATGACAAAAATATGGCATCAAAAAGCATTCTAATTTACTTCAAGTACAGAACAAAATTCTACTCATTTCAAATGTAGGTGGATCTGATTCGAAATGTTTCCAACTTGAAGATGTATGTTGTCTGAAATGGAAATAACCAAAAGAAGCTCTTCCTTTCAAAGTCATAGCAAAGAGAATTTTTAAAATAAGTGATAACAATTATTCGGTTTGGTGAAAGGAAAATCTTGCCCAGGTTAAGAGTAACTATTTCAAGATTATTACCAGTGAGTATTAGGAATGGAATGCATACTTTCAGTTTGCTGATGATGGGAGTTAAAAAAAAATCTTTTGAGTAGACACAATTCAGTACATTTGTATTGTATCAGTAGTCAATAGTGGTATAAGTAATATAGTCAAAATCCAGAAATGTCTGTGGATTTAACACATTAATAATGAAGACATATATGAATTTCAAAAGACAGTTATTACATAGTTTATAATCATGTATTTTTGGCATATGAAAATGATTGATTGAATAAATTAAGCTGGAGGTATGTAACAATGTAAGCATCACTAATAAGTGACAGCAAAGAAAGAGTGTTGTGTGTGTGTGTGGTGTGTGTGTGTGTGTGTGTGTGTGTGTGTGTGTGTGTGTGTGTGTGTGTGTGTGTGTGAAGACAACTATGTAAGTTAAAAGTGACGGGCTTATTTGTTTACGGGCTCTGTTGTTTCTCTCGTTTTGCTTGTCATTGTCTCTGTGTCTCTGTCTCTCTCAGTGTTTCACTTTAAATGCAAAGAATGGGTTGAACTGGGATGGGTGGGGGCGACGGGGGATGAGGCAGAAACGACATTAAATCCAGTGACCTCACATGGCCATGACTTCCTAATTTGGGCCGATAGATGACGTCAGCGGCTTTTAATTAAGATTAGACTTCCTTTCTTTCTGTCTTTCTGTCTCCTTGTCTGTGTAGACACACGTGTGTACACACGCGTGAACTGTCCGATTACATCGACCACTTTTTAATTAAAAGTCTGACCTTCTGATGCCTAGCTGCAAGTCTCTTGTGGCTGTCCATCTTTGCTTGTTGCAGCTGGTTGCTTGGCTGCTTCATAAGAATGGTAGTGGGCTTGAGACCTGACTCTGTGATTTCAATCCCATCCGCCAGTACAGAGAGAGTGACTTCCATAATGCCGTCCTCCTCCGTTTTTCATATGAATTATGTGAAACACGAGGGTGGCCTCAGATTCATCGTTCTTTGACACAGAATATAAATTCATGAGGGCAGGCGCAGTAGTGAAGAGGATAAGACGTCGAACTTCCTTATTGGAACGCCTGGGTTCAATCCTACCTGGTTACCTCCGAAAGAGGGTAAAAGGTGGAGATTTTCCCGACCTCCCAAGTTAACATGTGTTCAGACTGTTGGTGCCTAAAAGCAGGCAGAACATCACGCTTGCACGTTAAAGATCTGTGGGCTGAGGGTTCTTTTGAGAGAGCCATGACTCAGAAGATCTGATATCTTGAGTTCATTCCAGTCTGTTTGCGGTCCATTTTGATTTTTTGACTTAATTTTCTTTACCTTGATCCCTTTAATGTTTCTGTCATTCTGGAGGCGTCAGTTTGGTGTTCCACATGTTCCGCCTACACTCTCTCCAGATTTCAAGACCTATTCAGTTTCAATTCACTTTCAATTTCTCAAGATGACGTCTCCGCGGTCGGAATGAATTCCATAAGCGTTAACGTCGCAGGTGCCGTGTAAAGGAGAAGATCCAGAATGATCGCTACACAAACCTTAAGCCTGTACATAAATCCACGAGCTGGCCAGGTCCTGAGGTCCTACCTAGATGATTCAAGACCTAGCTAATATAAAGGGGTTTGAGCAGATTTAGGGAAGTCTGCCAGATAATTGCAGGCAGATTTGGTTGGAACTGAAATGGAATTGTCCAGGTGCAGTAATTCCCTCTTGAACGACCTACAATCTCCAAAGTCCTGTGGGTTGTGTCAGTGTAGCGTGATTTATATAAGCACGAAAACACTCATTGTGCGCATCCACACCTCCTGTACAGTGTGGGCAAAACGTTCATACACCCATGTGAGAAAAATCAGAAAGAGTGTAGGCGGAACATGTGGACCACCAAACTGACGCCACCAGAATGACAGAAACATTAAAGGGGTTAAGGTCCAAAATTGAGTCGGCAACTCAAAAAGCTTAAAACTAAGAAAGAAAGAAAGAAAAAAAAAAATGCTGAGTTTTTAAAACAACGACTGTTGGTGATGATAAAAAGATAAGTTTTGTCCTTGTGATTGGAGTGGGTGTATTTGCTGTTAGCTTGTGTTCTTATTTGTACATTTGGCTTCTATATACAGCTCTGTAGCTATCACTTTATTGTGTATGGATCATTTTTCTGTTGATGTGCAAAGTTTCAGTGTATCAGAAAAAGACTGTTCTAGATGGCAGGTCAGTGCTCTTTGAACAGTAAAACAAAACAAACAGGTGCCTCGTGTGTACATGAAATGTACACCTACATTCACAGATACAGACAGACACACTCACGCGTGCACGCACACACACAACACACACACACACACACACACACACACACACACACCACACACACACACACACCACACACACCACACACACACACACACACACACAACACACACACACAGAGACAGAACCAGAGAGACAGAGAGAGACAGAGAGAGAGAGACAAAGAGACAGAGACAGACACAGAGAGAAAAATATAACCTTAGCTTAATCTCTCTATTTGTCATAGACTTCAAAAAGAAAACAAAAACAAAAAAGACAAAAATAAGAACATACACCAGAAAACTGATGATATGAAAAAAAAATCAACGTTTTTGTTTTTAAACACAAATCAACCAAGCAAACAAGCAAACACAAATCAGCAGAAGACAGTTTTAACGCTTCCTCATTCGATCAGCGTTTACTTTATTTCTTTTCCACGTCAGTCAGCACTCAAGTGCTCAGCAAGGCCCGAAATCAGAACATTTCCGGTGGCATGTCGCAAACAACTGTCACAGTGATGTCAATCCAGTTTGGCAAATGGACGACAATTGAATTAAGGCAGATTGAATCGTTTGTCAGGCTACATCAGGAGACCAGTCGTCTTTGTGCGGATGAAAAAAAGATTGAGAGAGAGAGAGAGAGAGAGAGAGAGAGAGAGTGGTGTGTGTGTGTGTGTGTGGTGTGTGTGTGTGTGTTGTGTGTCTTATTCAGATTCAGATGTTTTATTCGTACAAAGGCCGTATCCTTTTAAAAGAGCCATGGATATTTTACAAAAGTCGACGAACTCTATTCACGAACAATTACCGCGTTGGGCACTGCCTATTATGGAGTCACAATAGATCGCAATTCAAATGCTTTACATCGATAAACTGAGAAGTTTTCGACGACATTATCTTGTTTACATGTAAGCAGCAACCGAAGGCCAAACTGACTCTTGATGTTTAATCCCGTTATTTATGTGTGTGTTTCCCGTGATGTTTACATGGTTTTCGCCGTATTCTAAGATTTTTCTACCGAAATTAAATGAGATTCCTGATTCACAGTTTCTGGCCAAAATGTCAAAATATTTGTAGGGGTGTGCTGTATTTGACATTCCCAAGCATATTTTTGAATTAAGTTGAGATACGATATCAGCTTTTTTTTTTCTCTTGCATACTCCTTCTAATCATAGTAGTCCGTCGCTATGCTGTAAACTTCAGAGGTTTGTCAGATGTATGTTTTGTAGTCAACCATATTTCCAGGAATGTGGGATGATTTTACAATAACAGAAGTAGTTCGTAAAGTCTGTTTGATTAGAATAAAACGTTGACATATTTCTCTTAACATAATCTACATTATTTAAGAGTATGGTAGATGGTCAGGTGTTTGGACATGAAGTTATGTCTAAGAAGTGCTCCGATGAAACGTGTTATTCAAAGAAAGATGGCGGTAGTAGAAGGTGTGGAAGACCCAAAGCCAGCTACACAGGAAACACGAAAGAATAGACCGGCATGAATAGCCTAGAAATGTTTAGCATCTTGGAGAAGCATGACAAATGGCGGAACAGGATATCCAAAGCAGAGCGGGCAGCTGACACTGCACAGAGATGACACCGATCAGAGAGAGAAAGAGAGAGGAGAGAGAGAGAGAGAGAGAGAGAGAGAGAGAGAGAGAGAGAGAGAGAGAGAGAGATGTAGTATGTTGATTGACTGGATACTGTGCACAATTTTTCAGTGAAGAAACCATAGGCTGGTTTCAGTGATGCATAACCTTAACGTTAAAGTCAGTCAGATCTTCGTCTCAGTTTCGAGTCAAAGTTTATTTTTCGAAACGTTTGTCGAAATAAGCTCGGTTTCATTCTCATTAACTAAAAATGACGAAACTTGCAGGGTGTTGAGACAGTACTTTCAACCTGTTACCAACAAGACAACCCACACAAAGTCTGCAGCTTATAGTATTTATAGTATGTCAGTGGTGACGGCCATGTTTTATTTGTTCTTCGTTGTAAGTCACAGTACTGGAAGCATCGATTAGAGCTGTGTTGACGTTGTCTTGTTGTCACTGGTATTTTTTGGGGTGGGTGGGATAAGTAATCCTGCATGGCGGCACATGATCGGCTAGTCCTGAATGGGGCACACCACACAAACAAAGAAGAGGAAGAAAGAGAACTGCATAAGGCTTTAACAACAGCTTACAGTCATTGGTCAACCTAAAACAAAGACTTGTTGTGAATGTAAAACGAAGAGTGTGATTGGTTTGATTTTCATCGTGAACTGGTTTATTGTTAATGCTAATGTCGACGTCACATTGCTTCACAGTCGTCTGTTTATTAATGTTAGGAGGAGTGCCATGCGCGATTTCAGTTTGTGGGTGATTGTTTCGTTTTGATTTCGCTGTCTCTGTCTCTGTGAGCGTGAGAGAAAGAGAGAGAAGAGAGAGAGAGAGAGAGAGAGAGAGAGGAGAGAGAAGAGAGAGAGAGAAGAGAGAAGAGAGAGAGAAGAAGAAGAAGAAAGAAGAAGAAGAAGAAGAAGAAGAAGAAGAAGAGGAAGAAGAGGAGGAGGAGGAGGAGGCAGAAGAAGAAGAGGCAGAAGAAGAAGAAGAAGGTGTGAGGAGAGGGATGCAGCAGGAACATTATTGTCTCCAACAAACCACATGACCATGGCAGCCTGATTGAGCTGACACATGACACAGACCACTTTCAATTACATCTGACCTCCTTACCCCTCTGTATCTCTGTGTGGGAGTGTGGGTGTGTGTGACTAATCGATAAAGTCGACCAGTTTTAATTTGAAATCCAAGCTTGTTATGTTCAGCAGTAAGTTTCCTTTAGCTCTCATATCCACAAGCGCTGCAAACTTATTAAACCTCCCGTTCTGGCAAACTGACTGAATCTGTGAATAGCACAAAGAAATCAGGAATCATTGTCCTAAGTATAAAAGAAACAGTGGTTGACTATTGTCTGATTATACTAATGATTCTGATGATACCAGGGTCATCGTTGGATAAAGAGTCAAAGTACTGTTTCACTTTTATTTAAGGAATCGTCTCCTGTTACGCTTTTTCATCACGATCGAGACGTTTTTGTATGTGTCTTTGTCGATGCTTTGTGGCGGAGCAAATGACATATAAGAACTATGTGACTTTAGCAGATGTGTCTCGATTAAATTTAGTCATTCATGATGTCTTGAATAAATTCAGTCATTCAAACAGTGACAACGATAACAATAATTCATTTTGTATTGTGCAAACAGTCTAATATCAGAGCATGCTCGTAGCACTTTACATAGGAACAAATCAAATAAAAATTGGGAGGACGAAGGGTCGCATAAACATAGTCGATTCATCAAGGCTAACAGCAAATCATGGCATGAAATTAAAAAGAAGTCCAGAAAAAGTATACAAAAGAAGAAAAATGTATCAATCATCTGATATAGTCTTTCACACACAGACACGCACATAAAAACAAACACACAACCGAAAACAAACACACAAACGAACATGTACATTTATGCAGTATGAACATCCACCGGTGCTGAAGAGTCCATCTTCTTTGTCTTTTCAACCTTTACGTATGCATCTTAATACTTCTGCTATTTACAAACGCTGCATGTTCATGTCATATACAGTATTGTATATTCATGTTTTCTGCTGCCTTCAAGATTTACATAATCACGCCCTGTACTGTCCACGTTCCGTACATATTTATGGTCTGTCTTGTCAAGTGTGTAATATATTTTCATGTTTTGCACAACTGCTTTATTCTTTATCTCCTGTCTTCCCGACACCTGCCCATTGAAATGTAAACTTTCTGCCTTCGTGAAAAATAAACTCACACCCTTAGGCTTAAAACATTGCTACCAGACCTGAGAAAAGAAAATCAAATAGGACTCATTTCTAAGAGATACATGGGTGAGATTTGATGCATTATATAAAACAAAACAATTACCTGATTTTTAGAAATCTTTTGACTCTGTTGGCCGGCATTAAGGTTTGAAGTGTAATTAACTTGAGTCACTTCAAATACGAATCATCTACAGAATGTTATGAATAACCTCTGTTTTTACGGAAAAAGTGCTTAGTGTTGATGTATACAGTTATATTGTGCAGACAAACACTTTTGAACATGTCCTATAAAGATGTGAACACAAAAGGAAATTTTGGCTTACGATAATTGTCATATGAAAATGCCTACAGACTGTTGCTATTAAAGTAAATGAAAGCATTCTTCTGTCTGGAACATATTTCGGATTCAAAGGCAATGCTATTCTGTCTGTCTCTGTCTCTGGCTCTCTCTCTCTCTCTCTCTCTCTGTAGTGTTCTGTAGTTTGAAAACATTGTTTTGTGTTACAGGACAATGACATATTGAAATTATACTCCCCCTCCCCCCCCCCCCCCCCCAAAAAAAAGATTTTGTTTACTTGCAACTGCCAGTAACAAGCGTGTCTTGCTGACCTTACAGACATCCTAGAATTCTCTTATTCTTTCTTTTTGTATGGCTGTCGAAAAACGTGTAGTCAATAACAGACTCCCAAAGACTTCCACTTTCTATGCAAATTGCCTGAGGCAAGTAGCACGGTTTGCTTTCTCAAAAATGTTAAACTGCAGTTAAAAAGTCAGGTTGCCCTACCTGTCTGGCAGATTTAAGGTCAAGTTGACTTTTTGGAAACATGCACACACACAAAAAGACAAAGTTTTAAATGCTCTGGGGGATAATTCCGTTGTGTTGTATGGAAGTGAAGGATGAACTCTTTAAAGCTGCAGATGAAAACAGAATCAAAAGTGCAGAGATGTGGTTCTACAGAAAACTCCTAAGAACAAGCTGGACTGAAAGACGAACAAACCAAAGCATTCTGGAAGAACTGAGCATACAACCTGAACTTTCAGGCCTGGTTAGGAAAAGGAAAAGGAAATACTCTGGGATATGCTATGAGGCATCAGAGCTGCCATGTAATGAAGACTGTGGCCCTGGGCAAAATGGAAGGGCAAGAGACAAGAAAGACCGCCGACTTCCTATGTAGAGAACATAGCCAAGTGGACGAAGTTACCGAAAGACGAAATCTGCAGGACTGTAGACAGACGGGGATGGAGACAGCTGACGGGGCATGCTTCAGCGGCTACCATCAAGAATAATGTCGCGGACAGGTGAACAGGTGAACAGGTGAACAGGGGGATAATTCTTATATTTTTAGGACGATTTTCTTCTTCTTTGTGTGTGTGTTACTGTAACGTCATGCTGCTCGTACAGTTGGTTGATTTTGTCATGCTCGTACAGTTGGTTGATTTTTGTCATGCTCGTACAGTTGGTTGAGTTCGTCATGCTCGTACAGTTGGTTGTATTTGTCATGCTCGTACAGTTGGTTGAGTTTGTCATGCTCGTGCAGTTGGTTGAGTTTGTCATGCTCGTACAGTTGGTTGAGTTCGTCATGCTCGTACAGTTGGTTGAGTTCGTCATGCTCGTACAGTTGGTTGAGTTTGTCATGCTCGTACAGTTGGTTGAGTTTGTCATGCTCGTACAGTTGGTTGAGTTCGTCATGCTCGTACAGTTGGTTGAGTTCGTCATGCTCGTACAGTTGGTTGAGTTCGTCATGCTCGTACAGTTGGTTGAGTTTGTCATGCTCGTACAGTTGGTTGAGTTCGTCATGCTCGTACAGTTGGTTGAGTTCGTCATGCTCGTACAGTTGGTTGAGTTCGTCATGCGCGTACAGTTGGTTGAGTTAGTGCTTCTTTCATTTCGCCTGTTAGGTCAGTTAGCTACAGCTGCTAACGCAGGGGTCGAAGGTTTGACCTACAGGCGGGTTACACATTATCTTTTCCCATAGGCTGGCTGGCTGGTTCTTTTGATAGAGCAATGGACTGGATCCCATGTCTTGAGTTCAATCCCACCCTGCAATATAAAGGCTGGCTTGTTTGCTGCCCATCTCATTACTGCAGTCAATCTGGCGGTTTCAGTGTTTCAAAGATTCTCTTCCCTCCCCATTTCAAGACCTTGCCAATGCATAGAATTTAGGCGAGACCGGGTAATTGCTAGATAAATGCTGGCAGACATGTGGAGCGCATGTGAAAATGCTCGAATGCGATGAAGCCGTTTTGGAATAAAAAATCCTAACTCTTGTTTTGTTTACATTAGTTTGTGTTTCTGTTTAACGTTCGTTACAACTAATGATGTAGATTTTCCCGTTTGGCAGTTTGTTTTTTTCCATTTGACGTACAGACCAACCTACTTGCACAGACAAATGCGACATATGCCTGTCCTCATCATGTACATCCACACCAAAAATGCAAGTTTGTGTGCAAATCCATGAATACAGACACGCAGGCGCGCGTGCGCGCGCGCGCACACACACACACACACACACACACACACACACACACACACACACACACACACACACACACACACACACACACACACACTGGAATTGATCTAGAAACAAATCCAGTAACTTTAAGACCTTCGTTTTCACCAGTACCCAGTTGGGAACTTCAAAGAGCACGATTTGACATATACCACACTGACTTAAAAAAAGAAGATAATATCAACTTACTGGCAAGTCAAGTTAAAAGTCATATAGAAGACTTTTATTCCGATCACTTGAAAGTTTACACTGATGGATCAATAATTGAAAGACAAGCAGGCTCAGCGTTTTTAATACCTGCTCTCAAAATTGAGAAATCTTTCTATATAGGACTTAATAAATCTGTTTTTACTGCAGAACTCTTTGCAATCTTAATGGCTTTGAATTATATGATAAATCTTTTTAGGACGATTCCCCAGATACTTTTTTGCGTTGATTCAAAATCTGTACTTCAAGCTCTTGAATTATCAAAATTACAAACAAGATCTGAAATGATATTGGAAATTACTCACTTGATTAATAGTTTATCCTTAAGAGGCACTGACATTACTTTCTGCTGGATACCATCTCATAGTTCTTTTTATTACAATGATATGGTTGATAGGGCTGCCAAACGGGGGGCAAAGAGCTCCCCAGATTCAAATCATATACAACTTTCCCTCTCATTGCATGAGTGTTATACCTTAGGGACACCTATGTATGGAAGCAGTTTCAAGATAAACAGAAAAAGTATGAAAAATGTTACATGAACTTTGAAATTAGCAAAACACCGAAGCAGTTTCCTGCCAGCAGAAGTATACAATCCCTTATGTATAGGTGGAAACTTGATGCATTCAAAACAAAATACACTAGGAATGTAGTGTGTCTGTGTGGAGAGAAGATAACACATAGTCATATTCTTTCATGTGTTCGGGTAAAACGACATATACCTACGCTATTAACGAAGATAATTTCTGACATATTTGCCTCATCATCCTTAACATATGAATTTTTTGTTAGCCTGTCAAAAAGTCCTATAACGAATTATCTTTAACGTTCTGTTACTTCTCATGTTCACTGTTATGGTTAGCCAGTTTTGCTGTTTCAATCGTTAATCCTCTTTTCTCCTCATGTATCGTTTTTTTTTGTTTTTTGTTTTGGTCTAAAATCACTTTAGTGAATAGACATTAAATCAAAGACCACCACCACACACACACACACACACATATACACACACGCGCTTGCACGCACGCACTTTCATACACACATACCCCCCCTTCCCACACACAAAACCACACACACATACACACAAACACTTGAGCGCACACGTGAGCGCGAACGCACAAACGCACATTCCCAGAGGCATGCACAACTTCACACACCCACACGTACGATTTTGTATAAACTCATACTTCCTTGTCACGCTGATCTGTCTTTCTTTCTGATTGTCTGTCTGTCTGCCTGCCTGCCTTTCTGTCTGTCTGTCTGTCTGTCTCACATGCACACACACACACACACACATTAAGCTTTAGTATAAAAACAGTTTTTATATAATCGCAAACTTTATGTAGCTTTTATAGATTTCCAGGAGGCAATCGATTCCATCATTGGAAACTTAGTTATAGAAGTTTAAGTGTACAAATGTGTTATAAGCATGTACCGTGAAATGTCGAGTAAGATGTGCCGCTAAATTGACTGATTGTATCAATCATACAGCTGGAGTGAAACAGGGTGACACTGACATATGTAGTCCAGTGTTGTTTTCACTATTCACAAACGAGTCAGCGTTTGGAGTAATAAAAAATCAATCAATCAATCAATCAATCAATCAATCAATCAATCAATCAATCAATCAAGTCAATCAATCAATTAATCAGTCAATCAGCTTACCACCTTGTTCTGTCGAGTTTGGATATTATATCAGTGAAACCATCTTCCTGCCAAACAAAACTCAGCAGATGGTAGAACAAATCTGATATATGTAAATATGTACATATGTTCAAAATGTTTGATTCTCATCATAGTGTTTGATGTGATGATTATTCGCTTAGACATATGCGTGTGTACTCACAGTAGTAATTTTCCAGTTCTCTCAAGAATGATAAATGTACTAATAATTTTTTTTCTCCTATGATTTCTACATGTACACGCATTAACAGTTTTTAATTCTTATTAAATATTTGGTGTGATGATTATTCAGATAAAATTGTCTTTAGGTTTTTATACATTACTATCTCTTTAGGCTTTTATACATCACTATCTCTCTGGACTCACTTTCATTAAGAACTGTTCAAACCACCACCATCACTTACTGCTAATTAATTCCCGAACACTTGTCTCCCATCGAAATTGATCGAACAACTCAAGTACTTATACGATGGGAAGGTAGGGATGGCTCTGAGTAGAATGTGTATGAGAGATGGGTGGATATTGGAGTAAAGGGGACAGGGTAGACGTGGATTTATTTCTGTCGATCTCTCGGCAAGATTTGGGGTAACAAGCCAACGTGGCCTGGTTTCAATTATTGTCTGACACATAGTCTAAGCCATCATTACCAAACATGTTTTGTTGGCTTTGTTTTGTCTTGGAGTGTTCATCTATTCTGTCTTTACTGCTGTGTTCACATTTTGAAGGTTTAACCCTTAATGTGAGCTGGGTAAAGTGTAGGTGTTGTAATAAAAACTGAAGATTCAGAAGCATTTCTTACAGTCTTTCAATTTTGTGTGTGTTCTTTTCTTGTGTGTGTGTGTAGGTGTCATAATAAGACTGAAAATTCAGAAGCATTTCTTATAGCCAGTCTTCTGAATCTTTTTTCTTTTCTTTTCTTTTCTTTTTCATGTGTTACCAGAGAACTTAGAAACAAACAGTGATTCATCTGACCGTACTTTTCCCATTTGCTCGCACTGAGGGTTGTTGCAGGTAGATAAAGTTGACAGTCTGGCGTAGAGTCGTGTTGTAGATGGGAGAATATCTGCAACTCTATCTATCCGGCCTTACCATCGCCTTTCGCTGGCCCAAACGTCCGAGCATCTGGTGCGGTAAGCTTGAAGGGGTGGCTGGTTGACTGCCGGCCGGGTCAGGCGACCAAACCTGTAATCAGCTGTTGTGATATATTGCGATTGACCTGGGTTTTTTTATCACAGCGAATTGATTGTGACCCGATGCGACAAAATATTTTTTTAAAAAATGGCGCAAATATTTCCCCTATATTGGGCTCAAATCACTGTTTAAGGCCTATAATCTGGAATGTGAACTTCCTAGCATTTTCAGAATTAAGAACTACTTTTCTGAGACCTTAAAACGAATTTTGAACTGTCTGGATATTTTGGTTTTTACGCTTTTGACAATTGAAATGAGTGCTAAAAGAAAACCCATATTTTCTGTTTCTGGAACTGCAGCAGAAAGTTTAGCAACAAAGACTAAAAACATGGAAAGTACATTCTGTAATCCTTATGTATACATGACAGATCACAAGGAGAGAACAGAAGAAGTAATCGTTTGTCAAGCGAAAACCTGCTCTGCTAGAAGTTCTTATAAACAGACAGCCCGTATTCATCAGTTTATTTCCGAGATGGATTTTGGTACAGCCGTTCTCCCACACTATACGGAAGTCACGTACTATGCATGCAGTCTGGGTCAGTTCCAGTAACGGAATTTCCAGCTCTGTCATTGCAGGAATGTGCTTCATCATTGCAGAGATGTACGAACTGTGTATCAATGTCCCTTGAGTCATGATGAAATGAAAAAAAACAACAACCTTACTTTTCTGAAGCGTTAAAGAAATTGTTTGGACATTTGATGACGTATTGAGTATCCTAACAGATACAAATGGACAATAGAGCAAAATGTATGCATTACAAGCATACACAAAGTTCTTCAGAATTCGGAATTTGGCGTTTCTTCAAGAGGTATTAATCGCACTTGGACTATTCCATATGAGCTGTACCCACATTCGACAGCAGTTATTTGGCAGAAGAATCCCTGAGCCTGCGCAAAATCTTACGCACTGGCATGGTGTTAAAATGGGGAAGGGGAAGAGAGATATATGAAACATAAAGCTGACACCATCAACATGATGGAAACATTAAGATGGACAGCGACCAGGCCGGTTTGTAATGTTGTGGGCTGGGACTGAATTCGATATATCAGGATACTGAGTCCATGGCTCTATCAAATGAGAGAGAGAGAGAGAGAGAGAGAGAGAGAGAGAGAGAGAGAGAGAGGGAGGGGAGAGAGAGAGGAGAGCTTCAGAAAGTGTTTGATGTAACAGTCGTGTAGACTGACATGTTATGTCATCTACGGGTTCCTTCACGTGTATGCCAGTCTTGACCTACTTTCGTAAAAAACTTGTCTTTAATTGATTTCAAAGTACTTGTCTCATATTGACCAAACAGCACAAACAGGCCAAAGCACTATGCTGGGTACATTAAAAGACGATTTAGGTAGAGTAAGTGTGATGGATGGGCGGAACATACTGGGAGGGGAGTTCTTGAGAGGATGGTTCCCAGAGACCTTCTCCATCGACCTATTAGCATAACGTCTTGATTTGGAGCGATAGACGACGTGGCAAAGTTTTACATGTAATTAACGTCTGGCATCTAGTCTGACCCATCACTACCAACACGTCTTCTTTAGCTTTAGCTGTTTTGGAAGTGGAGTATCCAATGTCGTCTTTACTATTACATTAATCTTTTGGAAACTTCAGTGTGATCTAAGGAACCTGCAGACGTTTTAGTGATAAAGGTCAAGAGAAACTGATACATAATCTTGCACTGTGGGGTGTTGTCAGTTCCGAGTTTTAGATAAACATGATATATTCTGTTGCAGACATTATGAACCAAAATATAAAAATAAATCATTGTCATAAAGTTTGTGTACTGGTGCCAGTGTTCATAGATAGACAGACAGACATACAGACAGACAGACAGACAGACGGACAGACGGACAGATAGGTAGATAGATGGGTAGGTAGATAAATAGATAGATAGATGGATAGAACAGACAGACAGATTTTTACGTTAACTTTCTTACCGTGGCATTGAGTGAGTCTGCTTGATAACAGTTGGCAGCGTGGGTGGAGCGCATATGGAAGTGGCTGAGTGCAATGAATCCCTCTCCATTGAAGTTAAAATTCAAAACTGAATCTATTCTTAACTTTTCCAGTTAGTCTGTATTAATTGAGACGTAAGATTAGTCTTAGGGCAAAATGTGTAAATTAGTAAAAGAAAAAAGTATCTTTGAAACAGGATCACTCGAGATTTCTACATCTTTCATGAATCTCGAAACTATGAAATATCTTTGAATCTCGAAATTAGGAGTCTCACAACTGTCACAATTCCACACTGACGAAAAGAAAGTTGACATTCCTGTAAGTGACCCAGACTGTGTGATAAGCGACCCTTGTTCAACGCGGGCGAGTATTGAGCTAAAACAGTCTCCTTTGAAATCTTGGGACGGGAACGGAGAACTGGTTTGTAAAGAGAATTTCTGACGATAGCAGGTTTTCGCTTGACTGATAATTTCACTTTCCGTCCTTTTTCATGTGATGCCAGAGGATTAAGGATTACAAAATAAACTTTTGGATGTTCCTAGACTCTTCTGATAATCACTGTAGTCTCGCCTGGAGGATGAAAAGAGTATTTAACGAAATGGAGAGATGAGATGTACCTTTCTGTGGAACCAGATTCAGTGATCTTCATGTGTGGACAGTGAAGTAAAATAATGTTAGCTGAAAGAGAGAGAGAGAGAGACAGGGAGGGAGGGAGGGAAGGAGGGAGAGAGAGTGGGGGAGGGAGGGAGAAGAAAGAGATAGATAGATAGATAGACAGATATATATATATATATATATATATATATATATATAGAGAGAGAGAGAGAGAGAGAGAGATGTGTGATCCAGTAGAGACAACTTCGTTGGGACAGCGGATTCTGTCTACTACCGCCACATCATACGTCCAGTCAGTTGAGAATAATGCATCCATCAATATGGCTTCGGTTTGATGTCAACATCTGACATGGTTTGACGCAGGGATATCTGATTAGAGATCACATTTACTGGCCAGTTGAGGATAGCATATTCATCGGTGTGGCCTCAGTTTGAGGTCAACATCTGACATATTTTGGTGTAGGGATATCTGATTAGAAATCACATTTACTGGCACGTCTATGTTAACCAACACGTCCTGATCCTTATTAATAATGTACGTAACGTAGTTACATTAATTCAAGTACTACGAATTTTTCTAATGTGCACACTTACACCGATAATTTCCAAGCACAAACACAAGCTAATACACACCATATGACATCCGAACTTTGTGGGAGAAAAACAAACAAACTGATTTTGTTGTAAATACGTATTCACTCATATTGAACCACTTTAGTCAGCTTATTCCTTTTCTCACACCGGACAGAGCAGCAGGGAAGTTTCAGTCTTTTTCTACTAATTTTTGTAT
>JAPXFY010000022.1:23243045-23250545 GCA_030674185.1 Monoplex corrugatus
AGAGGAGAAGGAAGCGAAGAAAAAAAAGAGAAGGAGACGGAGAAGAAGGAGACGAGGAAGCAGGAGACGAAGAAGGAGTCGAAGAAGGAGACGAAGAAGGAGGAGTCGAAGAAGGAGACGAAGAAGGAGGAGTCGAAGAAGGAGACGAAGAAGAAGGAGTCGAAGAAGGAGACGAAGAAGAAGGAGACGAGGAAGAAGGAGACGAGGAAGAAGGAGACGAGGAAAAAGGAGACGAGGAAGAAGAGACGACAAAGAAGGAGAAGGAAAAGAAGAGGAGCAGGAGACGAAGAAGGAGTCGAAGAAGGAGACGAAGAAGAAGGAGACGAAGAAGAAGGAGTCGAAGAAGGAGACGAAGAAGAAGGAGACGAGGAAAAAGGAGACGAGGAAGAAGGAGACGACAAAGAAGGAGAAGGAAAAGAAAGAGGAGCAGGAGACGAGGAAGGAGAAGAAGAAGGGGGAGGAGACGAAGAAGGAGGAGAGAAAGAGTTAATATGAAGGTGCGTGAATATGAATGTTGAATGTGAATGTTGTATGTGTGTTGTTTGAAAGCTGTTAGTAAAAAAATGTATAAATTATCATTGTGATCTGCCATTGGTTGAAAGGAGATCGTGCGGTTGCGTGACGGACGAATGCTTTTTCGTGTGTTGAGTGCGTGAATAGGTGTACAAAAGCATGACACTAACTGGTAAATCTTTACTATACGATGTTAACGTTCGATTTATGAAATTGCTCAATATTCTGAATCTCATCAAAGAGATCAGATATTGATTACACGGTCAGATATTGATTACACGGTTCTTCTCCTAGCAGGAAATGTTCGGAATCGTCCTCATTGAGCAAATATGCTACTGACCCAGTTTTTTCAGTGATGTCATTAACATGTCCAGGTCTCACAATCATGTATAGCTGTGATGAGGACAATATTAAGCTTTTTTTTTGGAATGCCATCAAAGTAGTTCTTCATAATACCAAATTCTCTCCAGAGTCCTATCTGCTGATGCCCATAAGCAATGTCTGCCCTTTGCCAGCCCGCAGGAGATGTAAACATTGTAACGACTGTAAAAACCATCTCGATGACAAGCAAGAACTCAGACGTTTGAAATCACATCTGAGTCCTCTCCTTTGCATATATGACATTGATTATTTTTGATTTATTTGTGTAGTTCGTAATTTTACACGTGTGTATGTGGGTGTCTGCGCGAACAAGGGTGTGTGTGTGTGTGTGTGTGTGTGTGTGTGTGTGTGTGTGTGTGTGTGTGTGTGTTGTGTGTGTGTGTGTGTGTGTGTGTGTGTGTGTGTGTGTTTTCTGTGTATGTTGTTATGTATGTATGTGTCTGTATGTTATGTTTGTATATGAGCATGTGGGTGTATGTGTGTGTGTGGGTATGTATGTGTGTGTGCGTGCTTGTGGTTATGACTGAGGTGTGTGTGTAAGAGGAGAGGGAGAGAGGGGGGGAGAGAGGAGAGAGAGAGAGAGAGAGAGAGAGAGAGAGAGAGAGAGGAGAGAGAGAGAGAGAGAGAGAGAGAGAGAGATGCATTCATTGCTTTTTTTTGCTGTTGTTGTCGATGGCTTGATATACGGATCTTATAATTATATCATCAATTATTTTTACACTGCATATATTATAGGTCACACGTTTTTCATCATGGCCGCACGTTGAAGGATGACATGTGCTTTTTTTTTATCTGCCTCTATCGCTCATGCTTTCGTTTGTCAAGCGCTTGGGACTGTTAGGAAATGGGCCTTAACAAGCAGTCATCATCACCATTATTACTATCATTATAGAAACAGAGTAAATCGTTATATCAAATAGATCAAAATGAAAAAAAGGAGAGAGGGAGAGAGATGAGAGAGGAGAGAGAGAGAGAGAGAGAGAAGAGAGAGAGAGAAGAGAGAGAGAGAGAGAGAGAGGCAACATCCAGTCAGAGCAGAACGGGGTGCTTATAATGTATCACGTATCGCAAACGAAGTGTGGCAGATTTGACATCCTGTTACTGACAGTTATTACATTTACAAACGAAGAAGCATGATGTCTGTTTTAATGTTGTAGCAAGGGAAGAGGAAGCACTACCTGTCTACATCCAATATATTTCACTAGCCGATAGAGGCAGAGAAGAGAGAGGAGAGAGAAGAGAGAGAGGAGGAGGGAGAGAGAGAGAGAGAGAGGATTATAGTTCGTACATGAACTGTTAACAAATAACAGCAAGTAAATCAAAGTGGACAATACATCAGACTGGATGACAGAAAGGGAAAGACAGAGGGGGTGGGAAGAAGAGAGAGGAGGGCGGGGGAGAGAGACAGGGAGAGTGGGGGTGGGGGAGATGATGAAATTGTAAAATAAAGCAATTAGATTGTACGTAATATTGTCAGGGCATGCTAAAACTGTCGCTGTCGTCGGAAGTACAGTGTGTAGCTGATAAACGTGGTAATAATCAGGCCTTAGTACCATTCTCATTCATCTAGGCACTCTTTTATGTAAATGTAATCTTTTAGCATATGAAAAAAAAAAAACAAGCACATGAAAAGAAAACAAGAACCTATCATTAATTTGTATGATTTTTTTTCAGTATATTGAAAAGAAAAACCCACGAAAAGAAAACAAACCCCACATTCAGTTGGAGGAACCAAACCAACATTCAAATGTTCACTGACATGGCTTTTGTCAAACGTCAGCAATATCCAGGATCACTATCAAGTTTAGCATGAAAATGGAAATCAAATCAGAGCGGTTGGATCAATAAAGATATGTAAAGTTCATTTTAAATTATTTTCAGTTTTGAATATACTATGTTGCAGTTTATTGTCATTATATACCAACAGTTAGTATCTATGCAAAGACAACTGGGTTGACCTGGCTGTTTTCATTTTGTCTTTCTGGACGCCCGGTCTGATTAAAGACAGATTTTGCCATTCATGAAAATCATTTCGAAAAATCGAAGACATCATTCAAAACACGTCTTTGTTTGCATTGGTATGGTTCCCAGTCATCGGTTTACTTAAGGAATGCAGCACTTAAAGGATTCCTTTATATTACGCAGCATTGCGCATGTGCTCAGCGACAGAAATGTAAAATTAGCATGGCTGATACACAAAGCTGGGCATGTAATGTGTCATTTGGGTGGTATTAAATAGCTAGTGGCCTCAGAACGATATTACACAGAAAACTGTTTCTTTCAATACCAGAAAGCCAATACGAGCGCCATGGGTATAATGGCCGTGGGAAATAATGGAGTGATGGAGGTTGAAGAGAGAAGACGGTCACACCATTTTAACTTTCTCCTGTTTACACTCTTTTCAGTAGATTTCAAACAAATAAAATTCAAAATCATCTGAAGTGGTTTTAAGTCGAGAAACGTATCCACAATGAACTTAATTTAGATTAAGAATGGCACATTCATTTCTACTAAAATGTATACAAAACATGAGCGTTAAGATGAAGATATTTTTTGTTTTGCAAACAAGAAAAATGCAACACTGATATGTGTTATGTTTAACACTTCAAGAAACTACACTGTCGATTTAAGACATGATGTGTGTCAGTTTGCCATTCATGTTTATTAATTGTGGCAGAAAAAATCTTACGAACTGTGACCTTACGTGTCCATTATGGTCAAACACATCTAGTAAGGAATATAATGTCAAACAGCTTTCTGTTTATTGTTTTACAGAGGCTTCAAAATCCAAAATATACGTATCCATTGATGATCAATAATTGTGTTGTTGTATGTAAACTTAAATATAAGATTTTTGCGTTATTTATTTGTGATGAATGTTTATGGTTCCCTCCTCTCTCTCAGCTTATATGGTGAGAAAGAAAGAAAGAAAGAGAGAGAGAGAGAGAGAGAGAGAGAGAGAGAGAGAGAGAGAGAGAGCGTGCGTGCGTATGTGTGTGTGTTTGTGTCTGTGTGTGTGTGTGTGTAAGTATGCGTGCGTGTTGTGTTGTGTTGTTGTCGTGTGTGTGTGCTACGTGCGTGCGGCGCGTGCGTCGTGTGTGTGTGGTGTGGTTGCGTGCTGTGTGTGTGTGTGTGTGTGTGTGTGTGTGTGTGTGTGCGCGTTCGTTATTTCTTTTAACGTCTGTTCACTATGTGCTTTAGACGTGTGTGTGTGTGTGTGTGTGTGTGTGTGTGTGTGTGTGTGTGTGTGTGTGTGTGTGTGTGTGTGTGTGTGTGTGTGTGTGTGTTGTGTGTGTGTGTGTGTGTGTGTTGTGTGTTTTGTGAAAAGACGTAGTGGTGAGGTGGACGGAGGAGTGGGCTGAAGAAAATGTAATAGCAGCGTGTCCAGTGGCCCACACATGGTCACAGTTTAATCACTAACAGACAGACACATGACGTCTGCGACTTTCAATTAATCTTAATCTGACGGGACTGTCTGTCTGTCTACATGGGCATACACGTATGAACACGTGTGAACTCCATTTAATCTGATGCAGAAATACCTTTAACATTAAAATTTTATTAAACCATGTACTATCCCGCCTTGATCAAAATACAAAACGAGATAGAATATTTCATTTTAGTATAGTTAGAATACTTCTCCTTTGTATAATGTCGTGAATCATTATCCACCAGCGCATAAGTGCACGATTGACAGAAGTGTTCCAATCGTACCTACTTAACAAAGACTACCGAATATGAGATTTGAAACTGAACATTATAATGGCAAAACAAACTTTTTGCTTGTTGGAATGATGAATAGAACAGCTGCATGCCAACGTTTTGTCCACAGAGAATAGTTTTACCTTCATGACATGTACATAATTTTGACGATCAAAACGAATCTACACATTGTTTAAAAGACTGTAATGTACGTTAATGTGCGGTGCACTTTGTTTATACATCCGTATCATCGTTTTTATATGGATGACTTTATACATTGCCTGTTAGTGTACTATATTGTTTGTCGGTCCTTCTTATTGTAAAACAAAATGATATGATTAAAACAAAGATTTTAAAGAAAGTCTGACCTGAAACCCGGTTGAGCATCCCTATGGCTGTCGTTGTCCACCCTTGTTTATCAGTCAACTTTTGTAGCTCAGTGAGAGACAAGGTTTTGCTTTTGTAAAGTGCCTGATTAACTGACACAAAGAAATCGATATATATATATATATAATATATATATATTATATATATATATATATATATATATATATATATATATATATATATATATATTTTTTTTTTAGTAATTCATTTCTATAACTTCATTGACATTGTATATATCATGGTGTATCTCTTTTTATCTAAACGTTAGAGTTAACGTGTTCCCCCCCCCCCCATCCCTTGTTCGTTTTTAATGCTTCTTTTACTTTAAGGATTTAAAAAAAAACGTTTATGTTAAATGCGTGTAGGGTAGCAAGACTAGCTGTAAGATAGGTACAGTTACATCTAATGCTACTGTTCTTGAGTAATTCAGTGTTTTGAAGTTTTGAATGTTGAAGTTTGAAGCGTCAGTCTGTATATCTACAGGTCACTGGTTCAATCATTGGTTCTGTCACGTAACACAATCTGCCGGTTAACATGATTTGTTTGTTTTGAGATGAAGGTTTCTTAGCGTTCTTGATAGAGCTGTGGACTTAAATTTTCATATATTGAGTTCAGACCCACCCTGCATCATAAACGTTGACTAGTTTGCTGCCCATAGTCATGCCCCGGTAGATGTGGTAGCGTAAGGTTTCATAGGTCTTGTTGCTATCCCTGTCTCAAGACCCTTCCAATACGCAGGCTCATCGAGTCCGCCAGATAACTGCTGGCAGATTTGGCAGGAACGCATTCGGGATCTGTCTGAGTGCGATGGAATCCCTCTTGAGCGGACCTCAAGTCCCAACTCATTGAAGTCTGGCTGGTTTGATGGATTGAACTGTGGGTCTCAACACCAGAATTTGTGAATTCAGTTCTGATCTCTGGTACAAACAGTGACTTGCACAATGCCCATGTTTTTGTCACTTGGAGGGAATTAACTAATTTCTAAGAGCAGTCAAGGTGGAACAGCGCGCGCGCGCAGATACACACGCGCGCACGCAGACACACACACATACACACACACGCACGCACGCAGACACACAAACACATACACACACACGCACGCACACAACACACACACAAACACACACACAAACACACACACATACACACACACACAAAATCAAAATCAAAATCAAACTTACCAGTCTTTTAAATGGTGATAGGGTCTTCCTCCTTTAGAAATTAGACTGTTATTGATTTAAATAATTACTGGTAACGACAACAGATATGTTTTCTCCCTTTGCTTATAAGTCACGCATATATTTTGTTACTTTCTTTCAAATTATGACTGATAACGACAATGAATACATATGTTCCTTGGCTTGTGAGTAAACAGTTTACTTTTTTCACATGGCTGTTTGAAAACTTAGGTTTCTACATACAATTCGGTCGTTGTCACTTTAATTCATATGTGCGAGGTTTGTGCAGCTAAAAACATTTTTGACATATCAGAAGGGCTCATAAGGTTAATCAGCAGTCCTCATCAAAGTATAGAACAGAATAAAAGATACAGTTTGTTCAAGCTAACAGACACACAGTATGTATGCATATGTGTTTGCCCACATGCACAGATTGACACATGAACGTATATTATACACTAAGCATGGATAAAAACAGACAGACAGATTACAAATATGTGCACAAATACAAGACACAAACAAAATCACATATCCATGGGGGAAAAAAGAAAAGGAAAAAATCCAAGCAGTTACAAAATACATCGTCAGACTAATCTTATAAACAAGTCACTGAGGTTATATGATCAATCAAACAAACAAGCAACAAGTCAGCAACAGACAGCTCTAATTTATCTTTATTCCACCAGTTTCCGTTCTTTCGTTCTCACTTCAATCAGAGTTCAGTTGATAGTGAGGCCGAAAATCAGAACACTTCCTGTGACATGTGGCAAACAAAATTAATGTCACAGTGACGTCCTCAATCCAGTTTGGCAATTGGCCGGTAATTGAATTAGAGCAGGTGATAATCTGAGTCGTTTGTCAGATAACATCCCGGATCCGGGTTTATTTCGTGTATTAGTGTGCAATATGTAACGAATGTGTGGTGTGTGTGTGTGAGAGAGAGAGAGAGAGAGAGAACGAGAGAGAGAGAGAGAGAGAGAGAGGGGGGGATTCAAATAGGTATCCAGTTGCAGGATTGTATTCTTTCTTGAGTTGGTTGATTGTTGATTCGTCAGTCGGCTGCATAAATTGGTTGGTATACTATTTGGTTTGTGTGTTTAGTTGGTTCAGGTGGTTTCTTGAAACTACAATAACAGCTTTGTGCGAATATACTGATGGGCCAAGAAGAGATGGGGACGTTAAGATCATAATTTGTTGTTGTAATTTTCAAGCACTAATCATTCCATCAACTGGAAGAAACATGCTTGATTAAACACAGCACCCAAAGATACACATATTGACCTGCGAGGTCAGAAAAATCTCCACCTTTTACCAACCAGACTGAAGATGCCCAAGCAAG
>JAPXFY010000022.1:23258045-23268045 GCA_030674185.1 Monoplex corrugatus
ATCTATCTATTTATCTATCTATCTATCTATCTGTCTATCTATCTATCTATCTATCTATTTATCTATCTATCTGTCTATCTATCTATCTATCTATCTATTTATCTATCTATCTGTCTATCTATCTATCTATCTGTCTATCTATCTATCTATCTATTTATCTATCTATCTGTCTATCTATCTATCAATCTATCTATCTATCTATCTATCTATCTATCTATCTATTTATCTATCTATCTGTCTATCTATCTATCTATCTATCTATTTATCTATCTATCTGTCTATCTATCTAGTATCTATAATCTCTGTATGAATCCATCGGCACTGACTCCATCACGACTGGAAACGCACAACGGACCATGATCAATGACCAGTTGGAATTTCCGTGTGCGTGTGGAAGGAGATTCACCACCAAACGCGGCATGAAGATCCACAGGACAAAAATGGGCTGTTTGAAGACACATACGAACCAGCAGCAGCGCACTGCGATAGCAGGTGAGACGTTGGATGACCAAGGCCAGGAATTAAACCATAGTGCCAAGGACATCCACGCTGACGGTTCTGATGCGGATTTTGCACAAGCTCTTAACGCCAAACGTGGAAAACTCAATTTGCCGCCTGCCGGTGCAAAAGAACAATGGGAGAAATTAGATGAGGAACTTGTCCTTAAGCTGAATGCGCTAATAGGGAACAGTACGCTGGAACACAAACTTGACACATACGGAGACATCATATACTCTATCTGCAGGGACACTTATGGAGTGAAGCAGCCAAAGACAAAAACGCCTCCCCAGAAATCCAGAAGACAGCAGCAGATGGAGAGCATCCGGAGGGAGAAAAGGAAGCTTAAAAAGCGAATGAAAACTGCCTCAGAATTCGAGAAGCAAGGGCTCCTGGAACTCTGGAAAGATCTGAAGGCCAAACACAATGCTCTCAGCAAAGTGGAATCAGCAAGGCGAAGAAAGAGCAAAAAGAAGAAGACTCAAGATCGTTTCTTCAAAGATCCCTTTGACTTTGCAAGAAAGCTGTTTGAACAACCCAAATCAGGGACTCTCACAGTGGGCAAGGAAACCCTAGAGCAGCATCTCAGGGAAACATATTCCGATTCTCAGCGCGAGGCACCACTTGAAATCCAAAATCTGGTTTGGCCTGCAGCGCCAGAAGGAAAATTCAATAACAAACCACCAACACTGGATGAAGTGAAGAACGCAGTAAAGAAAGCCAGAGCCAAGTCAGCACCTGGACCAAACGGAATACCATACCTGCTCTACAAGAAATGCCCAAAAGTGCTCGAGTGGCTCCACAAGATGATTCGATCAGCATGGAGGAACCAGAAGATCAGCGACCAATGGATGAGAGCTGAAGGAGTGTACATTCCGAAGGAGCAGAACTCCAGCAGCATCAATCAGTTCAGGCCAATATCACTTCTGAACGTCGAGGGGAAAATCTTCTTCTCTGTTATGGCAGCAAGATTGACAAAATACCTGACTGAAAACAAGTATGTGGATATGTCAGTCCAAAAGGGAGGCATACCAGGAATGCCTGGATGCTTGGAACATGCCACGTTGATTTGGGATGCCATCCAAAAAGCAAGAACAGAGAAGAGAGACATTGACGTAGTTTGGCTTGATCTGGCGAATGCATATGGATCAGTTCCACACGATATGATCCAGCTGGCTCTTGAAATGTATCACATCCCAGAAAACATCCGAACAATGCTGAGGAAGTATTTCCAAGGGTTCTCAATGCGGTTCTCTACCAAAGAATACACCACGGACTGGATAGACCTAGAGGTGGGCATTGCAATGGGCTGTGCAATCTCTCCCATACTGTTCGTGTTGGCAATGGAAGTCATCTTGAAAGCTGCAATGAAGAGTTCAGGTCCAGTGAATCTGGGAGATGGATACCAGATGCCTCCTCTGAAAGCTTTCATGGATGACACAACAGTCTTGTCCACGGATGAGGAAGAGACACACCAAATCTTAAAGCAGCTGGATGAGCTGGTGGCCTCTTCAAGAATGAGGTTCAAACCTAAGAAATCCCGAAGTCTCTCACTGCGAAAAGGAAAAGTGGCAGATTCAGTCAAATTCATGGTAGCCAACCAAGCCATCCCCACTGTCACAGAAGAGCCAGTAAAAAGTCTCGGAAGATGGTATGATGACTCCCTGAAAGACACAAAGGGGATGTGAAACCAAGCAAACAGCAGAAGAAGGCCTGAAGAAAATAGATAACTGCGGACTGCCAGGCAAATACAAAGTCTGGTGTCTACAGTTCATGCTGATACCAAAGCTGCTGTGGCCACTGCTAATCTATGACATTTGCACCAGCACAGTCGAAGCAATGGAAGCCAAAATCAACAAATACACAAGAAAATGGCTCGGTGTCCCACCTGGTCTCACTGATGTTGCATTCTACTGTCGTCAAGCAATGCTGAAGCTACCTCTGAAATCCATAGTGGAGGAATACAAAGTTGGAAAAGCAAGACTGTTGAGCATGCTGGAGGAATCGGAGGACAATATCGTGAGAGCAGTTCATCCAAAGCTGAGAACTGGCAGAAAGTGGAAAGTCCAAGAGGCTGTAAACAATGCCAAGAGAAACCTCAGCATCAAAGAAATAATTGGACACACGCAAACCAACAGACAGGGACTGGGAGCAACAAAAATGCAGTGGTGGTCCAAAGCCAAAGGGAAGGAAAAAAGAGACATGATCATACAGGAGTTGAAGGAAGAAGAAGATGTCAAAAGAGTGCAGAAGGCAGTCCAGCAAGGTCAACAGGGGCAATGGACAACATGGGACAGTGCACTCCAAAGAAGTCTCAGCTGGAACGATATGTGGCACATGGCTCCTCTAAGGATAAGCTTCCTCCTCAGATCTGTATATGACCTGCTCCCCTCGAATGCAAACTTAGTGAAATGGGGGAAAGCAGACGACCCAGCATGTCCGCTCTGTCAGAAGAAACAAACAGTGGAACATGTCCTAAGCTCTTGCAAAGTAGCGCTAGCCCAAGGAAGGTATACATGGAGGCACAACCAAGTTCTGAAAGTGATCACAGATGTGGTTAGCGAAAAAACCATGACCCCAAACGCACCAATTGCTATGACAACGTTCTACAAAGCAGGAGGGAAACAGGTCTGGCCCGAAAGGGCTATGACAACCAGCACATTGCCAAAGGGTCTTCTGGATGGAGCAGTCGACTGGGAGTGTACAGCAGACCTCCCAGAGTGGAGAAATTACCCAGATGTCATCAGCAAGACAGGCATGAGACCAGACATCGCTCTCCACTCTGACTCCTCGAAACAAGTGATTCTGATAGAACTCACTGTGCCATACGAAAGCAGAATGGAAGAAGCACATATCTACAAGACCGAAAAATACGCCGGTCTTGCCAGCACCCTGAAGAAAGCAGGTCTGCGGGTCAAAATCTTCGCCATAGAGGTCGGGGCAAGAGGGTTTGTGGGCACCTCCGCTTATGATCTCATGAAACAACTCGCCATTTCTGGGAAGAAGAGGACTAGAGCCCTTAAAGCGATGGCAGAGGCAGCAGAAAGGAGCTCAAGCTGGATCTGGGCAAGGAGGAACCAAAAAAGTGAACTTCATAAGGATTAAATTCCCTACAGATGATGTGTGCCCCGTTAGCACATTGGTAAAACCGCGTACCGCAGTTCTGAAGCGCAGAATCGCCCAGGTTCGATCCCCGGCGTGGGAAAAAAAAAAATAGACAACAGCAGAAGGGCATCCAGGAGTCATGACCTGGATGTGGCCCGGCCCCCCGAGAGTGTAAGGAATTCAGGGCCGAAACACTTGTCTAAAGGGGGTTACTTCTCTGAAGACCTTCTGTTGTCTAGCTCTCCCTAGAGTTTCTTTCTACCTATCTGTATCACTATGTATCTATCTGTCTGTCTATCTATCTATCTATCTATCTATCTATCTGCGTGTCTCCCTGTCTGTCTGCCTGTCTGTCTATCTGTGTAGCATTAAAATAGTGGGCACTGTTACGACATAATTTTTGCTACACTTAAATGATGTACAATGCTTTCTTTGGTGAATATGAGTATTGTACTAGATGCAATTCATTTGTGTGAATGATGAACGTATAACCTATCCTTCAGTAAGGTGCTGTGGCCTAAATTGATTACATTATTCGTATTGGTACATCTCTTCCTCCATTGCCTATTCCTTTTTAAAATTGTTCCACAAGAAGACCGTGAAATCCAGTTCCGTATGGACTGACCCCCTCATCTCCTGACTTCATTAAGACAGCACTTTCTGTCTTCCGGACTGATACCTCAGGACTTAAAAAGAAGAGTCTCAGGGGTTCCAAAGTTCTGTGTTGTATCTCCAAAGTGTCTGGCACCAATAGAAAAGAGGACTTTGAGTTAAATTATCAGTCAAGCGAAAACCTATCGCCAGAAATCCCTCTCCTTACCAGCCGATTCTTCATAGCCGTCTCGTGATATTGAAGATAGATGTCAGCTCTGTTATGCCCTCAAAAAACGGAACCAGGATCGCTTAGTACGGAGTCTGGGTCAGTTACATCAATGTCAGTCCCTCTTTCATTTATGTGGGTTGTGAACATTGTGTTACAATCCATAGATTTATCAGGCATGACTGGTTCATCAGGTCTAGAAATCTTTTAGTTTTGAGTTTGTTTTGTTTAGTTTTGTATGGAAACCATTTTTTAATTTAATGTATGTCATGTTTGTCATATATGTCATATTTCTTAATGACATGTGCTTTTCTGCATCAAAAGATTATTTTTCAAAAAAGTGCAAAAAACTTCCCCAAAGAACAGAATTTAGGCACTCAAGAAACTTATTTACCGAAGATGAAACCATGGCCCAGAGAAACAGACCAGAATCCAAAAAAGAGAAATGCTGCGGCTTTCCAACTTTCACCCTTTCGCCCTTTTATAACACCAAGCATACTTATAGAAACAAAAGCCAGGCTTATCATTGCAGTCTCTGCATCCACAAAAGAGAGACTGGACTTTAAACAAAACGCGCGAGAGACAGGTTATACGATTTGTGAGATGAGATGTCTTAGAAGAGCACCAGATGTGATTAGAAACGAAGAGATCTGAGAAATGGTTGGAACAATACATATCACCCATTGCATACATAACAAACGGTTTGGCCATCTAACCAGGTTGCCTGTCAACCATCCAGCCCATCGAGCTTACAACATCAGTTGTTCGGGCTTCAACTTCAAGACCACGGCAGTGCTGGTTGGACAGAGTGGCAGAAACATTCCACATACACAACAGCACTCAATGCCAGACTTCCCGCTTATCCGCAGACCCCCAGCTTCATCTCCTTTCAACACTTCTCGGTAAAGGCTGACCGAAAAAGTAAACAGAAAACACACTCTCACACACACACGCACGCACACAACACATACACACACACACACACACACCACGCACGCACCCCAACCACCACCACACACAACCACACACACACACACACACACACACACACACACACACACACACACACACACACACAGGGCATATTTAATTTAAGAAAACGAGACAGGTACAAAATTTTCTGCCAATCGGCCTTTGTCAAGCGTATACAAACAACAACAACAAACAAAGAAGAAATACGCACAACTTGGTGGGGGGGGGGGAGGGGGGATAGTAGCAAGGCTTCCCTGATGCGATGTTGAGCAAGGGGAAAAAAAAAAAACAAGCAGTAAAATCAGGTTAGTCAGTCAAGATTCCTCCATCTCGCTAAGAAATTCTGAGGGTGCAATGCACGGTTCTCACTTCATTGCTGGACGAGATGTAGACATTGACAGTAAATGACCGAGACAGTGTGGTCAGCGACCTGTGCTGGGAATAGAGAGTACCGGAGCTGACAGCTATATAATTATGAAACCCAGTGACAGTAATGGAGAATCTGGTTGTACAAAGGAAGATTTCTGACCGTGGAAGGTTTTCGCTTGACTGATGATTTGACTTTATGTCCTCTTTTCGTGCGGTGTCAGAGACTTACAGGGGTACAACAGGGACCTTTAGAGTCCCCAGACTCTTCTTTTATAATACACCGAGTATTGCCTGTAGGATGAAGAGGATTCTCTTCGTGAGTATCAAGTTCTCATATGGAGATGAGATTCAGCGATTATCATGTGGACAGCCGAGAGAGAGAGAGAGAGAGAGAGAGGAGAGGAGAGAGAGAGAGAGAGAGAGAGAGAGAGAGATACATGCATGCATGCATGCATACATACATACATACATACATAATACATACATACATACATACATACATATTACATACATACATACATAGATACATACATACATACATAGATAGCATTCATACATACATACATACATACATACATACGTACATACATACATACGTACATACATACATACTACATACATACATACATACATACATACGTACATACATACATACATACATACGTAGTACGTACGTACGTACATACATATGTACATTCGTATTCGTACGTACATACATGCATACATACATACATACATATATACATACATACGTGTCTGTGTATGTGTATGTGTATGTAAGCGTGTGTGTGTTGTGTGGCATACATGCGTACATACAATGATGAATAAACACTTGCACAAATATAAGTACACACACATGCGAATATACACACGTGCGAGTCACACACACACACACACACACACACACACACACACACACACACACACACACACACACACACACACACACACACACACACACACACACACCACTTCCTGAACTCTTTCTATGCGTGAAAGGAAAATGGCTCCTTGTCAAGTTTTTGTTTTCACTTTTCTGTGATGTTTTTACTCTTTTTTTTTTTCGCGAACGTGACTGTGAATGTAAGGGAAAGTCGGTTGAACAAATTCTGTCAGTAACCTTCTTGACTACACTCAGATTTAACCCAGTTTGGATTTAACTCAAAATTCCATTAGTTTTGTTTTTCTTGGGGAGTTGAAGGGGTGGGGGGGGGGGGGGAGGGCGTGTGTTAGCAGATAGGTATTTACGTTTGTTGTGTTTTTATAAAAAGAAGTTGCTAACGGCAGCTGCACTTTTAATTTAAGAAAGTACGATCGTACATGCAGTAAATGCTAAGGACTTCTGCGTTTCACTTTTGTTTGATTTGTGGGTTTGTTTGCTGCGTCGTTTCTTTGTTGTGTTTTTTTGTTTTCTGATGACAACAGTCTGTCTCTCGTGTACAAACAAATATAATTACCTTTCTCCATGTTACTTTTCTTTGATTATGTGGGTTTGTTTGTCGTGTGTTTCTTTGTGGTGTTTGTTTGTTTGTTTTCTGATGACAACAATTCTGTCTGTCTCTCGTGTACAACCAAATATTACATTTCTGCATTTACTTTCTTTGATTATGTGGGTTTGTTTGTCGTGTGTTTTTTGGTGTTTGTTGTTTGTTTTCTGATGACAAATTGTCTCCTGTACTCTCGATCTTGATTGTGGTTTGTTGTTGTCTTGTTCTTTGCTTTGTTTGTTTTCTGATGACAACAATTCTGTCTCTCTCGTGTACAACCAAATATTACATTTCTGCATGTTACTTTTGTGTGATTATGTGGGTTTGTTTGTCGATGTTGTTTGTTTGTTGTGTTGTTTGTTTGTTTTCTGATGACAATTCTGTCTCTCTCTCGTGTACAACCAAATATCACAATTCCGTCTCCTTACAGGGAAACTCTCCTCGGTTTGGATCCGCAACTTAACTATTTCTATTGTTAGTAATGGGGCTCGGTAGGCCGTGTCATCAGTACGTTGAATTAGAGCAGGCACTGTTAAGCTGCAAAATGACCCCGCTGCAGTGCAGGGTCTGCTCTAGTGGGTGGTCTCCCCTATTGTGGTTGCATCTCTGGCCTTGAGGTTCCTAGCATTGAGATTTCGACTTTATAACTTGAAATGATCATCGTAGGATAACGCCATTGAGACTGTTCAAAGTTCGGACAGGGGGGGGGGGGGGGGGGGGGGGGACAAATAAACAAAAAATATACAAACAAAATAATAAATCCCTAAACCAAACCACTCCCTACATATATGCGAGCACACACTTTACAAACACAGAATGAAACAAATAACACAAAACACAGACGCTCACTTATAAGTTATATACATACGCATGCACACACAAAGATACACACGCCAACAAACAAACAAACAAACCCACACAAATACACGCGCACCACCACCCCTACACACGTGGCGCGCACACAACATGCACAACGTCTTCTCACTTTCCAACTCTCTTTTAAATATGAAAAGATGGTTCTGTCCTGTTTGTTTCTTCTTTTTTTCCCTTAATGTTGTTATCTTCTCTTTTCAAGCGATCGTGGTTGTGAATACAAGGAAAGCTTGGCCAAATATGTTTTGGCGTTGGCCGTTGTTTGCCTCACCGATATTTAGCAAAGATGGGTCACTTTAAATTCAACTCCCCCATGGGGATGCCGTGGGTCGTTCAGAATAAACAGTATCCTCACCTGGAAATTCTGTGCTAGGAATTTCCTCTTTTTTGTCACTCTCTTTGTTTCTTTTTTTTCCTCCTTTGTTTCTGTCATTTCTTCTTATCATTTTCTTCCTTGCTGGTCCATTCATCTGTATGTGTTGGATAAAGTCTTATGGTAGAAAGAAACTCTAGGGAGAGCTAGACAACAGAAGGTCTTCAGAGAAGTAACCCCCTTTAGACAAGTGTTTCGGCCCTGAATTCCTTACACTCTCGGGGGGCCGGGCCACATCCAGGTCATGACTCCTGGATGCCCTTCTGCTGTTGTCTCTTTTTTTTTTTTTTTTTTTTTTTTTTTTTTTTTCCCACGCCGGGGATCGAACCTGGGCGATTCTGCGCTTCAGAACTGCGGTACGCGGTTTTACCAATGTGCTAACGGGGCACACATCATCTGTAGGGAATTTAATCCTTATGAAGTTCACTTTTTTGGTTCCTCCTTGCCCAGATCCAGCTTGAGCTCCTTTCTGCTGCCTCTGCCATCGCTTTAAGGGCTCTAGTCCTCTTCTTCCCAGAAATGGCGAGTTGTTTCATGAGATCATAAGCGGAGGTGCCCACAAACCCTCTTGCCCCGACCTCTATGGCGAAGATTTTGACCCGCAGACCTGCTTTCTTGTTTCGAGGAGTCAGAGTGGAGAGCGATGTCTGGTCTCATGCCTGTCTTGCTGATGACATCTGGGTAATTTCTCCACTCTGGGAGGTCTGCTGTACACTCCCAGTCGACTGCTCCATCCAGAAGACCCTTTGGCAATGTGCTGGTTGTCATAGCCCTTTCGGGCCAGACCTGTTTCCCTCCTGCTTTGTAGAACGTTGTCATAGCAATTGGTGCGTTTGGGGTCATGGTTTTTTCGCTAACCACATCTGTGATCACTTTCAGAACTTGGTTGTGCCTCCATGTATACCTTCCTTGGGCTAGCGCTACTTTGCAAGAGCTTAGGACATGTTCCACTGTTTGTTTCTTCTGACAGAGCGGACATGCTGGGTCGTCTGCTTTCCCCCATTTCACTAAGTTTGCATTCGAGGGGAGCAGGTCATATACAGATCTGAGGAGGAAGCTTATCCTTAGATGAGCCATGTGCCACATATCGTTCCAGCTGAGACTTCTTTGGAGTGCACTGTCCCATGTTGTCCATTGCCCCTGTTGACCTTGCTGGACTGCCTTCTGCACTCTTTTGACATCTTCTTCTTCCTTCAACTCCTGTATGATCATGTCTCTTTTTTCCTTCCCTTTGGCTTTGGACCACCACTGCATTTTTGTTGCTCCCAGTCCCTGTCTGTTGGTTTGCGTGTGTCCAATTATTTCTTTGATGCTGAGGTTTCTCTTGGCATTGTTTACAGCCTCTTGGACTTTCCACTTTCTGCCAGTTCTCAGCTTTGGATGAACTGCTCTCACGATATTGTCCTCCGATTCCTCCAGCATGCTCAACAGTCTTGCTTTTCCAACTTTGTATTCCTCCACTATGGATTTCAGAGGTAGCTTCAGCATTGCTTGACGACAGTA
>JAPXFY010000022.1:23273045-23288045 GCA_030674185.1 Monoplex corrugatus
CTGTACTGTTGTGTTGTTTGTTGTTGTTGTAGTTGTTGTTTCAATATGTGCGTGTCTTTCCTGTACTGTTCATGTTGTTGGTGTGTTGTTGTTGTTGTTGTTGTTTCAATATGTGCGTGTCTTTCCTGTATTGTTCATGTGTTGGTGTGTTGTTTGTTTCATATGTGCGTGTCGTTCCTGTACTGTTCATGTTGTTGGTGTGTTGTGCTGTAGTTGTTGTTGTTGTTTCAATATGTGCGTGTCTTTCCTGTACTGTTCGTGTTGTTGGTGTGTTGTTGTTGTAGTTGTTGTTGTTTTAATATGTGCGTGTCTTTCCTGTACTGTTCGTGTTGTGTGTTGTTGTAGTGTGTTTCATATGTGCGTGTCTTTCTGTATGTCATGTGTTGTGTGTTGTTGTTGTGTGTTGTTGTTTCAATATGTGCGTGTCTTTCCTGTACTGTTCATGTTGTTGGTGTGTTGTTGTTGTTGTTGTTGTTGTTTCAATATGTGCGTGTCTTTCCTGTACTGTTCGTGTTGTTGTGTGTTGTTGTTGTTGTAGTTGTTGTTTCAATATGTGCGTGTCTTTCCTGTACTGTTCATGTTGTTGGTGTGTTGTGTTGTTGTAGTTGTTGTTTCAATATGTGCGTGTCTTTCCTGTACTGTTCATGTTGTTGTTGTTGTTGTTGTTGTTGTTGTTTCAATATGTATGTGTCTTTCCTGTACTGTTCGTGTTGTTGGTGTGTTGTTGTTGTTGTTGTTGTTTCAATATGTGCGTGTCTTTCCTGTACTGTTCGTGTTTGTTGGTGTGTTGTTGTTGTTGTTGTTGTTTCAATATGTGCGTGTCTTTCCTGTACTGTTCATGTTGTTGGTGTGTTGTTGTTGTTGTAGTTGTTGTTTCAATATGTGCGTGTCTTTCCTGTACTTTCATGTTGTTGATGTGTTGTTGTTGTTGTTGTGTAGTTGTTTCAATATGTGCGTGTCTTTCCTTTGTACGTGTTCATGTTGTTGTTGTTGTTGTTGTTGTTGTTTCAATATGTGCGTGTCTTTCCTGCACTGTTCATGTTGTTGTGTGTTGTTGTTGTTGTAGTTGTTGTTTCAATATGTGCGTGTCTTTCCTGTACTGTTCATGTTGTTGGTGTGTTGTTGTTGTTGTTGTTGTTGTTCAATATGTGCGTGTCTTTCCTGTACTGTTCATGTTGTTGGTGTGTTATGTTGTTGTTGTGTTGTTTCAATATGTAGTGTCTTTCCTGTACTGTTCATGTTGTTGGTGTGTTGTTGTTGTTGTTGTTGTTGTTTCAATATGTGCGTGTCTTTCCTGTACTGTTCATGTTGTTGGTGTGTTGTTGTTGTTGTTGTTGTTGTATTGTTTCAATATGTGCGTGTCTTTCCTGTACTGTTCATGTTGTTGGTGTGTTGTTGTTGTTGTGTGTTGTTTTCAATATGTGCGTGTCTTTTCTGTACTGTTAATGTTGTTGTTGTTGTTGTTGTTGTTGTGTTGTTTCAATATGTATGTGTCTTTCCTGTACTGTTCATGTTGTTGGTGTGTTGTTGTTGTTGTTGTTGTTGTTTCAATATGTGCGTGTCTTTCCTGTACTGTTCATGTTGTTGGTTGTGTTGTTGTTGTTGTTGTTGTTGTTTCAACATGTATGTGTCTTTCCTGTACTGTTCATGTTGTTGGTGTGTTGTTGTTGTTGTTGTTGTTGTTTCAATATGTGCGTGTCTTTCCTGTACTGTTCATGTTGTTGGTGTGTTGTTGTTGTTGTTGTTAGTTGTTTCAATATGTGCGTGTCTTTCCTGTACTGTTCATGTTGTTGGTGTGTTGTTGTTGTGTAGTTGTTGTTGTTTCAATATGTGCGTGTCTTTCCTGTACTGTTCATATGTTGGTGGTTGTTGTTGTTGTAGTAGTTGTTGTTGTTCAATATGTGCGTGTCTTTCCTGTACTGTTCATTATGTTGGTGTGTTGTTGTAGTTGTTGTTGTTGTTTCAATATGTGCGTGTGACCTCTTAATGCTGATTAAATCAATAGTAAACGCTAAACAAACTGACTCGTATTAATTTACAACAAAACAGTGATCATAAATGACTTTTTGTTTATACAAATGATATTAACGTACAAAAAGCAATGATACTGGCTTGATGTTTTATGATAAAGTAATGTCATTTTTTTAACGGGTTCACAACTGATCATTTTGTCGTATGGTTGCTCATCATCATCATCATCATCATCAAGTGCCCTGCCGCATGGCGTTGGCGATCATGGCCCTCCATATGCATCTGTCCCTTGTCGCCGCAAGTACACCTTCCACCTTCTCTGTCCTTAGCCATCCTGCAAGTCCGTCCAGTATTTTCTCCCTGGGTTGACCTGGTGGTGTTCTTTTTCCCTCCAGCTTTCCTGTTGTGACTAGGTGTTCTAATTCCCCTTTCCTCATAAAAAGCCTATACATGGTTGCTAGAACCATAAATTTTGGAAGAGATAGCGTTTTTTTTTATATTCTTCAGCTGTCCACTTTTTCCGCCTTGGTTGTCGCAGGAAGAAAAGATTGATAAAAGCAGCGAGGTATAAGGCCTGAAATGAGAAATGCCCGGTGACTTTAAGGTCTCTTTAATTCCATCGATCCAAATCTTCCTTGATCTACTTCTCATACTAAATCTAAATACATTTTTATCGTTTGCTTGTTCAGCTGAATGATTTGGGTGCGTTCCTGTCAGACGACCAAACCAGTTAATTGTCTTTAATGACCATGATATTGGATCAGTGTTGTTCCCACCAATCCTCTGACCTTCATGTTTCTGATCATGTTGCGTCTGGTCTTGTAGAAAGCTTCTCTCAAAACACACATCTCACAGGTTGGTGATTTTGTGCTTAAGGGGCTTGATTAGATTTTATAGTTTTTTTTTTCTGGTTCCTGTTTGCTTGAACGTGGGCAGTCACATTTGTTTTGAATTAGCAGGATTTGTTATTCTTTTGATTATCCGTGACAACGTGAGTAGAAACTGCGATCGATTGATATTTCAAGGGACAATGATTTGATGATTAAGAGAGATCTGGTGATCCTGACTGGGAATAAGACTCAACATATTTTGTTTGGCTAAAAGTTGCGTTTTGAAAGGTTTGAATGCCATCATTTGATATGAGCTGCCACAGTGTGTGTGGACGTTCATTCTTGAATATTAAACACTGTGTTATATAAATCATGTTTCAAACATTTCACTGAAGCACGTTTTAAATCCAAAACGTAGATAAATATCTCTAACGGTTTCAGCTTGACTTTCATTTCGGGGTAAAACAGTTTTGAGCTGTCTGTCACACAGCATTATTTCTCATGAAAATATCATAAATGTGTTTGTTTGTCTGCTTATCTGTATGCCGTTTGTAAAAGTGAGTATTGCTGTTGCCTGGGCAAGCTGATTCCTAAGTTAACTTAATCAAAGACAGTCATTCATTTATGATAGCATATCAGAATATCAGGATGTATCTGGCCTCTACAATAAACGAAGCTCTAATCACCCACTAATCAATCAACCAAAGAAAGAAACGAAAGCATCAAAACAAAAAAAGAAATCTGTTAAATAAAGTTTGTTACACACATGCATACAACGCCGCGCATGCGCATGCATACACACACATACAAACACAGGTTTCCCCTCTCTCTCTCTCCTCACACACACACACACAGACACACACTTTAAATATGTGTACACTCTTTCGTATTTGTCTGACTTTACTTACTGATTACTTAGCTTTAATTTAGATCTTTTGCTGTGTTCTTTTTTGTTCTTGTTCTTTTTGTGTTTGTTGGTGCTGTTGTCGTTGTTCTTCTTGTTCTTGTTGTTTGATATGTACATATTAACAAGATCAGATACGTAAACTGGCCCATAAGCTAATAGAAAGTCAAGTTTCGTCCATTTCATTTCTGTTTTGTATCTGCGTCTGTCTCTGTCTCTCTGTTCCTTCTGTCTCCTTCTCTCTCTCTCTCTGTCTATCTGTCTGTCTGTCTGGCGGTCAGTCTTCCTGTTTGACTGTCAGTCTGTCTATCTGTGTCACTTTCTATCTCTGACTGTCTGTCTGTCTGTCAGTCAGTCTGTCTGTCTCTGTCTCTGTCACAGACAAGCACACTTTAGTATTCTCTCTTCCTCATCCTCTTTTCTTTTTCCCACCCGCCTACACTCGAAATGTAGCCTGACAAACGACTTCAGTCTGTCGTCTGCCCTGAATCAATTATCGGCCATTTGCCAAGGTGGATTGACGACATCACTGTGTTATTAGTTTGCCGCATGTCTGTGGAAGTGTTCCGATCTCGGCCTCGCTGATCAGTTGAACGCTGTGCTGATGAGCGTGGATAGGAAATAACGGAAGACGGATTGAATCAAGACAAGTTAAAAAGATTTCTTGCTGATTTTGCCTTTGCTTGTTGGCTTTTTGAGCTTTTTGGGCCTCAGTGGTTCAGTTGGTTGGAGCAACATGTGGGTAACTCAAGGGTCGTAGTTCGATGTTTACATAGACCAGCAGTATATTTTTCTCGCCAACCCCACATGAGATATGTGCAGGCTTAAGGCTTATGCCATGATCGTGTTCGATTTTTTCCATCAGTGGCGTCAGTAGAGCAATGGCGTCATTAGGGCAACATGTTGGTAACTCAATGGTCGTAGGTTCGATCTTTAGGTAGACCACCAATGTATGTTTCTTGCTAACGCATATGAGCGTAACATGCAGGCTTAAGGCTTATGTCATGATCGTTTTGGATTTTTTGCACCATCAGTGGCGTCAGAGAGCAACGTATGGGTAGCTCAAGGGTTGTAGGTTCAATCTTCGGGTAAACCATCAATGTATTTTTCTTGCCAACGCATATGAGCGTAAGCGCATGTGCAGGCTTAAGGCTTATACCATGATCGTTTTGGATTTTTTCCCGTCAGTGGCGTCAGTAGAGCAGTGGCGTCATTAGAGCAACATATGGGTAGCTCAAGGGTCGTAGGTTCGATCTTCAGGTAGACCACAAGTATATTTGTTCTCCTTCAACGCACATGAGCGTATGGCAGGCCTAAGACTTTTGCCATGATCGTTTTGGATTTTCTCCGTCAGTGGCGTCAATGCATATGGAATTCATTGCGAGCTCGGGGACATTATTGTAAGAAACCAAAATTATTTGCTTGGCTGATCGTTGTAAATTAGTAATTTGTCTGTGATTAATTTTCTGGAACAATTGGCGTGGTATTTGGGTGGGTAAGACATCAGACTTCCTGGCGGATGGTCTGAGGTTCGATCCTGCGTGGGTACCTCCTTCTGCCTGGTGGGTAAGAGTGGAAGACTTTTCTGATCTCCTAGGTCGACATGTGTGCAGAACTGCCAGTGCCTAAATCCTTTCCGGTGTATACGTACACAGAATATCAGTATGCACATTAAAAAATCTTTTAAGTCAAGTCAGTGCCTCGTGGCTTATGGAAACATGACAATACCCTGTGTGCACTCCCACTGAAGATGGAGTATGCAGACTGTGCAGCAACGTCAGCATGCATACTGTGTGGAAAACAATGTGCATACATGCATCCGAGGAAAATTGGAACACTTAAAACTGTTTGTTGTTGTCTTTTTTGTTTTTTGTTTTTATTTCATTCCCATGGTAGGAGATAAGGAAAGGGACGCAATCAGAATCTCAGAATTTTGTTTGTCTTTTTGTTTAAATATAGTTGTGTGTTGTGTGTGTGTGTGTGTGTGTGTGTGTGTGTGTGTGTGTGTGTGTGTGTGTGGTGTGTGTGTGTGCTGTGTGTGTGTGTGTGTGTGTGTGTGTGTAATATCTCTGGGTGTGTTATGTAGTGTATATATATATATGTATGTAGTTACATATATATATGTAGTGTACATATATATATATATATATATTATATATATATATATATATATGTGTGTGTGTGTGTGTGTGTGTGTGTGAGTGTGTGTGTGTGTGTGTGTGTGTGTGTGTGTGTGTGTGTGTGTGTGTGTGTGTGTGTGTGTGTGTGTGTGTTGCACAATACCGCTGTCACCACTAATTGTTGAAATAAATTTTGGTTAAAACTCCACATATTCGTATTCGTCTTTTTTTTTTTAAGGTCATGAGCCAGAACGATGTCTAAAGTCATTTTGTCAGTTTGGATCTCCGCGATATGAATATTTTCTACTACTGTGACTACAATTATTTCACACTGGATCTCGATTCCATATAATATTAGTTCAGGTGCTCATGCGGACTTTCTATCACTGATGCGTCGGTCTGGTGGTGTGTAGAGAGCCAAAATAAGCAGAGCGGAAGTAATGCCATTGAAGCAATGTAGCAGCAAAATTAAGCAGAAAAAAGGTGACTTGAACTTTGCAGCAGCAAAAAAAAAAAAAAAAAAAAGAAAGAGAGAGAGAAAGAAAAAAATAGCAGGAGGGAGAGAAACGAAACGAACAAAGAACACTAAAAAGTTTGTAAAATTCTGAAAAAAAAGTGTAAAAAAAAAAATCCGAAAATAGTTTGAATTCGGAGTTTGTTGGCGTTTATCACATTGGGCAATTTCGGTTTTTGACTATAACGGTGTGTGAATATCATTGTACATGAATATTTTTGAGAGCATGTGGTCAGACCTGTATGCATAACGTGCACCTGTTTGTTTTAGCCAACTGTTTGATTTATGTTTTAACGAAAAATTTCTTACTTTTACTTGTACTGGGTTGGCTCTTTTGATAGAGCTGTGGACTGGAGAGATTGATATCTGGAATTCAATCCCAGTCTGCAGCATAAAATCTGCTTCAATCACTTCAGTGGTGTCAGTTTAGTGTTTCAAAAGTTCTGCCCCTTCCTTTTACCTGTTTCAAGATTTTACCGGCGCATAGGGTTTCGTGCAGGATCAAGGAGTCTGCTTATATTCAGATTGTGGACGAAGCCAATATAGAGTTACATGAGTGCGATGAATCCCTCTAGGACAAACTCCAGACTCTTAAAACTTGTAAAACTTAAACAGTTGATTTATAACATAGCAACATCAAACCGCAAATAGAAATTTTAAACATCAACTGTTACGTGTGCACAATCTAGCAAACAAGAAAATACATTCACTGACAAGAAAAGAAACTGCTTTCATTTATCTTGCCAGAGCCTAGATTTTGGACTAGTCGAAATCTCAAACTTTCATTAGCCAGAACCTAGATTTTGTATTAGAACATCGATTTTGTATTACCGGTAGTCAGAGTTAGATTTTGATACAGTCAAACCCTAGATTTGCATCAGATCCTAGCTTTTGTATGAGTCAGAACCTAGATTTTTGTGACTCAGAACCTACATTAGTACTAGTCTGAACCTAGGTTTTGTACGAGTCAGACCCTGTATACGAGTCAGAACCTAGATTTTGTACGAGTCAGAACCTACATATTGTACGAGTCAGAACCTACATATTGTACGAGTCAGGACCTAGATTTTGTACTTTATTTAAAATGTAAGATCTGTTTGGGGGATGTGATAGTGCAGTAGCTGAAGCGCTTACCCTCAAAAGCCCTTATTGATCATAAACTAATACTGTTGCTACGTGAATGGGATGACTAGCATTGTACCCATGCCTCAACATCCCAGCCCTGTTCTCTAAGATTTCAATGTTACCTCCTCCTCTTTGGAGATGAAGAAGGCAAATCATCAGCAAGAAGAGATGGGCCCCACCCTCAAAATGGAGACCTAAATAAAAGACGTGGTTTGAAAAGTTTCTTTTGTAATAGATTTCTTCTTGTGAATTTTTTCTAAATCAGTGATTCTTAGAGAATGGTTATATTTCGTGATGAGGCCTGGCTGGTGCTGAGGCAGAGCACTGGCCTTCCAGCCTACCTGCATAAGTTTGCGCAGGTGCGAATCATGCCCGTGGAACTTCATTGTATGTGCGTGCCGCCTCCACTCTGTTTAGCTGTGAATGGGTGCCTGACATTCTTGAAAGACAGGGAAAAGTGAAACAGCCACGGAAAGGAGATGAGCACCATCCGCACAATGCTGGCCCTGAGAGAAGTTGATTTCTACGACCTCACTCCCCTACGACCTCACGGTTATGGGCAAACCTTTATATTCTGTGATGAGTGAAAGACAGTATGTGTAACAGACTTAATGTAATTATTCAAATATGCGCATACACCTACGTACGTACGTACGTACGTATGTACAAACATACGTACATACACACACGTACGTACATACACACATACGTACGCACGTGTGCACATACGTACGTACGCACGTACGTACATTATGAAAGCATGTGATCCTGATGAATCTTAACAGTTATCCATCAAACAACCTCAGAATTTCTACGTTGGGGTCTCTAATACCTCGGTCCCCAACGACCGCTCAGATTACAAGAAAAAAGAAAAATGTAACACCTTCCTTATTTTTTTTATAACCTAGATTATGTATAAAAGAAGAACATGACACCATCAGAATGATCATCTCATAGGATGGGCCGTAGAAAAGACCAATTTGTGTCCTGGAGGATGGGATTGACGTCAGAAGCCAGGTCTTGAGCTAATTGCTCTAACAAATGAGCCAGCCAGGTTGTTAGGAGCTACAAGAAAACGAATATGTATATGAACTCTGTCGACAGTGAACACCTCAGGAGACTTACAGACAGACATCAGAAGACCAGACATTGGGTAGAAGTGATAGATGTCTTCTGACAGTTCATGCTTGTACGCACATATACACACACACCGCGCGCGCACACACACACACACCACACACACACACACACACACACACCACCACACACACACACGCGCGCGCACGGACACATACACAGACATACATAGACACACGCACGCACGCACGCACGCACGCACGCAGCAAACACGTTATTCCTTTTAATCATCTATGACAACGCGAGGGCAGCTCATACCTACTGATGTTTCACGGCGTTATGAGTTAAGAACGGAAGCAGTCTGGTCAAAGCTTTGATTAGGAACAAAACTAGCGAACACCCATGGGTGTTATGATTAGATTCTAAGAACAGTCATGAGGAATGCTTGTAGTTGAAGTCATACTTGCGTGTGTCCTTGGTTTTATGTTTTCTTTATTATTAATGAAAAAACTTCAGGGTGGCCATAAATATTAAGAAATAAAATAATTAGGAGGCTTCTTACTTATCTTTGGATGATGTCATATGTTTTTTGAGAGGTTAAACTTTTTATAAGCCACTTCAGTTTCTCTGCGTTCACTGTGTCTTTTCAAACAGTTATTTCACAAGATATGTCGAGCATTTGTATCGTCATCATCATCATGTTCCCTGCCACATGGCGTTGGCGAGCATGGCCCTCCATATGAATCTATCCTTTGTCGCTGCAAGTACATCTGTCATCCCGGCTGTCTTCATCCACCGCGCAATTTCGTCCCAATATTTTCTCCTTGGGTTGTCTGGTGCTCTTTTCCCCTCCAGCTTTAGCGTTTGTATACAAAGTGTTAATGAAAGACAAACATTGTCATCATTTTGGTTTTACTTTCATTTCAGGATGATACAGAACTAAACTGACACACGTCATTGCTCCACACAAAAAGATAACATCAGTTTTTTCGTTTGACTATTTGTTTTTTTCCCTCATTTCATTGTTTCTGTTAATTGACTTCGAGATTTCCCCTCCCGCCGTCTGTTTTAAATGTCCAGCTTGTTGGCGTTCGTGTGGATGAGCATCAGAATTTGTCTGAGCAAGATTATATCCTTCGGTGAGTTATAATCAAAAATATTCCTTCCAGTAAATAGAGACATGTTGCTTGAGGAAATTTAAAGACCGAGATTTCATCTTCTTTAATTTCCGTCAGCATAACAACGTATCTGATTGTATCATGGCCTATAAACATACATGCAAACAAATAAAACAAAACCCAACCAATCAGAAAACTAATTAACCTATCAACCAACTAGCCAAAAAAGGAACGACACAGAACTTTAAAAAAAAATCAGTTCAAGTTTTCTTCCCTTCCTTTCTATATGCGTTTATCATTGAAGCGTATCTGAGATTGTGAGATTCCTTCTTTCTGTTGGTATTCAGTATGTTTATCATGAAAGCTTAGTTTCTTTTATTCTTTACACACACACATACACACACACACACACACACACACACACACACACACACACACACACACACACACACACACACACACACAGACACACACACACACACACACACACACACACACAGACAGGCACACATACACACACACATATATGTATGCATATATATATACATATACATGTATGTACATACATAAACACACACACACACACACACACACACACACACACACACACACACACACACACACACACACACACACACATATATATATATATATATATATATTATGCAGATAGCTAGTTAGCTAGCTATAGCTATATATAACAACACTAGATTCCCATTCTCATCATGTCACCCTTGGTTCTTTCTTTCAATAATGTTTTTAAGCTCATGTTGTCCTTTCTCTCCTTAATTTGTTCACATATCCATGACTCACTCGTGATGTAAACTGACAAACAAATTAATCTGTCGTCTGCCCTAGCTCAGTATCAGCCATTTGCTAAACTGATTAACTACATCCTTGTCACATTTGTTGGCCGCATTTTACCAGAAATATTTTGATTTCTGATCTCACTAATCTGTTAACCACTGATGGATGTAGAAATGAAATAATGGAACAAAATGCAAGACAAAACAAAACAAAACAAAACAAAACAAAAACAAACAAAAAACAAAAACAAACCAAACCATGATAGAGAAACCTTGAAGAGTCTGCTGTCTGATTGGTATTTGCTTGTTTGCTGGGCTGAGTGTTTTAAATGCGTAATAAAGCATCCATTTTTGTTTATTTGGTTACTTTGCTGGTTTTTAAAATTCTTATTCTTTATATGAAAATGTTATCTCCGTCTTCATATTGTGTTGTGTGTGTGTGTGTGTGTGTGTGTGTGTGTGTGTGTGTGTGTGTGTGTGTGTGTGTGTGTGTGTGTGTGTGTGTGTGTGTGTGTGTGTGAAGGAGAGTGTGATGGTATGTTTTTGTGTTTGGTGTGTGGTGTGTGTGTGTGTGTGTGTGTGTGTAGTGGAGAGGTGATGTGTGAGGAGTGTGTGTGGTGTGTGTGTGTTGTGTTGTGTGTGTGTGTGTGTGTATGTGTGTGTGTGTGGTGTTGTGGTGCTTGCGTGGCGCGTGTGTGTGTGTGTTCGCACCTGCATATGCATATATGCATAGGTTATGTTATAAATATGTGCATTTGCCAGTGCGTGAGGTCATTCTTGTATGATGTGTGCCTGTCTGTTGCTGCAAATCCTATGGTGTATATCTCAAAGAGCAGTAACATGTAAACGTTAGGAACCGTTTTGATCAGTAAAAGCAATTGACAGTGAAGGAATACTTGTGGAAACAGATTAAATTAAAAAAAAAAGTTCAATTGTATGCGGAGATAAGACATAAAAACGAACAGATAGCCAAGCAATTTTTTTCTATAGAGTGTAGCCAACAACAAAAGAAACAGAGCTGGTAGCTTCCATTTATTAAGGAACCTACAGTCTAGTTTCTATATAAAGAAAAAAAAACCATTACACATTCAAAAGGATTGCCACGTTAAGACAGGTAGCGAGCAGGTCACTTTTGAGATATGGGATGGATCGGACTTTTTTTTTCTTACAGTTTTCTCAGATGTGTCTATGTACACGCTGCAGATAGTATCTCGCAGCACAATCTGTATACTCCATCTTTGGTGGGTGTTCATGCCGGCTGTTTTCATATTTCATGAAGCCACCACCACTACGACGTACAGGTATCTTTTACATGCAGTCTTGACGCTCTGTTTGTGTATACACTCGAAGGTGGTTCAGGCACTGGCAGGTCTGCACGCATGTTGACTTGGGTGATCTGAAAAACCTCTACCATGTATACCCACCGGACGGGAGGTACCCAGGCAGGATCGAACCCAGACTTGGGACTGGTAGTCCCCAACGTTTTGTCCGCCTGACAACTGTGTCCATCAGACTGAAGTCTGAAACTGTGCTTCAGTCTCTGTCTCTATCCATTGGTCTAGGAAGAGTGCTGTTATACATCACAGACAAAATGAATATGCATGCAACATCTGTGGACAGTTGGGGCCACAAGAGACTTGGAACTGGGTGTCAGAATATCAGACTTTAATTAATTGAGTAGCTGATATGACTTGCTACTTCACAGACGCATGCGCATGCACACGAAGAGAGAGAGAGAGAGAGAGAGAGAGAGAGAGAGAGAGAGAGAGAGAGAGAGAGAGACTCGAAGACAGAGAGAAAGAGAAAGAGAGAGAGAGACTCAAAGAGAGAGAGAGAGAGAAAGAGACTCAAAGAGAGAGAGAGAGAGAGAGAGAGAGAGAGAGAGAGAGAGAGAGAGGAGAGCTGATATATAAACCATTTCAGAGTACCCCATTGCTCACAGACAGCCAGCCCACATATCACGTTCAGACACTACACTATAGTACATGTTGACAAAAATGTTGCCAGTTCTAACAAGCGATGGTACAAATCACTTCACAACTGACACTAAATCAATGACAGTCTTCGTTTACATTAACAGCGAAACACCGCCTGGTAATGCACATTAACTTGTGTAAGACAGGTGTCTGTGGGATTTGTTTTTTCTTCATTATCCAGAATTAGATTGTTTTCTTCTTCATATCAGACATCTGTGGGATTTGTTTTTTTCTTTCTTTCAATTATCCCTGGTCAGACAAGCACAGCTCAAATCATCAATGTTTTCTGGGATTGTGGCTAACGGAGCAAGGTAGACAACCTGACGGGTCATGACCTAAATCCAATTAACACGTTTGTTTGAATTCTGTTTGCGGCAGTTTAAAGGTGCTGACAACTGTATGGAGACTTTCTTTAAATGGTAATTCAATTTCAGGTAGAGACATATGATAATTATTTCGATAATGATATTTACATCATGAAATAAACACAGTTTATGAAAAGAAGAACAAAAACCAGAATAACTGATAGTGATAACGAAAAAAGAAGATGATGATGATGATGATATTAGTACTAATGATGATGATGATGATGATGGTATATTGTTGATGTGATGATGATGATGATGTTGATGATGATGATGGTAATATTGTTGATGATGTTGTTGTTGATGATGATGATGATGATGATGATGATGCGCCAAATCTTGATACAAGAATCAAACCAAAACGCGCACTCTGGTCATTCACCGAAAACAATCACCCAACAACGACAAAATTCTAGGGCACAAAGCACACAGACCGGGAGGAGGAGAACAGGAGGATAGTGGAGCCAAAGAGTGATCATGCCAGACAGAAAGGTATTTCTTCAAGCCACTACCCTCGAAAACACTGTTTTCTTGTTCCACTTCTTGTTCTCTTTGCTCTCCTCTGCTCTAAAACATTTTTCTTTCTTGCGCACGCGCGCGCGCGCACACACACACCCCACACACATACAACACACACACACACACACACACACACACACACACACACACACACACACACACACACACGCTCACGCTCACGCTCACACACACACACACACACACACACACACACACACACACACACACACACACACACACACACACACTCACACACACACACACGCACACGCTCACACACACGCACGCACGCACGCACGCACGCACGCACGACGCACGCACGCAAGCATGCACCCACGCACAAAAGCGCACACACACTATTGCACTTTTCATGTGGCCTATCAAACGATTCAGCCCGCCGCCTGCCCTAATCTAATTGTCGAGCATTTTGGCAAACTGGATTTACGACATGACTTTGACATTCGTTTCCTGCAAGTCACCGGAAGTAGTCTGATTTCCGGTCATTCTGAACAATTAAATGCTGATTTAGTTGGTAAAAGAAATAACGGACCACTGATTGACTGAAGAGGCGTGAAAGTTGTCTTCTTCTTATTTATGTTTGTTGAGTAGATTAGACAAAACCGTTGATTTGCATATGTGATTAGTTTGTTGCGTTGATGTTACTTTTATTTCCTTCCTCATTTGGGTAGCAGTGAGTGGGGAAATCAGGGCAGAATGTTTTGAGTGTGTGTGTGTGTGTGTGTGTGTGTGGTGTGTGTGTGTGTGTGTGTGTGTGTGTGTGTGTGTGTGTGTGTGTGTGTGTGTGTGTGTGTGTGTGTGTGAATAACTGTGATGCACATAAAGGCATGCTTCCCTCCCCCCCCTGTTTCTCTAAATGGTCTACTAAATTTGTGTGAAAGTTAAATAGTGAAATTCTTATTTCTTTTATCATGAAACTTCATTATACTTAAAACATTCTTTTGATGTCATTATTTTATTTATGATGAGATCTTTCTGGTGTAAATATCACATAATATTTCAAGTTATATACACGATAATTTATCATCTAAAAGCCAGTACAAATTCAACTTTAATACTGACCTGACGATACAACACCTTTAGATAAAGATGGTGTAGATACGAGAATATCATTCTACATGTGTGCATGTGTGTGCATTGCATGTGTTGTGTGTGTGTGTGTGTGCGTGGTGCGTGCGTGCTTGTGTGTGTGGTGTGTGTGTGTGTGTGTGTGTGTGTGTGTAAAACATTCATGTATGCCTTTATTAGCAATATCCGTGCGGACCGACACGCGACGTCAGTTTTGTGGTCTCAAAAACTGGGGGCCGCGGAATTGTCCTCAGTGCTATGAATCCTTCTTGAATAAACTTCAAATAAACTCAGATAGACAGACCTGTGGACTCAAGATGCTGTTTCATGTTCAGTGCCAGCCCGCAACATAAAGAACTGGCCTGTTACTTGCCAACGTTAATGCTTCAGTCATTTTGGTGGTGTCACCTTTTGTGTATCCATAGGTCCCTTCTGTCCCCTTCTCGATCTGTTTTGTTTTTGATGAAATAGGCTTATGCTGCAATGATTGTTACGGTATGTGTGTCCGACCGTGTTAGTGCTGAATTATTGTATTAACATGGCAACCTTCCATTTCCCCTTCTCACACAGTTTATTATTATTTTTTTTC
>JAPXFY010000022.1:23290545-23293045 GCA_030674185.1 Monoplex corrugatus
TTATCCCTGATTGGGAGAAACAGGTCTGATCGGTTGATGTTTCCAGGGATTGTGGCTTACAGAGCAGGAACGGCAATCCGTCGTCGTGACCCGATAACCAATCAGCATAGTTCGTAACAAGAACAATGGGGGCCGTTAAACGGTGGCGTCAGTTTTGTGAACAGTTACACTTGCAAAAGAAAACCAACAACTTTCTGTTGACGCAAAAACAATAAAAATAATGAAACATTAAAATAAAAAAAAGAGATACACAAGAACAATGTGGATTTGATGAAGGGAAATTAACTATTAATGCCATATACACCCAAAGTCCCAGATTCAAGAGTTGCGACAAGGCATATTCCATTATCTTGTGAAGTACAGAGAAGCGAATAAACTTCTTTTTCTGAGAAAAGAAAAAAAACAAACCTTTTCTGTTATCAATTTTCGGTCTGCTTTTTGTTTGTTTGTTTATTGTGGGTTGTGTTTTTTTTCACAGAATGTAAGCCCAATGATAAGATTACCACCACTCACACTTCTTCTTCCCCGATATATTAAACCGTAAAACGGAGAAAGAAAATAGGTCGCTGAATGAATTGCATAGCCGTCCTTGCCCGTGATCAGCTTTTAAAATGTTTTCTCCGCTTTTTGACAGTGTCCTGCTCATATGTTGACGATGCGTGGATTTAAGACAAACAAAAAAGCCTCTGGAATTTCAGAAGGTGCGTAACAAAGAAGTATCATTTTCGCTTCAGGCTGTTGTCAGCATCGTCTTTTTCTTTCCTGATGAAGTGAGAAGTAGAGTTTCTGTGGCGGTGTAATTGCCTTGGTTATGTTGGGCTTGCTTTGTTGTTTTATCTGTCCACTATACTATCTTGTGTGTTGTGAGGAGAAAGAATTGACATTCAGCTGTGAGCTGGAAGACCTGAAGTGGAAGAATGTTTAACGTCAAGATCTCCGTCAAACTGTGGGTCCAGGTCTTGTTTGGTCTGCCTCTGTTGTTTAATCCAGATCTGTTTTTATTGTATGTTTGTTGAGCCAGGCGGTGGGCTTGCATTCTGATCAGATGAATCAAACCATTTAATTCTCGGCTAATAAATATGATGGTGGTTTCGGTTTTGCTTCCACCATTTTGCGATCTTGGTGTTTCGGATTTTGTCATTCTGGTCTTGTTAATAGCCCTTTTTTTAAACACATCTCACATCTGATAATTTTTTGCCCCAGGGGTTTGGTCAGGGTCAGGTCCACGATGGGAATGAAAATCGAATTGACAAGCTTGACCTTCGTTTCGATAGGAAGTTTCGGGGTGTTTCAGGAATTGGGCAGTTTGATAACTGACGGTCGTTTACTTTGTGGACTCGGTTTCAGTCTCTTTGTTGAGTCTTTCGTCTACTGTGAAAACGTTACCGATCCCTTTGAATGAATTCATTCACTTTGTTTGAATTTAGTGCCACGTTTCGATGCTAAAATTGCCTCAAATTCTGCTGACCTTCGTCTTCTTGGTTTTGCTGATGCTAATTTTTATGTTGTACTTTTGATAAGTGGTGTTCATGTTGGTTTTGTGCTCCTGTAGTCTTCCTCTTGTTTCACATGCAAGGTTTTGATCGTCTGAAAATAAGATCTCATTTAAAGATTCTGTGTCTGAGTTTGCTTCTCTTGTGATTTTGTCCTTGTAGACTGTAAACAAACGTGGTGTCAGGACACAGCCTTGTCTAACACCGAATGTTACTTCAAATTGCTCAAAGTCCTTCATGTATGCAGACTGCTCTCATACAGTTTGTAAAATGACTGATGATGTCTAAAAGCTAGTCTGTGTGCTCTATAGTTGTAGTACTCTCCAAGTCTTGCTTCTGTTTACCATTTCAGGTGCTTTTTTCTGGGTAAACGAAAGACATGATATAATTTGACATCGTGCTCAAACGTCTTCCTACAAAGCTGTCGTAGACCAAAAATAGCGCGACGAAGACAGACGGAGAAGACTGCAGTACCGGAAGGTGGGTCAATTGAGGCATGGCACCTGGTGCTGCTCCACCCTGAAGAGATCTTAACGAGCGGTCGTCGTTTTCGTCTGATGTAGCTGATCATGAAGAGTGATGTTTTCAGCGTATTCGTTTTGTGTATCCTATGCAGTACACTGTTTTAATTAATGAATTTAGATAACTCGATTCACATCGTGAGCTTTTTTTCTTCAGTATTTACTTTACAAAACTGGCACAGCATTCCTGACTGCTACACATGTATCAGTGATTACTTTAGACTACGGGTTTGAATAATAAATTGGAAGAAAGTGACTAGGTTTCAAGAACAGGGCCACAGCAAACCTCGCCAAGGCCAGACTTATGAACATCAACAAATATCAACCATGGAAACTATTAAGAGGAAGAAAGATCCAACACAATCCAAACAAGCAGCCAAAACCAGAACTAGAGTCCATTCTGTTAACACAGAAGCGTACAACAACGCCTAATGTAAGAAGCAATTCACACGAGAGAGAGAGAGAGGAGAGAGAGAGAGAGAGAGA
>JAPXFY010000022.1:23303045-23315545 GCA_030674185.1 Monoplex corrugatus
GGATTCGAACCCACAGCCTTCCAGTGGGTAGTCCGTTGTGCTAACTCGCTACACCATGGCGACTGTTTTACTTAATTTTATTTTAATGTTATTTTCATTCTTTTCGCTCAGTTGGTTACAGCAGTTGATCACGAAAGCAGAATTAAGCAGTGATGAAACGTATTTGCTCAAAAGATGGGTGATATGGTCTTACACTGCCTTGAACACACTTGTCCACCAAGCTGTACATGGCAGCTGCTTCTCTTAGGAAACAAGGAAGGAAAATCAGTGAAGAACGGGAGATGAGCAGTACTCTTGTATTGCTGGTCATGATTGAAGTGGTTTCATCTTTTTTTCAGTTTCATCTTTTTCCGGGAAAAACCCCAGGACCAGACAACATTACTACAGAGATGATTGAAGCCCTGGAGGAATTTGGCATAGAAAAAATAAGTCCTCCTAAATGAAATTTATGACACTGGAAAAATCCCCAAAGATATGTCAAAATCAATTTTCATTGCACTTCAAAGAAGACAGGGGCTATAGAATGCGAACTCCATCGCACAATCAGTCTGATGAGCCATGTAACAAAAATCCTGTTAAGAACAGTCATGATGAGGACAAGGAATAGAATCAAAAGAGAAAGTAGCAGAAGAACAGTGTGGATTTGTGAAGGGAAAGGAACTATTAATGCCATATACATCCTAAGAACTATCATAGAGAGGTCAATTGAGATGAATAAGGATTTATATTTATGCTTTGTTGACTACACCAAGGCTTTCGATCGGGTAAGACATGAAGAATTGATCAACCAACTGGAGAGACTCAATGTTGATGGAAAAGATCTACGAATATCAGAAATATGTACTGGGAACAAACAGCTGCAATGAGAATAGAAAACAATGTAAGCTCTTTCCAAAATATCAAAAGAGGAGTCAGACAGGGTTGTGTTTTGTCACCAGATCTGTTTTCACTTTACAGCGAAAACATCATGAGAAACCTAGAAGAAGACCCTGGATTAAAGGTTGGAAGGAAAATGATAAACAACATTCGATATGCAGATGACACCGTGCTAATTGCAGAAAGTGAAAGAGACCTACAAAACCTTGTGAATATACTAGAAATAGAAAGCAAAGGTAAGGGGCTGGAACTAAACAGCAGGAAGACTGAAGTCATGGTGAACAGTAAAAAACATGAAATCCCTCATGCAAAATAACAGCAAATGACACAACCTTGACACAGGTTGAGAAATTCAAATACCTGGGAACGATAATTTCATCAGACGGCAGATGCACATCAGAAATAGCCGGCAGAATCGGCCAAGCCAAAACAGATTCAAGAAGATGACAAGCATTCTTACCAACAAATGCTATCAATTAACATCAGGAAGAGAGTTCTTGAATGTTATATAGAACCATACTGTTGTATGGATGCGAGGCGTGGACAATCAACAAACAAAGCCAGAACAAGATTGAGGCAAGCCGAGATGTGATTTCTAAGAAGAATGTTGAGGGTTCCATGGACAGCAAAGAAAACAAACGAGACAGTCTTGATGGAGGCAGACACAAGTAGATCACTCATAAGGAAGATTAGGAAAAGACAGGCAACATTTATAGGCCATTTATGAGGAAGGGGGATTTGGAGCACCTGGTCACGGCGGGAAAGCTGGAGGGAAAGAGAGCACCGGGTAGACCCACGGAGAAAATGCTGGACGGACTTGCAGAATGCTGGGGATGGGGAGGGTGGGGGAGATGCTAGGGGCAACGAGAGATAGAGGCAGATGGAAGTCCATGATCGCCAATGCCATGCGGCAGGGCACCTGATGATGATGATGATGATGATTGAAGTGGATGTCTCTTTTTCTTCTTTTCTTTTCTTTCCTCCTCCTCCTTGTCTTCTTCTTCTTCTTTTTCTTCTCTTTCTTCTCATCATCATACATCATCATCATCATCATCATCATCATCATCATCATCATCATCATCATCATCATCATCTTCATCATCATCTTCATTAACATCATTTTCTTTTTCTTCTTCTTCTTCATGCATGCACAGAATTATTACATTACATGTTATTATGCATACACAACAACACTCATTAACACTCACACACATACAGAAACCTAGACACAGAAACACATAGACACGCACATTAAAGTGTATGAGTGAAACACACATACACACGCACGCACACACACATCACTACGCACACACAAATCACACACACACGCACCACGCACACACACACACACACACACACACACACACACACACACACACACACGCACGCACACACGCACCTCGCACGCACACACACACGCACGCCACACACACACACACACACAACACACACACACACAACCACACAACACACACACACACAACACAAACACCCTCGCGCGCACGCAAACGCATGCCCACACGCACTTATTCTCTTTTTTATCACAGTCTCGCCCACACAGACCCCACACCTCCCCCCCCCTCTCTCTCTCTCTCTCTCCTGTCCCTAGCGTCATTACTATCTCTCAGAGGTGAAGCCAGGTGTTTGAATAGCCATCTATTCAACACAGACTGGAGTTAGGTTGACTAACAGCCCCAAGTCTCAGATCACCAGAAGCAATTAGTTTCCCTTCAAACACGCATTGTGTGCTCTTGCAAAAACCACCGTCTGAATGCTTCTTTGGCACTATTCCCTTACTCGTCTGGTCGCCACTTCTTTCTCTTAGTCTTAGAGACAGTTCCTGACATTTGGTACCATTTCTTGCAGTTTTGAGTTAGGAGTTTGTTTATGACACTTGGACATAAACAGTTCCATTCTTTTTACCATTTGGGTTTTTGAGAAGGTGCCTCAGATAAAAAAGAATGGATGACAGAGAAGAAACATTAAACTGGATGATGACAAAATAGAAACCTTCATCCAGTCAAAAAGAATAACTTCTTTCGTATTTGCAGAGAAGACTTCCATGCGTGTTGGCAATACCAGTATTGTATTCATATCCCTAGTTCAAAACTTTAGATTTTACGATCTGTGATGTCATTGAAAACTTTTTTGTCTCCAACTTTTGGTGACTCAGTTTGTCTAGAAATTCGCATTAGCGTTTCTGTTTATACCTGACCATACAAGTCTGTGCTTTTGTCCTATTGAAATTAGACCATTGCAATTCTCTTCTTTCTGGCTGCCCACAGTACAGTTTGTGTGAACTGTAAGAATGTCAAATTCCATGGTATTGACAAAACCTGTTTGTGGTGTGTGTGTGTGTGTGTGTGTGTGTGTGTGTGTGTGTTGTGTGTGTGTGTGTGGTGCGTGCGTGCGTGGTGTGTGTGTTGTGTGGTGTGTGTGTGTTGTGTGTGTATGTGTGTGTGTGTGTGTGTGTGCTCTCTGTTTGTCTGTCAGTCTGTCTGTTTCTCTCTCATCTATTTCACCCACTGTCTTTCTCTCCTTTTCTTTTATAACTGTCTTTTCAAATAGGTATTCCTGGTATACAGTCTGCTGTCCTTGCAATCACGTTTCTGTTTGTCTGTCTTGCTTCACAGAAAGAGAGACAAAGACAGCGAGAGATACAGACATTAACGTGCACGCACGCACGCACGCACGCACGCACGCACACACACACACACACACACACACACACACACACACACACACACACACACACACACACACACACACACACACACACACACACACACACGGATTTTCACACATATACATACTCACACACACAGAGTGACACATTTACGCACATACACTCATGTTCAGGTGCGGATTATGGTCTTGGTAGAGGGAGTCCAAGAAATCTAAAAGGGGGTCCGGGAATATGATACCCGGAAAAAGTGTTTTTCCCAGCGGATTCAAATACAAGCTATTTGGTACACTCTATTGATGAGATTTTACAATGTGCTAAAACTTAAAAACAGTTGTCATACCTTACTTGTCTCCTTCTTGCTATTACTGTGGAAAGTGTTTTGTTGTTGTTGTTGTTGTTGTTCGTGTTTTTGTGTGTGTTTGTTATTTTTTGTTTTGGTTTTGTTTTTGTTTTGCTTTGTTTTGTTTCGTTTTGTTTTTTGATGTTGTTAGTGGTAGATTCGTGGGTGCTTTTTTTTTATTTTTATTTTTTTTTAAACTGAGTCCACATAAAGGTACTTGCTCGCTTTTTAGGCATCGTGCACTGAACAAAAATTTCAGATTTCATTTTAATTTTTTAGGACATTTGGTGGGAGGGGGAGGTAGACCGCTATGGGTCTTCATGTGGGATACAATGCCTAGCTTGGAGGCACATATTCTTCCAGGCTGTTCGTTCGGAGTTCTGTGGCGTTATTGTGCAGTATGTGTGCCATATATTGATGGCGTGTCGATTGTTTTATATACCATCATCGTCTGCCCCTCTCCCCTCTTCTTGTCATTTGTTAAAGAGCAGTATTATGCATATGCGTTACAAAGTAAACCGTTCCCACTCACATTTTTCTGCTGTTCCATCTTCTACGTCACGTCAGTGGCCACAGAGCCTGAAGCAAATTTTCACAATACCATGATGATGCACTTGACGATAGGGGTGACAAACATGATGCTGTGGGTTTCTGTTCTGGATTTAGAATACGTGACAGGGCTGCACTTATGCCTTCTTTTAAAGACGTATCTTGGCGTCAAACAGGCCTGAGCGATACAGGCACCTACGGTGCTGGTTAAGAGGACATTTGAGCAACATCCTCAACGACTCGTCTATGAATGTATGAGACTCGACTGTGTGCACCCGTCTTTTCAGTGAGCACATATCACACACACGGAACCGGTCGAAAAATCCCACAGTGATTTTGACGGGGTTTTGAGGGGATTCAAACCAAAAACATCCCAGTCTGTGGTCTGTCCCGCTAACCACTGCGCCACGGTTTTGCTCCCAGCTCCATGACCACCTCTCAGGGTAGAAATATAAACAATTCAATGCAATTATCACCTACTCGAGACTGGAGTTAGATCAACGTGCAGACCTGAATCTCATATCTCCGGAAGCAATTAGTTTTCTTCAAGCATGCATCGTGTTCTTGCCAAAATCACGTCTGAGTCAACTTTTCCTTGGCACTGTTCCGTTTCTCGTCTGTTGGTCTTTTACTTTCTGTAGTTGGAAGTCAAAACATTTTTTGTTTAGATGTGCATGGCATGCTCAAACATTTTGTCTGTATGTGTTACCTGCTCAGAGTGAGTTTTTCGACTCTGAAGTCTGTACTCTCTCTCTCTCTGTCTCTCTCTTTCTCTCTCTCTCTCTCTGTCTATCTGTGTGTGTGTGTGTGTGTGTGTGTGTGTGTGTGTGTGTGTGTGTGTGTGTGTGTGTGTGTGTGTGTGTGTGTGTGTGTGAGTGTGTGTGTGTGTGTGTGTGTGTGTGTGTGTGTGTGTGTGTGTGTGTGATTAAGTGCGTGCGTGTGTGCGAGTGTTTGTCTCTTTGTCTCTGTCTCTCTCGTGTTATGGTTATGATATTAATAGTCATGCTGATTATTTATTTGTATCCCTGATGAGGGGCAGTGGCCTGTATGTGAGTAAACCATCTGAAGTCTCAACTCATTCTCTCTCTGCTGCCCCCCCCCCCCCCCCCTGTGTTTGTTTGATAAAGTACTTTCATCGAAAATATTCACTAATCTGTAACTTCTGTTTACTTACATTTATTGAAGACTACATAGATCACGTATCTCTGTTTATCTGTATCTGTCAATCCATCCACATTTCTGTCTGATAGTCTATCTGCTTTGCACTTCATTTCTTGCACTCCAAACGCTTGATTTCATTTCATTGTCCACATGGAAATCTGAACTCAGCACTCTCTGAACTTCCAGTCCATACAGTTGCTCTTCATCCTTAAAGCAAGACCAGACGAATCGCAGAAAGTGTCTGGGAATTCCAGAAATCCGCTTTTATCCTTTAACTCGTATGCACCACACAAAAAGAGGACAGAACGTCAGCTCTCAAGAAGAGGGACAAAGGTGGCAGGATGGTTTAGACGTTCGCCTGCCAATGACTAAAGTCGAAGTTCCAGGGTTCGTTTTCTGTTGAGGACTGGACTTTTCTCTTCAGTTTGACCGGAAAATCGAACTGAACGTCTAGTCCTTTGAAAAGGGACGAAAAACGATTCAAACGCGTGTTCCTTCTGGACCGTGCATGCTAAAAGATCCCCCGGCAGTTGGAAATCGTGAAGAGCAGGGCATTCCCCGGCTGCCAAGGCATAAAATATTGGTTTAGATAGGTCCATTTCCCAGGTCCTTCCCCTTAAAGGCCAAGGGCCTTCTTGCCTTTCTGGAGTCTGGGTAAAAAAAAAAAAAGGAGTGGCGCTGCACCGCGGCGACCTCTTTCAAGTGGGAGAGGCAGCCCGAGTTCCACATGGTAATATTATTTGTGACAAAATGGATATGACTAATAAATAATGAATGATAAACAAAGCAAAAACCCAGCACCGTCAGAAATGTTCCTGCTGATGACATCAATGTTTATGTCGTGTGTGGTGCTATCAAGGATGGCTGTGTGCTCTGTTACTGTGCACAGACATCAAAGATCATTGACCACAGAATGGAGACACATGTGTCACTGACTTTTTTACTTCCATATTGTGGGCTGTGAGAATTGGAGAGGAGTGGTGTCCTCATGTTTCAAGTAACCGTTAACACGCAGGAGACCTTGGATTTGATCCCAAATCAAAGAAAGATTTTTGACTCCTCCTCTCCCCCAATCCCCACCACTTCTACCCCCGAACCAGATTTCATCGGTTGTCTGACTGTTAGGTTTCTGGATAAATCTATAAACTGAAATTGAAAATGCAGTATGTGTTCGATACATGCATTCAAATATGACAAGAAAGCAATTGTCCCTTGAAAATTCCGAGGGAAAGTCCACTTTAGTAGAAAATTTTGTTTGAAAGTCCACTTTTATAGAAAAAGAAGGGGGGGGGGGGGGGGGGGGGGAACATGCTCGCACATAAAAAAAGAGTGGAAAAAAATATCGTTATCATGGAAAGCGCAAGCCACATTTCACTCGGGAAAATCCCATTGCGATGAAAAGAATCTGCCTTGTCTGTCTGCATATGTCTTCTTGTCTGCGTGCCTGTCCGTCTGCTAATCTGTTTCCCTCTATTTCAAGACATCATGTCTGTTAATCTGTTTCCTTCTCTTTCAAGGTATCATGTCTGTTAATCTGTTTCCTTCTCTTTCAAGGTATCATGTCTGTTAATCTGTTTCCTTCTCTTTCAAGGTATCATGTCTGTTAATCTGTTTCCTTCTCTTTCAAGGTATCATGTCTGTTAATCTGTTTCCCTCTCTTTCAAGACATCATGTCTGTTAATCTGTTTCCTTCTCTTTCAAGGTATCATGTCTGTTAATCTGTTTCCCTCTCTTTCAAGACATCATGTCTGTTAATCTGTTTCCTTCTCTTTCAAGGTATCATGTCTGTTAATCTGTTTCCTTCTCTTTCAAGGTATCATGTCTGTTAATCTGTTTCCTTCTCTTTCAAGACATCATGTCTGTTAATCTGTTTCCTTCTCTTTCAAGGTATCATGTCTGTTAATCTGTTTCCTTCTCTTTCAAGGTATCATGTTTGTTAATCTGTTTCCTTCTCTTTCAAGGTATCATGTTTGTTAATCTGTTTCCTTCTCTTTCAAGACATCATGTCTGTTAATCTGTTTCCTTCTCTTTCAAGGTATCATGTCTGTTAATCTGTTTCCTTCTCTTTCAAGACATCATGTCTGTTAATCTGTTTCCTTCTCTTTCAAGACATCATGTCTGTTAATCTGTTTCCTTCTCTTTCAAGACATCATGTCTGTTAATCTGTTTCCTTCTCTTTCAAGACATCATGTCTGTTAATCTGTTTCCTTCTCTTTCAAGACATCATGTCTGTTAATCTGTTTCCTTCTCTTTCAAGGTATCATGTCTGTTAATCTGTTTCCTTCTCTTTCAAGGTATCATGTCTGTTAATCTGTTTCCTTCTCTTTCAAGGTATCATGTCTGTTAATCTGTTTCCTTCTCTTTCAAGACATCATGTCTGTTAATCTGTTTCCTTCTCTTTCAAGGTATCATGTCTGTTAATCTGTTTCCTTCTCTTTCAAGACATCATGTCTGTTAATCTGTTTCCTTCTCTTTCAAGACATCATGTCTGTTAATCTGTTTCCTTCTCTTTCAAGACATCATGTCTGTTAATCTGTTTCCTTCTCTTTCAAGGTATCATGTCTGTTAATCTGTTTCCTTCTCTTTCAAGACATCATGTCTGTTAATCTGTTTCCTTCTCTTTCAAGACATCATGTCTGTTAATCTGTTTCCTTCTCTTTCAAGACATCATGTCTGTTAATCTGTTTCCTTCTCTTTCAAGGTATCATGTCTGTTAATCTGTTTCCTTCTCTTTCAAGGTATCATGTCTGTTAATCTGTTTCCTTCTCTTTCAAGACATCATGTCTGTTAATCTGTTTCCTTCTCTTTCAAGACATCATGTCTGTTAATCTGTTTCCTTCTCTTTCAAGACATCATGTCTGTTAATCTGTTTCCTTCTCTTTCAAGGTATCATGTCTGTTAATCTGTTTCCTTCTCTTTCAAGGTATCATGTCTGTTAATCTGTTTCCTTCTCTTTCAAGACATCATGTCTGTTAATCTGTTTCCTTCTCTTTCAAGGTATCATGTCTGTTAATCTGTTTCCTTCTCTTTCAAGGTATCATGTCTGTTAATCTGTTTCCTTCTCTTTCAAGGTATCATGTCTGTTAATCTGTTTCCTTCTCTTTCAAGGTATCATGTCTGTTAATCTGTTTCCTTCTCTTTCAAGGTATCATGTCTGTTAATCTGTTTCCTTCTCTTTCAAGGTATCATGTCTGTTAATCTGTTTCCTTCTCTTTCAAGGTATCATGTCTGTTAATCTGTTTCCTTCTCTTTCAAGGTATCATGTCTGTTAATCTGTTTCCTTCTCTTTCAAGGTATCATGTCTGTTAATCTGTTTCCCTCTCTTTCAAGGTATCATGTCTGTTAATCTGTTTCCCTCTCTTTCAAGGTATCATGTCTGTTAATCTGTTTCCTTCTCTTTCAAGGTATCATGTCTGTTAATCTGTTTCCTTCTCTTTCAAGGTATCATGTCTGTTAATCTGTTTCCTTCTCTTTCAAGGTATCATGTCTGTTAATCTGTTTCCTTCTCTTTCAAGACATCATGTCTGTTAATCTGTTTCCTTCTCTTTCAAGGTATCATGTCTGTTAATCTGTTTCCTTCTCTTTCAAGGTATCATTTCCTTCCCTCCACTCCTTCCTGTTACTTCAATATTTACATGAACGTTATTGAACCCATTACCATCTGATCTTGCAGCTCATCTCATTCTGACCAAACAGTTCTTCATCCTTAGAGTGAAGTTAGACGGATAAAAAAGGAGCTTTGAAGCTAAAGCTCCCTTTTGCCTCACTTTAATTCTCTGGCAACACACAAAAAGGACGAATAGTAATATCCGGAGTCGAGCGAACCCCTCCCCCCCCCCCCCCGCCCCCGGTGTTAGAAATCCTTATCCCCACAAACCAGAATGTCCATGCTATGTGTGATGATGTCAAAGACGGCTATGGGTTCCATTTTGTGTGTTATGATGTCAAAGACGGCTATGGGTTCCATTCTGTGTGTGATGATGTCAAAGATGGCTATGGGTTCCATAGTGTGTGATGATGTCAAAGATGGCTGTGGGTTCCATAGTGTGTGATGATGTCAAAGATGGCTGTGGGTTCCATAGTGTGTGTGATGATGTCAAAGATGGCTATGGGTTCCATAGTGTGTGTGATGATGTCAAAGATGGCTGTGGGTTCCATTCTGTGTGCGATGATGTCAAAGATGGCATGGGTTCCATTCTGTGTGTGATGATGTCAAAGATGGCTGTGGATTCCATTCTGTGTGTGATGATGTCAAAGATGGCTGTGGGTTCCATTCTGTGTGTGATGATGTCAAAGATGGCTGTGGGTTCCATACTATATGTGATGATGTCAAAGACGGCTTTGGGTTCCATTCTGTGTGTGATGATGCCAAAGATGGCTGTGGGTTCCATACTATGTGTGATGATGTCAAAGATGGCTGTGGGTTCCATTCTGTGTGTGATGATGTCAAAGACGGCTTTGGGTTCCATTCTGTGTGTGATGATGTCAAAGATGGCTGTGGGTTCCATTCTGTATGTGATGTCAAAGATGGCTGTGGGTTCCATTCTGTATGTGATGATGTCAAAGACAGCATGGGTTCCATTCTGTATGTGATGGTGCCAAAGATGACTGTGGGTTCCATACTATATGTAATGACGTTAAAGACGGCTTTGGGTTCCGTTCTTGTGTGTGATGATGTCAAAGACGGCATGGGTTCCATTCTGATGTGTGATGATGTCCAAAGAATGGCTGTGGGTTCCTTCTGTATGTGATGGTGTCAAAGATGGCTGTGGGTTCCATTCTGTGTGTGATGGTGTCAAAGATGGCTGTGGGTTCCATTCTGTATGTGATGATGTCAGAGATGGCTGTGGGTTCCATAGTGTGTGTGATGATGTCAAAGATGGCTGTGGGTTCCATTCTGTATGTGATGATGTCAAAGATGGCTGTGTGTTCCATACTATGTGTGATGATGTCAAAGATGGCTATGGGTTCCATTCTGTATGTGATGATGTCAGAGATGGCTGTGGGTTCCATAGTGTGTGTGATGATGTCAAAGATGGCTGTAGGTTCCATTCTGTATGTGATGATGTCAAAGATGGCTGTGTGTTCCATAGTATGTGTGATGATGTCAAAGATGGCTGTGGGTTCCATTCTGTATGTGATGTCAAAGATGGCTGTGGGTTCCATTCTGTATGTGATGATGTCAAAGACAGCATGGGTTCCATTCTGTATGTGATGGTGCCAAAGATGACTGTGGGTTCCATACTATATGTAATGACGTTAAAGACGGCTTTGGGTTCCGTTCTGTGTGTGATGATGTCAAAGACGGCATGGGTTCCATTCTGTGTGTGATGATGTCAAAGATGGCTGTGGGTTCCATTCTGTGTGTGATGGTGTCAAAGATGGCTGTGGGTTCCATTCTGTGTGTGATGGTGTCAAAGATGGCTGTGGGTTCCATTCTGTATGTGATGATGTCAGAGATGGCTGTGGGTTCCATAGTGTGTGTGATGATGTCAAAGATGGCTGTGGGTTCCATTCTGTATGTGATGATGTCAAAGATGGCTGTGTGTTCCATACTATGTGTGATGATGTCAAAGATGGCTATGGGTTCCATTCTGTATGTGATGATGTCAGAGATGGCTGTGGGTTCCATAGTGTGTGTGATGATGTCAAAGATGGCTGTGGGTTCCATTCTGTATGTGATGATGTCAAAGATGGCTGTGTGTTCCATACCGTGTGTGTGATGATGTCAAAGACGGCATGGGTTCCATACTATATATGATGATGTCAAAGATGGCTGTGGGTTCCATAGTGTGTGTGATGATGTCAAAGATGGCTGTGGGTTCCATACTGTATGTGATGATGTCAAAGATGGCTGTGGGTTCCATAGTGTGTGTGATGATGTCAAAGATGGCTGTGGGTTCCATTCTGTATGTGATGATGTCAAAGATGGCTGTGGGTTCCATAGTGTGTGTGATGATGTCAAAGACGGCATGGGTTCCATACTATATGTGATGATGTCAAAGATGGCTGTGGGTTCCATAGTGTGTGTGATGGTGTCAAAGATGGCTGTGGGTTCCATTCTGTATGTGATGGTGTCAAAGATGGCTGTGGGTTCCATACTGTGTGTGATGATGTCAAAGACGGCATGGGTTCCATACTATATGTGATGATGTCAAAGATGGCTGTGGGTTCCATAGTGTGTGTGATGATGTCAAAGATGGCTGTGGGTTCCATACTGTGTGTGATGATGTCAAAGATGGCTATGGGTTCCATACTGTGTGTGATGATGTCAGAGATGGCTATGGGCTCCATTCTGTGTGTGATGATGTCAAAGATGGCTATGGGTTCCATTCTGTGTGTGACGATGTCAAAGATGGCTGTGAGCCCTGTAACTGCTCACAAAGGCCAAGGATCACTGATCAAACAGCAGACTCGCTTGTACCACAAACAGCGTTGCTTCCATCTTCATGGGGTTGTGAGAATTGAAATGATATGGTGCCCCTATAACTCGAGCACACATCTAGGATGCTAGGAGCATTGGGTTTGATCCCAGATCAAACAAACAAACGAAACGATTTTTGACCCATCTTCCTTTCCGACTTTACCCTTGAACTGGATATTAGTCGTTTAGATAAATCCTTGAAATGGAGTTCAAAGTGCAGCATGAGTTTGACAAACTGTTTAAAATGACATAAAAGCGATTGTCCATGGAAAATTATATGAGAAAATCATCTAAATCATCTTTCATAAACAAACAAACAAACAAACAAACAAACAAACAAACAAACAAACAAACACTCAACATCCTTGGAAAATATTGTGGAAAAAAATCACTTTCATAGAAAAATACAAATACACACATAGAGAAAAGAGTGGGAAAACATTTCTTTGCAAATAGTCACTTGG
>JAPXFY010000022.1:23320545-23325545 GCA_030674185.1 Monoplex corrugatus
GGTCAGACTTCTGTGGGATTCACTCTATCACATATCGACTCTCTCCCTCCCTCCCTCCCTCCCTCCCTCTCTCTCTCTCTCTCTCTTTCTCTCAGTTTACCTGTCTTTACAGACTTCACTTCTCACGCTCCATTCCTCACTTCCACATCAATAATTACATGACCATCTCTGAAGTCACAGTTCATCGTCATATTCTCGAGGAAACAACACTTCATCTTCAGAACAGTTCTAGACAGGTTAAAAGGCGAGTGTAGTTGACACTGAACTTCCTTTTCGTACCCTTTTAACGTTCTGGTGTCACATGAAAAGAGGATAGAAAGTCAATTCATCAGCCAAGCGAAAAAACCCCACCTTCAAAAATCCTCTTGCTGACCAGCAGACTATTCAGATTGTGCTTGATGATGTCCAAGATTGTGCCTCGTCACGCTCTCCATAGACCAAGGGTGACTGGCCACAAAGTGGACTCATACATCTGATTGATAGGTTCATTTTCAGTGTAATGGGTACTGACAGTTGGAATTTATAGAGCATTCACTTAGAATGCAAGAGGCCTTGGGTTCGATCCCAAATTAAACAAAGTCACCTCTACCCTGCTCCGCCAAAACTAGGTTTTCAGCGGTATCCTAGGCATTGGTCTTTCATATGAGCCAAGTCATGTGAGGTTTGGAGCGTAGAATATGCTTGACATGGTTATTTGAAACAAGACACGTGAGATTTCATGACCTGACGTGGAGAGGTAAGTTCACTATGATAATGTTTAAAATGAAGTGTTTTTATTTAGATGATGGTTTTCTGAAAGTGCAGTTTTATATTTCGTATAGATCTATGTATGATTGCATAATAAAGACAAACAGCTCTTTCTTTTAATAGAACCTCATTCGTGCTTTCGAACAAGTTTTAAATGATGGTTCGTTTAGTTTTAATAGACTCATTCGTGCTTTCGAACGCCCTTTTATACCGTCTAAGGTTTGGCTTGAGTTGGAGTACATGCAGGGCAGAGATATTTGATTAAGCTGTTTGACTGTCAATGATAGCAGGTGCAAAGCTCCAAATCGCCATTAAGGACGTTACTGCTAAGCGCTTTGTGCAGTGCTAAAGATCGCTCCGATTCAATTGCTAGGACAGATTTTGTGCGGCTTAGGATGTGCCTAAGTGCGATTACTCCTTGAAGAAATCCCAACCCAAACTCCGAACTGCCTGACGGCAACATTTCTGTGGATTTCCTGAATCACATTATCGACTCTCTTTCTCTCTCTCTCTCTCTCTCTATCTCTCTCTGTGTCTGTCTCTGTCTCTCTTGTCTCTCTCTTTGTCTCTCTCTCTGTGTTCTCATCATCTAATTCTATCTATACTAGCTAGCTATGTCTGCCTGTCTGCCTGCCTGTCATCTATCTATCTATCTATCTATCTATCTATCTATCTATATCTATCTATCTATCTATCTATCTGTCTTTCTGTCTGTCTGCCTGCCTGTCTGTCTGCCCCCCCCCCTCTCTCTGTGCCTGCTTACCTACCTGCCTGCCAGTCTATCTATCTGCCGATCTATCTAGCTAGCTTGCTAGCTGTTTATCTGTCAGTCTATATCTATCTATCTGTCTGTCTGTCTGTCTGTCTAGTAGCTAGCCATCTGACTGCCTGTGTGTCTGTCTCTTTGTCTGTTTGTCTATCTGTATATCTGTCTGCTTATCTCTCTATCCAGACTTCATTTCCCACGTTTAACGCCTTGGTTTCCCAGCAATAGTCACGTGATATCTCTGAGCCTGATACAGAGAGAGAGAGAGAGAGGAGGGGGGGGGGGGGGATTCAAATTCAGATTTTGATGTTGTTTTACTGATTTAGATCTTAGCGCTTTACGAAGGGGTGTGAAATAAAAAAAATTAATCATGTTTGGCACGGAGAGAGAAAGAGAGAGAGAGAGAGGGGGGGATGGTGGAGGGAGGAAGGAAAGGGGGATTAAAGGAAAAGTCTGGGAGACTCTGAAGCTCCTTGTTGTATCTCTTTCACTCTGTGCCACCACACGAAAAGGGACAGAAAGTCAAATCACCAGTCAAGCAAAAACCCACCACCGTGAGAAATGAACCCGAGTATGTATGTATGTGTAATATATAATTATATATTCAGATTTTGATTCAGATTCAGATTTTGACTTTGGTTTACTGATTTAGATTGTGGCCCCTTACAGAAGGAACAGTTTTCAGGAGAGAGAGAGAGAGAGAGAGAGAGAGAGAGAGAGAGAGAGAGAGAGAGAGAGAGAGAGAGAGAGAGAGAGAGAGAGAGAGAGAGAGAGAGAGAGAGAGAAAATTGAAATTCAGATTCCGATGTTGGTTTACTGATTCAGATTGTAACCCCATGCAAAAGGAACAACAGTTTCCAGGAGTGAGGAAGGGGCGGACAGAAAGAGGGGGGGGGGGGGGGAGGGACGACAGTGGACAGATAGATAGAAGATTGAAATTCAGATTCTGATGTTGGTTTACTGATCTAAATCTTAACTCCCTTACGAAGGGGTATGAAATAAGCAATTTTCAATCATATGTTTGGCGAAGGGGGATAGGAGGGGGAAGAGAGAGAGAGAGAGAGGGGAGGGAGGGAGGGAGGGAGGAATTAAGCGAAGAGTCTGGAAACTGTGAAGCTCTTTGTTGTATCCCTTTCACTCTGCAGAGCCGTTTGAAAAGAGGACAGAAAGTCAAATCACCAGTCAAGCAAAAACCCACCACCGCCACCGTCAGAAACGCTGCTGCCGCCAACCAGACATCTCCATATTCGTCTGATAGTTTGAAAGATAGCTATTGACTCTGTCGCCGCTGACACATCAAGGGTCAGTGGCTACAGAGTGAAATCGGGTTCCATCACTGACAGGATCGTTTCTCTCTGGCCAGACTTGAGAGAATTGTCCCTCCACAGCTCCAGGCGTTCATGCTTAGATGTAGAAATGTACGTGTAAAGTGGCGTCCTTTTTTTATTCAGATCATAGTTCCCTGCCAGTACACTTTTTTTTCTTTTCTTCTTTTTTTTTCTTCTTTTTTGTTGTTGTCAGTGTTCCTTCTCCTCTCCTCAAAACAAATCAGAGTATAGCTTGTTTAAAAAAAAAAAAAAAAAAAGGTCAGAGTGCATGATCAAGGAAACAAACGATTTATCACTTCAATACTGTATATGCAAATATTTTAAAAGGCCCCCTTTTTTTTTTATCATACCGTAGGTGGTTTTTCATAAACGTTTTGGTGTTGATGACATTATATTTATAGTTTCAAATCTACAGATATGTGTTTCCTATGCAAAGATATTTCATACCTTATATGTATGTCTCATAATAGAGATAAGATATTTTTCTATGCAAAGATATTTCACACCTTATATGATGTCTCATAAACGTTTTGGTGATGGTGATATCATGACGCTCGTTTCAAAAAAATCTGGTGGCATGATTTTCTTGGCCTGCCTAAAATTTATCTGTCTATCTAAGGTATTCATGGTACCGTGGTTTGGTTGGTTCTTTTGATAGAGCCGTGGACTCTACATCTGGCATTCAGTTCCAGCCCGCACCATTTAAAACTAGTTGGTCGCTGCCCATCTTAATCTTTCTGGCATTGAGCTTAGTGTTTCATAGGCTCTTCTTCTCGCTTTTTTTTCAAGACCTTGCCAGCGAGTAGGGTTTTACCCAGGCTTAGGGATATATGTATATGTATATATATATATATATATATATACGAGTATATATATATACACATATATATCTATCTATCCATATATATATATATACATATATATATGTATATATATATTATATGTGTATACATATATATATATATTATATATACATATATATATGTATATATATATTATATGTGTATACATATATATATATATATATATTGTGTTGTGTTGTGTGTGTGTGTGTGGTGAGAGAGAGAGAGAGAGAAAGAGAAAGAGAGAGAATGATTCTGTCCTTGTCAGTATGCCCAGTTAAAATTTGTAATTTCTATTTCCATTCATTCTCCTGACCCCCCCCCCCCCACACACACACACAAACACAAACACACACTCTCGCGCGCACACACATACACACACACCACACTCTTTCTCTCTTTCTGTGTATCTCTGTTTCTCTCTGCTTCTCTCTCTGTCTCTCTCTCTGTCTCTCTCTCTGTCTCTCTCTCTCCTTCACACACACACACACACACACCACACACACACACACACACACACACACACACACACACACACACACACACCACACACACACACACACACACACTTTCTCTCCTTTTCTTTTCTTTCGTGCGCATTTTCAGTTTCTCTTTTTATCTCTCGTGGTTGTATTCATCCATCTCCCTGTTGCGCCTAATCCCACTCTGTGACCTCTTCTTCGTGTAGTTCTGTTTGATCCTAGTTCTCATCTCCTGGTTTAATAAACAGATCTGTTCGTCCGTCCTCCTAGAGAGACCAGCGGAATAAAACGAAGAATCTGAGAGACTTGAAAGCTTTTCTCTTGTACCTCCATGATTCCCTGGGATCACAAGCAAAGGGACAGGAAGCGGAATCCCACCACTGTCAGAAATCCTCCTCTCAACAAGCAGGTTCTCCGTATTTGTCAAACAACTTCAAACATGGCTCTCAAACCTTTTTGCTCCCCCACACAGATCCAGGGGTCGCCTACCACAGAGTGGGGTCACTTACGTCACTGACATGGCCGCTTCTATCATTGTGAAATAAAAAAAATAGTTTGTCAGAGTCCATGAGTTCATAATGACATAGGAAATACTTTTTTTGTTGTTGTTGTCAGAATCCGTGAGTTCACGATAAGTTAGGATACTTTTGTTTTCTTTCGTTCGAACGTATGGAAAGATCACAGAAATATTTTATCTGTCACATTAATTTCCATCTCCTTTCAGTGTCTTTAGTTACAAACCAAATAGGCATTCTTGTTTTAGGTATCATGGATATAACTACATTCATCGGCCATCAGGTAACAGTGACTGATTTACGTACTGATTATTACATCA
>JAPXFY010000022.1:23330545-23343045 GCA_030674185.1 Monoplex corrugatus
AACGAGTTTTGCAGTTGTTTCCACAGAGAGATACTTCTTGATCAGGCTTATACCATGGAGGTGATAGTAGCAAGATCTGGCAGTTTGAGAAACAAAGTTGTTCATGGAGAGGGTAGAGTCAATGCAGACACCAAGGTTTTTAGCTGAATCAGAAATTGGGACTGATGTGTTACATAATGGGAGAGAAAGAGGAGGCAGCTGAGAAAGTTTCTGACGGGTGCCAATGAGGATAGCTTCTGTCTTGTCATCATTTAGCTGAAGTTTGTTGTATGTCATCCAATTTTTAATGTCCGAGTAACACTCAGTGGTGCGAGTCAGGAGGCGCTGTATATTGTCAGGTGAGTCACTGTCTTGAAGTTGGGTGTCATCAGCATAGAAGTGGTGTTTTATAGAGTGGAAGTTGATGATGGTGGACAGGGGGAAGGTGTAAAGAGTGAAAAGAACAGGACCAAGGACAGATCCTTGTGGAACACCACAGGTCAGGTATGCAGGTTGAGAGTAAGTGCCATTGATGAGAACAGTTTGTTTTCTGTTTGATAGATATGAAGTGAACCAGGAGAGAGCAATGTCAGAGATGCCAAAAGTATGATGAAGTCTAGAAAGGAGAATACCATGATCAATGGTATCAAAGGCTGCAGATAGATCAAGGAGTGTGAGGAGAGAGACTTTGCCAGTATCAGTTGCAAGGAGGAGATTGTTGAGAATGTGTAGGAAGGCAGTTTCAGTGCTATGGCACTGGCGGTAGGCTGACTGGAAAGGATTGAGGAGATTGTTGGCAGACAGGTGAGAGTTCAGTTGGTTGAGGACAACTTTTTCAAGCAGTTTTGACAAGAAAGAGAGATTAGAGATAGGCCGGTAATTTTTCAGTTCATTTGGGTCTAAATTGTATTTCTTGAGGAGAGGGTGAACAATAGCAGACTTGAAAGAATCTGGGACAGTTCCAGTTTGGAGAGAAGTGTTGATGATGTCAGTGATGAATGGAAGGAGCGTAGGGAGACAGTCAGAGTAGAGAGAACCTGGAAGAGGATCCAGTTCGCAGGTTTTGAACGACATGGATCTGATTGTGTTGAGAATTTCTTCTTGTGAGACTGGGGTAAAAGTAGTAAGAGGTGTGCCAGAGAAGGAAGGGTCAGGTGGGCATGGTTGACAGGGTGTCCTGTCAAGCCTGTCACGAAGAGTTTGTATTTTGGTGGTGAAATACTTGGAGAATACAGATGGGAGTTCTTCATTTGTATGTTTTGTTGGGAGAGGTAAATCTTTTCGTGTGCCAAGGAGATGATTCATGGTTGTAAAGAGTTCTTTTGAAGAAGAGGCATTCAGGATTTTGGTTTGGAAATAGCTTGTTTTTGCAGATGCAATGAGGGTGGATACTTTTGTTTTAGAGGCTTGGAAAAGTTGCCTATTTACAGTGAGTTTGGATTTGCGCCAGCGGCGCTCTGCTCTGCGGCGGGCACGTTTTGCACAGGCAATCTCATGAGTGAGCCAGCGGGTAGGGGGGCGGTCAGGTAAAAGACGGGTTGTGGCTGGAGCATGAGTGTCCAGAAGATGGTGGAGAGTAGTATAGAATTCATCGGCAAGGTTATGTGACTTTTCAGAAAGGAGACGGAAGGCATCAGATGAAAATGTGGAGAGGTCGATAGATTTGAGATTGCGTCGAGTCACTGTGCGCATGGTACGGGAAGGAGGAGGAATGTCGAGAGAACAGAGAATTGCAGAGTGGTCAGATGGAAGGGCTGAAGTTAGATGGGTAGAAAGAACTAAGCAGTTGTCAGTAGCTGAATTGTGGTGATCACGAGAAATGATCCAGTCAAGAATGTGACCTTTTTGATGGGTTGGTTCAGAAATGTGTTGAGTCATATTGTGATTGGACAGAGAGTTGATGATATGTCTTGTGTCATAACGGTGAGTGTTGTCATAGTGGACATTGATGTCACCTAGAATGATGAGATTTCCAGGTAAGAGGCAGTAGTAATCAAGAAGTTGATCAAAGTCAGAGAGAAACATGGATGTGGTGAGCTTGTTGGCAGAGCTAGGTGGAGGTCGATAGACACTGGAGAAGGTGATGGGGTGAGGGGTGGATTGGAAGGATACTTCAACGTGCTCGAAAGAAGGATGGGAGAAAGGCAGAGACTGCGAGAAAGACAGACGGGAATGGAGTGAGTCGTTGTAGAGGATGGCGATACCACCACTTCGGGATGAGCGATGGAAAGAAGCAAGCCTGTAACCACTCGGAGTGAGACTCGCATGTATAGGTTCATGACCAAGGGGGTTAAGCCATGTTTCGGTGATAAAAGCAATGTCAACATGCTCATCTGCGATAAAGTCAGCAATGACATCGGCTTTGCCATCAGTGCATGTTGACTGAGCGTTAAAAAGGCATAGTTTTAGTTTATCACAATGCGGCAGCCGAGGTGGAGACGAAGGCAGCACCGACGGGACAGAAGACGAAGGCGACACCAGCGGGGCAGAAGATGAAGGCAGCAACGACGGGACAGAAGACGAAGGAGGCACCCGCAGGACAGAAGACGAAGGCGGCACCAGTGGGACAGAAGACAAAGGCAGCACCAGCGGGACAGAAGATGAAGGCAGCGACGGCGGGACAGAAGACGAAAGCGGCACCGGCGAGACAGAAGGCGAAGGCAGCACCGGCGGGACAGAAGGCGAAGGCGAAGACGGCAGAGGAGGAGATGAAGTTTGCAGCAGCAAGGTCGAGTGCAGGGGCAGTGGAGGAGACGAAGAAGCAGAAGAGTGGTGTCGGACTGGCACAGCAGGAGGCAGATTGTGCCAAAATCGGTGGAGACATCCACCACGACAGGATCGCGCAGTGCGGGGCTTAGGACACAGCTCCAGTGTTCGTATGCGCTGGTAGACGCCTCCAACGAGGTAGCACTTGCTGTGTTTAAAAAGTGTCAGTCCAATTTGTTTTATAAAAGACGGGTCCATAATTGCGAGCCAGTCAGGAGAGGAAGACACTTGCAGGTTGGTGTGTGGGTTGGTCAGTTCACAACACTTAAAACCAGAGAACACAAAGGTTTGGGAAAGCTGTAGCGTTGGGCGAACACAGTAGGCTAAAATGTAAACACAGTTCACAGATAAAATGTCCGACTTGAGCGGCTGAATTAAAATGATGAAAAGTAGGTAAAAAACTTTAAAATCAGATTATCTGGTAAAATATTCAAAATTAAAAAAAAAATTTTTACATCACCATGTGTCGGGATTTAAAAGCAACAAACTGATACAAAATTCAATGCATAAAATCAAATAGAACCACGATAAAATCACTGTAAAACACCACACACACTTTTGCTGCCTGCTGGCGCGACATCTACTCACACAGATGTGTGTGAGTAATCGTGTGTGTGTGTGTGTGTGTGTGTGTGTGTGTGTGTGTGTGTGTGTGTGTGTGTGTGTGTGTGTGTGTGTGTGTGTGTGTGTGTGTATGTTTGTACGTTTGTTCGTGTGTGCGTGTGTAACTGTCTGCATTTGTGTAAGTAAGTGCGCGCGCCGCGCGGTGTGTGTGTGTGTACGTTTGTACGTGTGTACGTGTGTGTGTGTGAAAAGTAAGTTTGCATTACGCTATGGTTGATTGATGCTTTCAGTTTGAAGTTTCAGAGGCAACGTATCGTAATGAAATATACTGTGTTGCATTGTTTCGTGCCATGCTGTGTTGTGTTGCATCGTATTGTACAAAACTGCATTGTATGTTACTGTATACTACTGCATTAGATTGTATAGTATTGCATTGTATAGGACAGCATTGTATTGTAGTACATATATTGCAATGTACTCTTGCCAGAACAAAAGTAACATTGGAGATAGCTAAATGGACATCTGGAACTAGAAACGGACAAAATAAGATCAGAACACGTATTTAATGGAACAAACACGACAGGCACGAATTTTCGGCTAACTGGCCTTTGTCAAGCGTAAACAAATGACAACAAAGAATAGATACACAAAATTTGCTGGGGAAAAAGCAGAAGACTTCAGTAACATTTTATTGAGGATGAGAAAACGTTTTAGTTATATCTGACCGAGTGCATCGCTTTGTCTGTAGGAAGAAAAGGGCCGAAAATTTGCGCCTGTCGTATTTTGTTAGATCAAATGAGGGTTCTGATCCTGTTTATGTGTGTTTCTGTTTCCTGTGTATTTGAAAGCTGGCAAATACGTTGATTGATATAACATGGAAGTTATTCAACATGCTTTTTTGTAAAAAAAAAAAACTATCTGGAAGTCATTGACACGTGTTTTTTGTGTGGTAAAAATATAGTATCTGGAAATTGTATAACATGCTTTTTGTAAAAAAAATATTACATGGAAGTGTTTCATTATCTTTTGTGTAAAAATAGTACATGGAAATCATTCAACATGTTTTTTAAATACTACGTGGAAGTAACTCAACATTTATTTGTAAAAATACTGCATGGAAATCATTCAACATTTATTTTGTCAAAAAATAATACATGGAAGTCATTCAACATGTTTTTGTTGTGGTACAAACACGACATGGAAAGCGTTTAATATGTTTTTGTGATAATACAACATACAAGTCATTCATCACATCTTTTTTTAAATACTACATGGAAATTGTTGAGCTTTTTTTTTGTAAGAATACTACATGGGAGTTATTTAACAATTTTCTTTTAACATTGTATGAAAGTCATTCAACTCTTTTTTTTATACAAATACCATACCACATGGAAGTCCTTCACATATGTTTTGGGTAAAGATACGCCATGGAAATGGTTCAGCATCTTTTATTTGAGACAATACAACATGCAAGTCGTTCAAAATATTTTTTTTACAAAGCTTTTACATGGAAATTGTTCAACGTGTGTTTTTAATAACATGGGAGTCGTTCAATATGGTTTTTGTGTGTGTGTGTGTAAAATGGAAATCATTCAGCATGTTTTTGATACCTCACGGAGGTAGTTCGACATGTTTTTGTAAAAGTAGTACACGAAAGTCGTTTAACATGTTTTCATTAGGTACACGTTTTAGACACAGCTGGCACATTGCAGATCTCTGTCCATATACGCTCAGTTTCATGTAATTGAAGTTTCAGTCACATATAAACTGCACTTTTTCAACGTACGTGAATAGTCCAAAGACTTGCTCAGTTAGAAGACGTTCAATCCCGCCCATCCCACGACCCACCTCATTTCGAAAGAAAATTATGAAAGGAAAAACACACATACACGCACGCACGTACACACACGCACGTGCGCGCGCACACAAACACACACGCACGCACGCACGCACGCACGCACGTGCACACACACTTACATAATGCACAGAAAGAACTAGAAATGCGACAGACACATTCACCCACACACATATGCGTACACACATACACATTCACACAAACGTACACATATACACATACATTCACACAAACATACACACGTAATTATGCACGAAACACATACAGACACATCATACATGCACGCAGACTCTTTTCGTGTCTTTCACACACAGACACAGACACACAAAGACACTTACGGACAGACAGGCAGACAGACAGACAAATAGACAGACAGACAGACAGACAGACACACACATACACACACACACACACACTCTCTCTCTGTGTCACACACACACACACACACAAACACGCACACACACACACACACACACACACACACACACACACACACACACACACACACACACACACACACACACACACACACACACACACAAGAATGGAAAAATACAGAAGAAACGGATTGGGTAAATAAATGAATGAAGGCATGAAGGAAAAAATAAGGAAACGCAGAAACAAAGGTACAGGAACAGAAAAGGAAAAACACAGAAAGAAAAGCAGAAAGATAAGGTGAGAAAAGACAAAAAGCTTGAATAGAAGGAAATGAGAGGAACAGAGAGGAACAGCAACTGACAGCAAGGGAGTGCGGCAGAATGAAAGAGAGAGAGAGAGAGAGAGAGAGAGAGAGAGAGAGAGAGAAAAAGAGAGAGAGAGAGAGAGAGAAGAAGAAGAAGAAGAAGAAGAGGAAGAAGAAAGGAACCTCAGAGAGTGAATGAACGAAAGAAACTGATTTTGGCAGGCCCCTGAGGCTTGCGCATCACTGGGGTAACGAGAATGAGAAAAACTCAAAACACCTTTAATTACGCTGTCCAAACACTGAGACCTGAAATAAACAAACAAACAGTCCAACAAATAAACATCTGTTCCAACTGCGAGGAAGCCAAGTGCCCATTCTCACATTCTTGATTGGATATATGGTTTTCGATCTGAAAGCACAGAGAGAGAGAGGGGGGGGGGACAAAGAGACAGAGCAAAAGTGTCAGAGAGAGAGAGAGAGAGAGAGAGAGAGAGAGAGAGAGAGAGAGAGAGAGAGAGAGAGAGAGAATCAGACATTTATTCAGTAAGGCCAAAGCCCCATTTGAAGGGGTGTGAACATATTATCAACATTATGCAAACACAAAATGAAATGATAGTCGTTCTTGGACAATGCATACGTCCAATATTTTGGCATAATTACAATATAGGACCCGCAGTCAAACTTCAATAATAGAATAGGAACGTATAAACAGGTTTGACAGTGTGGAAGTGTTTCTATTAACAGCAATGTTTCTGGTCATATTTTAGAGGCCTTGATTGTGATGGGGTGATAATTGTGGTGGTGATGAAAATGGGAGTCCCCATTGATGACGGTGATGATAACGACAAAGATGATAAGGATGTTGGTAATAATGATGATAGTGATGATGTTTTAAATCGCCGTATTTCAATAGAAGAAGTTTTATTATAAAGAAAACTGAAATGTGGAAAAGTAGCAGAACCAGATTGTATAATTGGGGAGTTCTTGAAAAATGGAGGAGGTGAGGTGGTGAGACATCGTACTGAAACAAGAAGGGGGAAGAAGAAAGATTATATTACAGAAACATAGTATGAAAGCAATCTAATAAGTAAGAACGATATAAACACATAAAAAACAAAAACGAAAACAAAAAGCAGCTTACAAAAGTAAATAGATTGTAAAAATGTATCGTATGTCCATAGTCGGTATATATACAGCATACGAACAACATCATATCGCATCTTCTTCCATCTGACGGCGCAGCCGTTAAACTGTTCCTGTCAAAACGTCAGCTTTAATGTTGATCAATTTTCCTTCAGTAAATATGCATTCCTTCTTCAGGCTTTCTCGGTTTTCCAGCAAAACGTTCTTTTCCAGCTTCTCCAGCTTCCAGCAGTGTGTGATGGAGAAAGCAAATAAACAAGCAAACAAACCGAACACGCAAACGAATAGCCGCCACGGATTGTGGCCTAGTGATTAGAGCGCATGTCTAGAACGCTGCATGTGTAAAGTTCAAATCCCGGATTGGACAAGGATTCTCTCTTGCTCAGATTTCCTGACCAACATTGCAGGTGTCTGAATCTCTCGGGCCTGGTTGATGCAAGGATGTACCATGCTAGTAAACGTAGGGTACAGCCCGGTCATATAGTCTCAGTCCTAGGCGGAACTCCATAGATGCATGATCATCATCTGCATTATCGTGAAATCATCACTGATTATAGCATCGTGAAAATTGTCCCTGATTCTGTTGACCTGCGTGCTCTGATCTCGAGGTGACCTCAGTTTTCGGTTTCCTTTTCCGCTTCCGCGTCAGACGTGACTACAAGTTGTGGCCTTTGGTATCACTGATTCATGGGGACTGTCACTTGTGTGTTGGGGATGGAGGTAGATATCCATTGGCCCTTTCTCAACTCGTCCTTTCATGGCAACATTGGGAAAGACGCTCCAGTTGCGTAATTTCACTCTGTGCAGCCGTGTCAGCTCGCCCTGTCGTACCCCCCCATCTCTCTCCCCCCTCCCTCTTTTACGGTATAATGTCCGAATGACTCCCATACCGATTTTACTTTTCTATAGCTTGGCCATTTCCTTTATCCCCCCTCCCCCCCCCCCCCCCGCCATCCCCCCTGATTACTTGTCAGTCTAAAGTAACAGTTCATTCACAAAATGTTCGTCTGAGAGTTGTGAACACTGTCTTTTGATCGCAAGCCAAGTCTTTCAGTCGAACTGTTCGATAATGGATATGATGTTGATGACGACGCAGCGAAGAGGCAGCTGTCTTCTTACTGTGGGGTGTCGCTACCGCGCACACCAAGTTAGTGGAGACCATAACAGTGGAAGCGTGTGTGTACTGATTGTAAGTCAAGATGTCAGGCGTAATTTAAAGATCAGCTCCAGTTCCATCAAGGAGAAGTCGTACAAGGCGTTCGTGAGACCCCTTCTTGAATATGCATCATCAGTATGGGATCCATACACACAGAAGAGCATAGACAAGTTGGAGGCCGTTCAGAGACATGCCGCCCGTTTCGTGCTCAACCGATATCACAACACATCAAGTGTCAGCCGATTGATCGACCAACTGGGATGGCCATCTCTTGAGCAGCGAAGAAGAACCACACGCCTGGGGTTCATTTATAAAATCCACCATGGACTAATCCAGTGCCCAATTATCAGGAGCAAGCTAGTCCCACCCCCACCACGACAGCGCCGGACCCACAACCAGCAGTTCTGCCTCATCAACACCAGAACTCAGTACAGAGGTGGCTGATGTTTACCCAGGACTGTTGGGGACTGGAACCATCTTCCCAACGAAACAGTAGAGGCAGCAACAGTCGATGCTTTTGTGTCGCGAGCCTCCGCCCAACAGTGAGTTTCTGGACACCACGTGGCCCTTTCGGTAACGGATTTTAGCAATGTCTACGGACAATGAGAATAGTGAAATGATCGGAGCTTACGAATGGACTGTGTCTACAACACCCCCCCCCCCCCCCCTTTATGTGCCGGAATGATCATCCTCAAGATCGTGGGCACCAAAGAAAAGAAGAAGATGTCACACCTCTGTTCTTGTTCTTCTTGTTCTTGTTGTTTAGTGTCCACAATCAACACGTTGATTATTCTGACACTATCACACTATCTGTTGATGCTTCCGTTATAAAAGTATAAGCCTGATCAGGAAGTATCTCTCTGTCGAAACAACTGCAAAACTCGTTCTCTCCTTCATAATGTCTCGCATTGACTATTGCAATTCACTCCTGTCTGGTCTTCCTGCCTCCACCATTCACATCCTACAGCGCATTCAAAACAATGCTGTACGCCTTGTACTCAAAAAGAAAAAAGCTGACCACATATCTCCTCTCCTGGCACAACTTCACTGGCTCCCTGTATCAAAGCGCATACAGTACAAACTAGACACCATGTGCCACAAAAGCCTCAATAACGCAGCCCCCGATTACCTGTCAAGCCTACTTGAGATCTATGTTCCCTCACGTACCCTCCGCTCTGCCTCCGATCCTCTGACTTTTCGCTTTCCACGCACTAAACTCAATACCTATGGTCCACGAGCCTTCTCTGTTTCTGGTCCACTCTCCTGGAACAAACTTCCTCTCTCAGTCCGTCAGCAACCTACTTTTGCCTCCTTCAAGTCCGCTCTCAAAACTCACCTTTTCTCCTCTGCATAAAATCCTAACCTCACTCAACCCCCCTCTGCAGCCTGTCTCCGCTCGGAGGGGAATCACTTTGTTTTAATATATAATTGTATATGATGTGCTCTCTGTGGTTTTCCATTGGTTTTATTCTTGCTTTTATTGCTTTTATTCTTTTCTCCCCATTTGTGGCCATGCATGTGTGTGTGTGTGGTGTGTGTGTGTGTGTGTGTGTGTGTGTGTGTGTGTGTGTGTGTGTGTGTGTGTGTGTGTGTGCGCGTGTGTGTGCGTGCGTGCGTGTGTGCGTGTGTGTCTTTTCGGCGCTTGGATTTGATTTTGTCGAGATTTGCGCTATATAAATATTGTAATTATTATGTATGCATGTGCGTACGTATGTATGTATGTATGTATGTATGTATACGCTTAGATTTATGTATGTATGTATGTATGCATGTATACGCTCAGCTTAGATTTATGTATGTAAGTATGTAATCATGTATGTATGCATGTATACGCTCATATGTATGTAGGTATGTATGCATGTATACGCTCAGCGCTTAGATTTGATTTTATCAAGATTTTGCGCTATATAAATAAAATATATTATTATTATTATAAAAGTGAGTGTTCTCTCTCTCTCTCTCTCTCTTCCCTCTCTCGCTCTCTCTCTCTCCCTCCCTCTCTTTCTCTCTGTCTCTCTCTCTCTCTTTCTTTCTGTCTCTCTTTGTCTCTGTCTGTCTCCGTCTGTCTGTCTGTCTCTGTCTGTCTCTCTGCCTCTCTATCTCTCTCTTCTTCTCTCTGTCTCTGTCTCTTTCTCTGCCTGTCTTTCTGTCTTTCTGTCTCTCTCTCTGTCTTTCTGTCTCTCTGTGTCTCTGTCTCTCTCTGTATGTCTCTCTCTGTGTCTCTGACTGTGTTTCTCTCTCTCTTTTCCTTTCTCTGTTTGTCTTTCTGTCTCTCTATCTGCCTGCGTGTCTGTCTGTTTGTATGTCTGGTTCTATTTATCAAGGTCAAGGCCGTAATATCCCACATTGATTTTGATGGGAGTGATGGCATTTAAACCTACAACCATCACGTCGGTCGTCCAAAGCGCTAACCACGATGACTGGTTGACAGTTGAGCTTCCTGATTCCATCTTCAAGTCCGTGTAGTATCTTCTCCCTGGGTCTACCTGGTGCTCTCTTCCCCCCTCCAGCTTTCCCGTCGTGACCAGGTGCTCCAATTCCCCCCTCATAAAATGACCTTCAAATGTTGCCTGTCTTTTCCTAATCTTCCTTATGAGTGATCTTCTTGTGTCTGCCTCCATCAAGACTGTCAACAGCAACAAAACAAACAAACAAACAAACAAACAAGAAACTGTGCCTGCTTCTGTGGCCATGAAGATGGTGGAGAAAATGGAACAAAAGAAAATTGTGAGCACAAAGGTTACCTCCCTAAGTGCGATGATCCTTAAAATTAAAAAAAAAAAAATAAAAAAGACTTCGTGGCCATCGGGATGGTTCTGGGATTACGACTTGAAACCAGAGCCAAACGGACTGAAGTTGCCAGGGATTAGGTGGTCGATGGTGGATTTGTTGGGCTGATTGGTTGGCTACATGGATAGAAGTCATTTGGCTGGGTAGATAACTAGCAGCATATAGTCTATGCACATTGTTCAGCTCATGCTGTGTAAACATTATCTTGCTAGTTGTACAGTCTACGCACACTGTGTTTGGTGGGGTGCACATGCTGGATGTCATTATGTTTTGGTCGATAGAGCTGTGATTCGAAGATCAGATATCTCAAATTCTGTCTTAGCCCAGAACATTATTAAAAAAGAAAAAAAAAAACCGGCCTGTTCCCTGCCCATCTCAATGTTTCTGTTATTCTGGTGATGTCAGTTAAATGTTTCATAGGTTCCCCCCCCCCCCCCCGTTCACCACTTACACACACATTTCAAGACTTTTCCAGCGCAAGGGATTTTGCTCAGGCTCAGAGAATCTGCGAGATAGTTGCGGGCAGATTTAGATGGAATGCATATATAATTGACAATGTGTGTTGAATCACTCTTGAACGACTCAAAACTCGACAACCCACAAGATGCCAAACAGTGAGATAACTCATAGGATCTTTAACTTGCAAAATTGACGTTTTGTTTATGTACACGAAGGGGACGGGGATTTAGGCGCTAACAAATTTGCACATCTGTTGACCTAAGACAGACAGACAGCCAACCAACCAGCCAACAAGCCACAGACAGACAGACAGACAGACAGCCACAGACAGACAGACAGACAGAATACACAATTCTAAATTGCTATCATTTCTATCCTTTAACTTACGCCAGTCATCTTTGCCCGCATTTAGTTTGCTCGTGACCTCAATCGCAGCTTCCTTCTGCCACGACTAACCTCCCTTGACATGACGCCAGGTGTTTGTTTTGTTGAATTGGACCTTCACAATGAATTGAGCTCTTTGATTCCAAAATCAGACAGACTTCGTGCTCCGAGGGGTGGTCCTGTGGTTGCAACTTTTTTAATCATGGCTCAGCGAATCGATCTTAGTAGGGATTCGGACGGTTAGTGAATATATTTCCTAGATTGGTTTGTTGGGTGAAGGGAAGGGAGGTCGGTTGGGTTGGGTTGGGTCAGCGGGTGTCTGGTTGGCTGGTATGGTTCGATGCTTGGCTGGTATGTTCGGCTGGGTGGGTAAGTGGTTTAAGGGATGCATTGCTGGGTTTCGCTGGTTTTTGAGTTAGTTAGATTTGTGATTGTCACCTCTATTCAGAGCTAAACAAATTGAGGTCGTTAGAGATTTCTTCTACTACTACTACTACTACTATTACTACTACTACTACTACTACTACTACTACTACTACTACTACTATACTATACTATTTCTTCTTCTTCTTCTTCTCCTTTAACTTCCTGAAGAGTCATTGGGGCGATGTACTGAAAACTGTTCACTAGATTCCTCCAGATCTGTTGTCTGTGTTCCAAAGCCTGGGTCTCTGCTGACAGTTTCTCGGTTCTGTCGTTCTTTCTTTCTTCCCCTTCATCTC
>JAPXFY010000022.1:23345545-23348045 GCA_030674185.1 Monoplex corrugatus
CCGAGATGTGGTTTCTAAGAAGAATGTTGAGAGTTCCATAGACAGCAAAGAAAACGAACGACAGTCTTGAAGGAGGCAGACACAAGAAGATCATTTATAAGGAAGATTAGGAAAAGACAGGCAACATTTATAGGCCATTTTACGAGGAAAGGGGAATTGGAGCACCTGGTCACAACGGGAAAGCTGGAGGGAAGAGAGCACCAGGTAGACCCAGGGAGAAGATACTGGATGGACTTGCAGAGTGGCCAAGGACAAAGAGGGTGGAAGAGATGTTTGAGGCAACAAGAGATAGAGACAGATAGAGACCGATGGAAGTCCATGATCGCCAACGCCATGCGGCAAGGCACCTGATGATGATGATGATGATGATGATAGGCCTCTATTTTTCTCTTCAGTTTGACCGGGGAAAATCGAACTGAACGTCTAGTCCTTCGGAAGGGGACGAAAAACGAGTCGGACCCGTATGCCTTCTGGCTGCACACGCTAAAGATCCCACGGAAGTTGAAAATCGTGAAGGGCAGGGCATTGCTCGACTGCCCTGGTATAAATCATTGGAGAGATAGGTTGATTTCTCAGGTCCCATCACTTGAAGACCAATTAGCTTTCTTGCCTTTCTGAAATATCAGTTTAAAAATGTGAATATGAATATGAATTTGAATCGAGGTAGAGGGGATGGGCGCCGCCCTGGTGGTGCTTGCCCTGGGAAACGTTTAGGTCTCTGCCACTTCACTCCCCTATGACCCCAGGGTTATGGAACTATCTATGTAGGACCTGAGGACCTGGCCAGCTCATGGGTTTATTTGCAGGCTTAAGGCTTGTGCCGTGATCATTCTGGATCTTCTCCATCACACGGCACTTGCGACGTTAGTGCATATAAAATTCATTCCGAGCCCGGAGACGTCATCTTGAGAGACTGAAACTGAAACTGAATCTGGTTTGACTGGGTTGGTTAGAGTGTGTGGTGGTGTTTGACGTATTTGTTTAGTTGGGTGAGATGATTTCGTTGAATGATTACCTTGTTTTGTTTTGTTGTTTGGTTGGTTGATTGAGTAGAATGGTTCTACAGGTGTGGGTTTTTGGGCTGGATTGAGCTGAAAGTTAAGATCAGTGGAGATTCAGACGTCACTGGTACATTATTTTTTGTATTGTTGATTGGTAGGTTAGATTGTTGGTCGAGAGTCTGGGTGGTTGACTGGACGGCTGGTTATCCAGTTGGTTGGTTGGGTAATTGGTGGGTGATTGGTTTGTTCGTTGGTTGATGGTCTGGCTGGGTGTGTGGTCGGTTAGTTGGTTTGTTGGTTGATTGGTTGGTTTGTTGATTGGTAGGATAGTTGGTTGTTTAATTGGTTTCATGTTTGGTTGGTTGGCTGGTTGGTTTGAAAGAATGGTTGGTTAATTGGTAAACTGAGTTATTTTGTTTGTTTGCCGTTTGGTTGGTTTCATGTTACTTCGTTTGTTTGGAAGCCGATTTTCTTGGTTCGTTGGCTGAGTGGTTGAGATGGCCTACGGCTGGTCGAAGAGGAGTCTTCAGACGCACGAATGGGTCCATTTATAGCAGTATGGAAACCGTACGTGACATAGAAGCGTAACGTCGCTGCAGCACCTGGAGTTCATGTGCAGATATAGGATGTCTGCCTTGCTATTATGTATCCCTCCTATTATAAAATGTGTACCAATTGTGTAGTGTGACACTTTGAGGAGACTAAATCTGAACAATAGAAAGAAAGTATTGAAGATTCAAATGTTGTGATTGTGTGCATTTCATATGTGTATATATATATAATATAGTGTGTATATGTATATATATAATATAATGTAATGTATGTAATACACAGACGTATGTATTATGCATGTAAGCATGTATGTGTGTATATATGCATGCCTGCATATATTCATTTATTAATGTATTCATCAGTTGTATTTCAGATGGGCTTAGTGGAGAAGGGGGTTCAATAAGCTGGCAATAGACTGATTAATTGTTTACTTAGTTCAGCGGTTGTGATGACCCAGAACTAATTGAACTGATCGTTGGTATTTTCTCTGGCTCTGTGTCTTCTCTGTCTCTGTCTGTCTCTCTCTGTTTATCTGTCTGTCGTCTGCTGTCTGTCTGTCTGTCTCTTCTTTCTTTCTCTCTCTCCCTCTGTGTGTGTGTGTGTGTTGTGTGTGTGTGTGTGTGTGTGTGTGTGTGTGTTTGTGTGTTTGTGTGTGTGTGTGTGTGTAAGGGTTCGATTTCTGAAAACGATATATGTATATCATGACATATCAAGAGTCAGTATACTTTTCTAGTGGGTACAGAGCTGATGAATTGAAAACTCGCATAGTACTTAATGTGACTTGACAATGTAACTCGACTGATACATTCTCACCTGTTCTCTTCTAATTTGTTCTGTTCTCTCTCTCTCTCTCTCTCTCTCTCTCTTCACCCCCCCCCCCCCCCCCCCATATTCGAGTTTCTTCACATCGGAATCAATGTCTTTGTCTTCAAAATTTGTTTATGGTA
>JAPXFY010000022.1:23353045-23360545 GCA_030674185.1 Monoplex corrugatus
GACTGACGGAGGGCACTGAAGACAAAGAAGATTCAACAGAAAGATTGAAACCAGAATCAAGAAATCAAACGACGTTAGTTATTAACTTACTCAATTCCTGAAACACCTTAAGACATTCCTATTGAAACATAAGCCAGGCTCATCAACTCCATTTCATCCAATACCGACATATCATTTCTAGACGTGGACCCTGACCGTACCAAATATATTTCACTACTGTAGTAAAACCTTCTCGTACCAAACCCCGGACCTCTGCCTTTATCCAGTTTACCTGTGTAGTGGCACTTTTTGATTGAGATGGCTGTCAGCAACACAGAGCTCACGCGAAATGCAATTTCAAGCAACATCGGTCTACCATCATATTCTACTCTCAGCAAAAATTTAAATGGTTGGTTCATCTGATCGGAATGCAACTCCACGAGCTAGTTCTGAACAAGCATGTAACAAAGAGATGGATTTAAAATGATGAGGCAGACCAGGAAAGACATGGGTAATGATGTGTTGAAGGAAACGTTGAAGTTAATGGCATTTAGCTCTGACGGTAATGGCAGTTTAGCTCTGACGGTAATGGCATTTTAGCTCTGACGGTAATGGCAGTTTAGCTCATCAAGCCTTCCAGCGCACTGCTGACCAGTAACTGTGTCTGCCTACACATCCAAGAAGGTAAGTAAGTACAAACAGACAGAATAGAAGAAAAAAAGAAAGAAAGAATTAGCAGGGCATGGTACGGCATGGATGATATCAATGGCTGTGTGTCTGCTATGTAACTTCGGGACTGATTACAAGCAGGTGCCAGCGATGAAATTAATACAGAGCTGAAAAAATCTAAATAGTTCTGATTGATGTTTTGTCAGGGCTTGCTCCCTTAGGAATTATTAATCATCACAGCTAACATTGAAATCGTTTTAAGCCTAAGAAAATTCGATTTTATTTTTAGAGCATTCAAAAAAGCTCTGATTAATTTGAAACGCCAACACGATCAGACCGGAGCAATACATTTTTATTTTTGGGCATCATCATCATCATCATCATCATCATCATCATCATCATCATCATCATCATCATCATCATCATACATCATCATCATCATCATCATCATCAACTGCCCTGCTGTATGGCGTTGGCGATCATGTTTTATCTATCCCTTGCTGCCGCAAGCACATCTTCCACCCTCTCTGTCCTCAGCCACTCTGCAAGTCCGTCCCGTACTTTCCCCTGGGTCTACCTGGTGCTCTCTTTCCCTCCGACTTTACTGTGTGACCAGGTGCTCTGATTCCCCTTTCCTCTTAAAATGTTGCCTGTCTTTTCCTAATCTTCCTTATCAGTGATCTTCCTGTGTCTGCCTCCATAAAGACTGTCTCGTTTGTTTTCTTTGCTGTCCATGGAACTCTCAACATTCTTCGTAGAAACCACATCTCGGCTGCCTCAATCTTGTTCTGGCTTTGCTTGTTTACGGTCCACGCCTCACAACCGTACAGCATTATTGGTTCTATATAACATTCAAGAACTCTCTTCCTGATGTTAATTGAAAGGCATTTGTTGGTAAGAATGCTTTTCATCTTTTGAATGCTGTTTTGGCTTGGCCGATTCTGCTGGCCATTTCTGATATGCATCTGCCGTCTTGCGAGATGATCGTTCCCAGATATTTAAACTTATCAACCTGTCTCAAGGTTGTGCCCTTTGCTATTATTTTGCATGAGGGGATTTCATGGTTTTTACTGATTACCATGACTTCAGTTTTCTTGCTATTTAGCTCCAACCCTTTATTTTTGCTTTCTGTTCCTATTACATTCACACAGTTTTGTAGGTCCCTTTCATTTTCTGCAATTAGCACGGTGTCATCTGCGTATCGAAGGTTGTTTATCGTTTTTCCTCCAACCTTTAATCCAGGGTATTCTTCTAGGTTTCTCGTGATGTTTTTGCTGTAAAGTGAAAACAGATCTGGTGACAAAACACAACCTTGCCTGACTTTTGTTTTGATATTTTGGAAAGAGCTTACATGTATATCGTTTTCTAATCTCATTACAGCTGTTTGTTCCCAATATTTTTGGGCACGCACACGAAAACCTGGTTGGGGGGTTTGAGTCTTGCATGACAAACCTTTGTGCGTGTGGTCTTTAGTCTCGTAGCGAAAAAAAAAAGAGGATACTTTAATAGGAAACACGATGAATTTTTTTAAATGAACATTTTGGAGTCAAGACGGACAAAGTTCTTGACGTCGTAATAATACTGTTGAGCAGAATGTATGTTTGAAAGATATGCAATATAATACTTTACCAAACGTTTCTACTTTCAAGGAAGACTAGCAATAAAGACATGGAATAGAAGAACACAGTACAAACATTACGGGTAACTATCAAATTTTGGGCAAACTGGTTGTTTAATTACCCATTTACTGTGCCCTCCATTGCAAACTAAGCAATGTTGATTCATCTTTTCATGTTATGTACAAACTTTTAGTGACAGTAATCATGTACGGTTTCTCTTTGTAGTGTGTGCTTCACTCTGACAACCTAAATGCATCAAATAATTGATTTTATTAACGTCATAACTGCCCAAATGCTCTGTATTTTCCCTTTGTTTATTTTTGTATTTCTGTCTTATTTCACGTGAAGCTGCGACGGGCCTAGCAAGCCGGCGGTGGATTACTCATTGCTCGAGAAAGTAAAAGGAGAAAGAAATGGATCATAACGGAAAACGAACTGGAAATGGAAAAGAACTACGAGAAAGAACAAGCACTTGGAATGTGTGTGGAATCAGAGACAAGGAACCAGAAATCATTGACTTCATGAAAAAATGGAGAATAACAGTGATGGGAATTTCAGACTGTAGGCTAAAGGGTACGGGGACCAAACAGATTCACGAGGATAATGTACTGACCTGGAGTGGTGTGGACATGACAACAAGGGCAACACACGGCGTGGGCTTTTTCTTACACCCAGACACGGCAAAGAATTTGTTGGAAACAGAGTTTATCTCAGAGAGACTAATAAAAATCCGAGTAAGAGGAGAACGGGAGACCACAACCTTCATCCAGGCTTACGCACCTTGTAATGACTCTTACACTGAAGAACAGAAGGAGGAATTCTTTGAGAAGATGGCAGACACCATCAACACAGTCCCAGACACAGAACAACTCATTGTCATGGGAGACTTCAATGGGAGAGTGGGCAAAAGAAGAGCACCTTGGGAACAGCACTTGGGCCCACACAGTGACACCAATACAGAGTGCAACTACAACGGGGAACAACTTCTAGCACTCTGTGCAGAGCATGGGCTGTGGATTGCAAACACCTTTTTCGAACACAGACACAGCCAGAGACAAACTTGGTTCAGGTGGAATGATCTGAATGTGTCATCTCAGATAGATTTCATTCTAACACGAATAGAAGAACGAAGCAGGGTCACAGACGCAAGAGCCATTCCAAATGCAGTTCTGGACACTGACCACCGCCCTGTGATCTTGGTCTCTACGATGAAGAAAAGAAGAACACCGAGAACAAAGAGTAAAGCGTGCGACAGACAGATAAACCTAAGAAAACTCCAGAAGGAAGAGGTACAATGGGAGGTACAGACAGAAATCACAAAGAGGCTGGAAGAAGTAGACAGCACAGGCATGACAACAGAAGAAGCATGGTCAGTCTTCAAGAACACACTGACAGACACACTTAGTAAAACCTGCGGCACAAAGACCGGAAAAGGGCAGGTAAAGCAGACAGCCTGGTGGAATGACACAGTAAAGGAGGCCATCAAGGAAAAGAAGAAGTTGTACAAGGTGTGGGTGAAATCAAAGCTAGAGGAGGACTACGTGAAATATAGAGTGGCAAGAAGACACAGCAAGAGGACAGTCAGAATGGCCAAAGAACAATCATGGAAAACATATGGAGAGGAACTAAGCGAACTGTGCAAGCTCTCGACACGACATTTTTACAAAAGCGTCAAAGCAATGAGATTACGAGACGAGCCATACAGCCCAACAACAGTAGTCAATGACAGAGATGGAAACCCTATCAGTGATGAAGACGGCATCAAGAAGAGATGGCAAGAATATTTTAAGGAACTCCTCAACCCAAACAGACAGGGATACACACAGAGCCAGTTTCACCCTAGCTATCCAGAACACGAAGAGCCAAACATCCTGAGATCAGAGGTACAACAGGCGTTGAAGACCAGCCCAAAGAACAAAGCAGCAGGAATTGATGGCATTACAACCGAAGCTATCCTGGCATGTGGAGAAACAGGAACCACTTGGCTGACCACAATATTCCAGAAAGCATGGACAGAGAGGAAAGTCCCAGAAGACTGGCAGCGTGCAGTCGTGGTACCAATCTGGAAAAAGAAAGGCAGCAAGAAAGACTGCAGCACGTATCGAGGTATATCCCTTCTGAGCCACACGGGAAAGATGTATACAAAGATCCTTGAACAGCGCACAAGGTACAAGGTGGAACCTCTACTGAGTGAGGCGCAGATGGGTTTCAGAAAAGGAAGAGGATGCACTGACGCTATCTTCGCTCTCAGACAACTGAGCGAAAAGACTATCGAACACAATAAAGAACTGAACTTCGTGTTCGTGGATCAAGAAAAGGCCTTCGACAGAGTAAATAGAAACAAGTTGTGGAAAACGTTAGAAGAATATGACGTTAGGGGGCAACTTCTAGACAATATAAGAGCCATCTATACCAACAGCATGAGTGCAGTACGCACCCAAGATGGACTCACGGAATGGTTTGGGGTGACGTCGGGAGTGAGGCAGGGGTGTGTTCTATCACCACTGCTGTTCATTGTATATATGGACAAAATCACGAAGGAAGCAAATCCCAACCCTGAAGATCTGAACGAGATGCTGTTTGCAGATGATCAAAGCCTTGCACATGAAAAAGAAGGGGAACTCCAGGAGCACACGAACAACCTGAACACACAATGTGAGAACTTCGGCATGAAAATCAGTATCAGCAAAACCGAGACACTGAAAGTCAGTAGAACACCTGGCCGCCTCAACATCAACATCGAGGGGACAGCACTGAAACAAGTCAGCGAGTTCAAGTATCTTGGAAGTATCTTCACAGAAGATGGACGTCTCAACAGAGAGATCGAGACAAGAGTTCAAAAGGCCAACAGCGTCAGCTACCAGCTTGCCCCACTCCTAAGACACCCCAACATCCCCATCGAGACCAAAGCCAAACTCATCGAGTCCATATTTAGACCAACCTTGACCTACCAGTGTCAGACATGGACCCTTACCAAAAGTCTTGAAAGAAAGATCACCACCTGCGAGATGAGATGTCTAAGGAGAGCAGTCAACAAAACCAGACATGATAAGATCAAGAACATCAAGATCAGAGAAATGATTGGAACAACACCAATTCTCCACTACATCCAACAGCAGAGAACCAGGTGGTTCGGGCACCTGACACGCATGGCACCTCACCAGCTTACCAGTAAAGCTTACAACACAAAGGTGTCAGGGTACAAGGCAAGGGGTAGACCGAGGAAGACCTGGATCGAGGGTGTGAAAGAAACACTGAAGACCCACAACATCCCACTCAACCAGGCCTTCAAACTTGCCGCAGACAGAAAGCTCTTTCTCCCCTCGACGCCCAAGATGGTATAAGAGGACGGATAAAGTAAAGTAAAGTAAGTAAGTCTTATTTCACCGATTTTGATTCTCGCTTGTAATTAAAACATGCGCTCAATGTGATATAACAAAACATATTTTGCATACTAAAATGAAAACTCAAAAGGAACCATAAGGAGAATAAAAAGAAGAAAAAGAAAATCTGAACCCGTTTAATGGTTGGGTAAAACCGAGGAGTGTAAGAACGATTGGATCGACTTTCAGAAAAGCCGACTCGGGTATATTAAGGTTTCTGTCACTTGAGGCCCATGTGGATATTACGGTTATGGTAGTGATGATGAGTGACTATCCTGTCGATCAGATTGGATGGGGATAGACACACTTAACCTTTTTACTAGGTATGGGTCTTCATGTGGAATACCAGACCAATCCGGAGGCACATGTTCTTTCACAGTCACTGCATGGGAAGGAGTCTTGCGGCATTGAGTTTTGCTTCTGTCTATCATTCTTTTGATGAGTAGCAGCTTGTCTGTGCTTTTCAAATGTTATTTTTCCCTGCATGTACTTCTGTGTCCAGCCCGCTCTGTTACTGGCAGTGTCATCCGTGCTGGTTTTGTTGATGCCATAGCTGATAAGATTGGCCTTCAGATTATCCCTGTCTTGCTTTAGCAGTCTTCCCTGGTTGCAGTATCCTTGCTTCAGCTCTCCATATCGGAGTGTCTTTGAGAAACGTTATGGTAGTGCCTATCTCTTAAACTGAGAAAGCTAGGGTAAAGACATTACCAGCTATTCACTGAGTAATTATAAATATATTGTGATAGGTGTACTTTGAAAATATACTGGCTAAGGATCAGTGATATAAGATCCAAAGGATACAAAAAACAACAACAAAGAAACAAAAGAAATGAATTAAGAAAGAAGGGGGCAAACAGCAAAAATGGACAGATCAGTTGGAAAAAAAATCTCACACATCTTCAGAAAAATACCTAAACGTGTCAGAAACAACCATTATGCGCTTTATCCGGGTTTGGTATCCTTGTCAAGCTTGAGAGACCATTCACACCAAACTGATGACAGATAACAACACCGATTGCACACTACAGATCGATAAGGGTTTACAGTAATGTTATTGTGTATTCGTAGACTCCTGAGCCTACTTACTTGATTAATGATAGGACGTTCATAGGATTAGGGTTTGGTAGGTGCATATTGTATAATTAATGGATGATTTTTATACGTACAGATTGCAAACATATTATTACTTTATTTATTATAAGAAACCTACGTCATCAGATTCAGCCAGACATAATCTTATTACCTCGTATGTATAGATTGTTGACAGAGTTTTGAATAGAATCAAGGAATGTGCCAAAAAGCATACGGCGCGTTGGGTGAAGATGTGCCTAAGTGTGATGAATCCCTCTTTGAACACGTTCCACATCCAGGTCCAGTACAGATTATTCAATCGTTCTTATTTACACGGCGATCAATTTTGACAGCGTGTATGAATAGATATCTGAAAAATTCTCGTAAGAATCGGTATGTGGAATGTATTCAGGCAAGGTTCACCATACTTGTGAGTTCATATGTGGTCTGTCTTAATCTGCCACAGAGAGCGAGTGAGAGTGAGAGTGAGAGTGAGAGAGAGAGAGAGAGAGAGAGAGAGAGAGAGAGAGAGGAGGACTGATTGATTGATTAATTGATTTATTGATTGATTGATTGTGTGTGTGTGTTAAATCGGCCTGAGAAAAGTGTGTCCGACGTCTGTCTGTCTGTGTCTGCAACAAACAAACTGTCTCTCCATCTTTCGAGATGAGGTACATATTTTGTTTTTGCTCCGTTCTTTGTACCAATTTGACGTGTGGAATACTGTTGACATTTTCAGTTCTATCATAGTTAAAATCGCCTTTGATATACTTTGTTGT
>JAPXFY010000022.1:23365545-23388045 GCA_030674185.1 Monoplex corrugatus
GTATTCCGAACAACAGCAACTTCTGGCAGGAATCAACAAAAGAAACATGAAATAGATTGTCAGCAAGACTTGACCGTTGTTTACCTTTCTCCAGTCGATATGAAACAATGCCCCTTTTCTTTTCTTTTTCTTTTTTTTTTTTCTTAAGTAAGGAAAATGAAAAATGAGGTCGTCAGCAAGGCTTGACCATTGTTTGCTCGTGTGTTTGTTGTTGTTTCTTGCTCTTGCCATATTTGCTTGTGTGTTTGTTTGTTCATTCTTGCTCTAGCGAACCTGTGGAAGCTGAACAATAGCGTCTTTCAGTAGAAAAAATAGAGAGTGGCTGAAGGGGAGATGCGTATTTGCTGAAGGAAATGTGATCCCAGAGAAACGCTCTGACAGAAATAATGAAGACTGACATTCTGATAGGATGAGATGAACTGTTTTTGTCTCCCGGGGCAGAAGATGATGAGATGCATGTAGTTTCAAGTTTGGTGTTGTACGAAATATGAAATGGGAAAGTTATTCCAGTAAAGACCGTCGTTCCATTTGAAGAGAGCTGGATGTTGTCAGTGCCAATTACATTTGGTAAACTATACGTTATGTTCATCATACTTTCATAATATACGCATACGTAGTATATTCACATGCACACATATACACACAAAGACACGCACACATATGACTTATTTATGTACGTGTGTGTGTGTGTGTGTGTGTTGTGTGTTTTGTGTGTGTGTGTGTGTGTGTTGTGTGTGTGTGTGTGTGTACACATATATGTATGTATATATATATATACACACACACGTATGTATGTATATATACATATGTATGTGCACATATAGACATATATTTGTATATATACATATATATATATACACATATATATTATGCACACACACACAACAAACACACACACACATATAATATATATATATATATATATATATATATTAATATATAATTTTATATATTATATATAACGTGTGTGTGTGTGCGTGCGCGCACACATCTTTCATACATACATATACATATATTATGTATGCATACATACATACATGCACTCACACAACACACACACACACCACAACACACACACACACACACACACACACACACACACACACACATACACACACACACACACACCACACACACACACCTATCTTTTTTCTCTCTCTCTTCTTCAGTCGCTTGTTCCCCACCCCCCACCCCCTCCCCGAACAGATTGTTACTATACTGTACTTCTGTGCGTGAAATCTTTGTTGTTCAAATAAACCCATAACATTCGACAGAGCTCTTCTCTGTCTCTTTCAATATAAGTAGGAACGCATAGTAGGTCTACTTTTATTGTTGTTATTATTGCTGTTGCACTGATCTCACGACTTTAACCCATAATATGTTGTTGTTATAAAATGAGTTGAAGCCTTAAACCTAATGACCGCAAACAGGTCATTGTGGAATAAAACGTCAAAGTGTTGAAGCGTTAAAGCCCCCTCCCTCCCTCCCCCTGTCTTTTAGCATTACAGTCTACTTGTATTAGTATCTAGACCCTCAATAGACGAGGACTAGATACTAGATGTCAACGAAAGCATTAATGTGCTTATGCCACTACACTTGAAAATGCGTAGATTTTCTTGTTGTCTCTCAAAGAAAATCTCTCTTTTTTCATGTCAACATTTTGGCTTGGGATATCACATATGTTAGTTAACTTTGACCGTTACAGACAAATTCTTTTCATTATATGCTCTGTCCATTAAGTCGAGATACAAACGAGGGCAAAGTTCATTTTGTACTTTCTTGTCCACTGTTGAAAGACATTACGGAGCGATATATTCCATCGAAGTCAGTTAGAAGGCCTTTAACTTTCTTTTGTTAATGTCATCAGTTAATGAAAGAACCGTAAAACAGTTTGTTATGTACATGTACAAAATATTTTGAAATTAGAAATGTTTTTAGTACATAATTGTTGTTTGCACGCCTCCTCTAAGGGACTGTGGCTTGTATGACGACGTTCTGTAGTCTGAACTCTGTCTCTGTCTCTGTAACTCTCTTGTCTCTGTCTCTCTCTGTCTCTCTCTCTCTCTCTCTCTGTCTCTCTCTGTCTCTTTCTCTCCCTCTCCTGTCTCTGTCTGTCTTCTCTCTCTCTTTCTCTCCCTCTCTCTCCTCTCCTCTCCTCTCTCTCTCTCCATCTCCCCCTCTCTCTCTTTTCTTTCTCTGTGTCGATCTCTTTCTCTCTCTCTCTCTCTCTGTCTTTCTCTCTCTCTCTCTCTCTATTTTTCTCTCTCTGTCCCTCCCTCTCTCTTCTTTCTCTCTCTCTCTCTCTCTCCCTCCACTCTGTCTCATGTTTTTTGTGCCCAAAGCGTGTCTACATGTATAAGCACATTCGAGCTGACTACATATTATGCGAGTGTTTGTGTTTATATCTGTTTACACAAAATCCTTTGCTTTGATTACTTGTCTTGGTCCAAGGCATGATAGGGTATCATATTTTGACATATTTTCGTTGTCTACTTGTAATTATATACATTTTCTATAGCAGAGGGCTGAATGTAAAGAAAAGCATTAATATGTTTATACCACTACCCATGAAAATAATCTGTTCTTGTTCTCTCTCTCTCTCTGTCTCTCTGTCTCTCTTGACTCTCTGTCTCTCTGTCTCTCTCTCTGTCTCTCTCTCTCTCTCTCTCTCTCTCTCTCTCTCTTATTGGCCTGAATGTAGGAACACTGTTCTGATATTTTGTTTGTTTGTTTGCATTATGTAATACTGATAAAATGGATGATTGTTCATTATATATGATTTGAATATGTTCGACTATTCAAGGAATGGATGTTCGATATTTTTTTTGATTATGCGTGAAGAATTTGCGCACATACAAAGAGTGGATTATGTGTCGCACTACTGGAAAATTGTTATCCCCCTTGTCAAAAGACCTTTTCGGGTAATGACAATAAACAGTTTCAGTTTCAGTTTTCTCTCTCTCTCTCTCTCCCCGCCTCCAGGTGTTCTTGTTCTCTCTCTGTCTCTCTCTCTCTCTCTCTGCCTGTTCTCTCTGTCTGTCTGTCTGTCTGTCTCTCCTCTCTCTCTCTCTCTTTCTGTCTGTCTGTCTGTCTCTCGCTTCTCGTCTGTCTGTCTGTCTGGCTAGCTGGTTGTCGTTTCATGACAAACGTTTTTGTTAGGATGTAACATATTATATTAAGTTCAGTATGATCATTAAAGACAAGCATCTGTTCATAACATGCTTTGTCCGTAATGTCGTGATACAAAAGAGAATGCAGTTCATGTTGTACTTCCTGGCTGAATGTTGAAAAAAAATAAATAAAAAAAACAACAACGGGAAACAGTTTATTCCGCCAGATCATTTTAGACAATCAGATAGTCTCTTTGTTTAAAGTTTCTCTTGTTAATGCAATTAGCAAATGAAAAAACCATAAACGAATTTGTTATTTATATGTACAGAGTAGTTTACACGTAAGATACATAATGCTGTTACCACATAGTTGGTATGTGCACCCCACCCCCCCCTTCTAAGTGGTTCTGGCCAGCGTGATCTTTTAAAGTCTCTGTCTGTCTGTCTGTCTGTCCGTCTGTCTGTCTGTCTGTCTGTATGTCTGTCTGTCTGTCTCTGTCCCTCTCTCTCTCTTTCCCCTATCCCTCTCTGTATCTCTTTTCTTGTCTGTCTGTCTCTCTTCCTCTTCCTCTGTCTGTATTTTTTTTTATTGTCTGCCTACCTGTCTGTTGTCTGTCTGTCGTCTGTCCTTCTCTATTTCTCTCTCTCTCTCTGTTTCTGTCTCTCTCTTTTTGTCTGTTTCTGTCTATATCTGTCGGTCTGTCTGTCCCCTCCCTATTTCTCTGTCTCTGTGTTTCTGTCTCTCTCTGTCTGTCTGTTTCAATCTGTATCTGTCTGTCTGTCTGTCTGTCTGTCTGTCTGTCTCTCTCTCTTTCTTTCTTTCTTCCTCTCCTTCATTGTGTGAAATATCGATAAGAGCCCCTGCAATCCCGCAAGACCCTATGCTCATTGTGTTGTTGCCTACGGCAATGTACACTCTAGAAACGTCTCGAGTCTTGACTCTCTTTCCCTCTCAACTAATTCACAGATGTCCTGATGGCAGATTATGATAAATTGTTATATAATTTTGTTCTGATTTATTTGACTTAATTTTCTTCTTCTTTTTTGTGATTAAAAAAATTTTTTTTTCCTCAACATTTTTTTTGGCCTAAAATCTTTAATTGTAAAATGATATTACAGAAAAGATTCTTTACTTCCTTCTTTCTCTATCACTCTGTGTTTATGCTCACAGCGTTTACGTAAAGAAATGCAAACGCATTCGAGCTGTGTGTCTAAATACGCCAGTGTTCGTGCTTATATCTGTTTACACAAAACCCCGTGCTTTGACTGTTTTTGCTGGGCTCATCGGATGATAGAGTATCGTATTTTGACAGTTATTGTCCCCGCTGTGTGTGTTCTGTCACTTGAACCCTCTTCTTATGCATACGCATGCAGAGATAACAAATGTGCACGCTAAAGATCCTGTCGGTCTTGTCTGTGTTCGGTGGCGTATGGAAACGCGGAAACACCCAATGTGTCCGCCCTCCGAATATGCTGATTGTGCAACAGGCATTGCGGAGTGTAGTCAGCTCGTTTAACAGCATGAGTTCCCAGTGCTCTACAAAAGATCTGATTATGGGTGTGATTAGTCAGAAATCTCCTTATAGCAGGAGCTAGGTAAATCCATCGTATCGGAATGTCAGTCTAAATTCTTTCGGGGAGAATTCCTTCAGAATCAATCTTTCGTCAGCAAATGCGTTTCCCTTCAGTCATTTAGGAGCTGTTAGTTTTATTTGTCATATCAAAACGCTCGTCTTTACACTATTTTCGGAGACACTGGTGAAAGAAGAGATGAGACATTAAATAGATATAAAAGAAAAAAGTGAATAAAGAAGGAAAAAAGAACCGTCAGACAGACAGAAAGAAAGAAAGAATGAATGAAAAATGAATGAATGAATGAATGAATGAATGAATGAATGAACGAACGAACGAATGAATGAAAGCATGATAACTGAAAGATCAGAGAAGCTTCAATGAAATGAAGTAGTATGTGTATGGGTATGCCCGTGCGTATGTGCATGCGTGTGTGTGCGCGCGTCCCCCTCTCCCCCTCCCCCGCTGCACCATACTGCCCTACTTTCTCCTCCCAAAAACTGAACAGAAGTCTTCCAGGCTCATCCAGGCAAGCGTCCCTACTCAGCCGTCTCGTGGTGGTGTTTATGTGCGTGGAAGACTTCTAAACAGTTGTTGGGGCTTCTTCTTCTTTCTTCTTTCTTGGAACATCCACCATCATCGTTTTGATGGTTCTGATGTGTATATGTGACTGTCTTGTCGACCGTGCTGGGGTGTTTGGTGTGGGCCTAAATGGGGTGTTGATGCTGACCTCTTCTCGATGGTATTTGAAGGTGGTCAGCCTTGCTTTTCTTCTTCTGTCTGCTAGGGTGGACCACTGTAAATGTGTCAGCATGGAATCGACACTTGAAGTGTGACGGTGGCGGTTCACAACCCATCGAGCTGCACGGCGTTTTACCTTCTCGATGTTTTCGATGTTTTTAGCAGTGTAGGGGTCCCAGACAGGTGAGGCATATTCTAAAGTGGGACGAACCAGGGCTTTGTAGGCTGTTTCCTTGATGTTGATGGAACCCACTTTCAGGTTTCGCCTGAGAAAACCTAAGGTCTTGTTTGCCCTTTTTGTCATGTTTGCTAAGAAGCAGGTCAGCGTGTTGGGGGAGGGGGTGGGAGCATCTGAATAGTTAAGAAACGAGGAAATACAAGATAAGAAAAATAAGATAGATAAGAGATAACATGAGAGAAGCTCAGTTCAGCTAAGATCAGATCAGATCAGAGATAAGATAAAGATGATAAGACAAGACAAGATATACGAGGCTAAAATGTGTAGATAAGGTCAAGCAAGATTTATTGCTTGGTAAGATGATTATTATGTCATCGTCGTCGTCGTCATCATCATCATCACCGTCGTCGTCGACGTTGTCGTGTTCATCGTCATCTTTCTTTTCCTACTTCTCCTCAAACAGCAGTTTATTGGTGTGCCACGTATAAACCCCGTAACTTAGTAATTAACTTTCCTCTTCCCTCTCCTCCTCCTCCTCTATCATCATCATCACCATCACCACCACAACATCACTATCAGAAACAGCAGGCTCATCATCATCATAGTTGTCATCATCATCATCACCATCATCATCACCATCAGTCATCATCATTATCACCATCAATCATCATTATCATCAACGTCAACATCATCAAAAATGATTCCTGCATATTTCCAAACTGTTTGCTGTACTTGGAAGAAGCAGTTTATCAAAGTTTGTATCTGTGTATAAGTGTTGTGTGTGTGTGTGTGTCGTGCGTGCGTGCGTGCGTGCGCGCGCGCGCGGTGTGTGTGTGTGTGTGTGTGTGTGTGTGATGATGAGAGAGAGAGAGAGAGAGAGAGAGTTTTCAACAAATTATCTCATTTTCTTCCTGAGATTCATCCTCTTTCTCCAGCAATGGCCCAGAGTACGGCTAAATGTGGATGCAGATGTTTAAAACGATTGTAACTGTCCATTAGGGATCTAAACTAAGTATTCCGAACCAAATCAAAAGCACCTGCGGTAATAAATCTTGCACATCCAGGGTGTAATATAATTTGCATAATACCGCTGTCTGGAGCGTGTGCTGGGTTGTGGACTGACACAGAATGTCATGATGGTGCGTGCGTGCGTGCGTGCGTGCGTTGTGTGCGTGCGTTGTGTGTGTGTGTGTGTGTGCGTGCGAGTGTGTGTGTGTGTAAAAAAGAGTGCCAGAAGAGGAAGATGGTATGCATATTCACGCGCGCGCGTGCGCACGTGCGTGTATATAGGAATGAAAAAAAAAGGAGATGGTGTTTATATGTGTGTATGTATGTATGTGTGTGCGTGTGTGCGTATGAGTGTATATGAAGGAGAAAAGAGGGAGATTATCTCTGTCTGTGTGTGTGCCTGTATATGTGTGTGTTTGTGTGTGTGTGTGTGTGTGTGTGTGTGCGTGCGTGCGTGCGTCCTTGCGTGGTGTGTGTGTGTGTGTGCGCGCGCTTGCGTGCGTGCGTGTGTGTGTGTGTGTATCAGGGTGTGTGTGGTGTGTGGTGTGTGTGTGTGAGTGCGTGCGTCCGTGCGTGCGTGCGTGTGTGTGTTGTGTGCGCGCTTGCGTGCGTGCGTGCGCGTGCGGTGTGTGTGTGTATCAGGTTGTGTGTGTGTGTGTGAGTGTGGTGTGTGTGAGTGCGTTGCGTCCGTTGCGTGCGTGCGTGCGTGTGTTGGCTGTGTGGTGTGTGTTTGTGTGTGTGTGTGTGTGTGTGTGTGTGTGTGTGTGTGTGTGTGTGTGTTGTGTGTGTTAAGAAATGCTTGCACACCGTTTCCTCAAGACAGCAGTTTAGTGGTGTACAACGTATAAATCCCTGTAACTTAGTCACTAACCCTCAGATTTAAAAATGCTTTGTACTACGAGAAAGAGCAGAAATACGGTTCCAGAAACAGAAAATGAATTAAATTTTACAACTGGAAACCTCAGACTTAATCGAGCTGAACGGTTTGAATTGGGGGGAAAGGGGAGGGGGCTGCGGGAAGATTGAGGGGAGACATGAACTACAATCGTTTGTGGAGGGGGTGTGTGTGTGTGTGGGGGGGGGGGGGGTGCGTGGAAGACTTCTATATATATTGTTGGAAGATGACAGCAAGAGGGGTGATGGCGTGGGGATATAACCATGAGGGAAAAAGAGAGTTGAGAAATTGAGAAATAGGAGATAATAGAAAAAGCCAGATTTATGGCTTGAACTGTGTCCTTACTGGCAAGGTCATTGTCATTATCATTAGCAGCAGCATTGCAATTGTCGTCGTTTTTGTTTGTGTTGTTAACCTTCATATTCATCTCTTGTAAAATCGTTGTTAAAATTGTCATTGCCTTTACCAAATAGGTAGATAGAAAGAAGATAGTAGATATGGTAATAGATCAGATAGATAGATAGGTAGATAGTAGTAGGTGATAGTGTGATATGGTAGATAGATAGATAGGTAGATAGGTAGATACATTGATTGATGATAGGTAGATAGATTAGATAGACACACAGACAGATGATGATAATGGAATAGAAGACAGTAAAGATAGGATGATAGAACACAACCCGACAGACAGTGAATGATAATAGAATAGATAATAGATAGATGAATATAATAAATAACAGATAGTGAGGAAAAAACGAAAAAGTAAGAAGATTGTCTTTATCACAAAATAAACCGTGTCTGTCGTGAAATTGAATGCTTTTTATACTCTATTTTTAGTGTAATTCATTGCCAGCATACATAAATTAACAAACATTCAGAACAATTGTCATACGCTATTGTTATCAACATCATCGTCACTGTCATATCATCATCGTCATCTGGATGATCTATGTATTGAAAAAGTATGTCTCTTTCCTTGGTCATTACGTTTCCTCCCGCTTTATGTTTCCGATCATAAGCTAAATTGAACCAAACTTCACTGAGCTTTAAAAACCCATAGTATGCACTTAACGTAAAACTAATCTTAGCGTTAAACTTTATGTTACATTCGGCCTTCAGAAATATGATTAGAAGCAGGAAGATCAGGGAACATTGCAACACGCACAGAAGGATAGTGTTGAAAATGACCGCCTTTGCACAACGTTTGTGGGCATAAATGACCATCAGTAAAAGAGATATGCATACATGGAATCCAAATCCCTGGGAGAATATTGAAACCTTCTTGGATACCTTTGTTTTGTTGTTGTTCCGTGTTTCTTCTGACGTCTACTTACATAAGTGCTTCTGCGCGCGCACACACGCCGGAAAATTTGGCTGGAACGTATTCGGGAACTGTCTGATTGCGATGAATCCCTCTTGCACAGACCTCAAGTCTCAACTCATTGAAGTCTGGCTGGTTTGATGGATTGAACTGTGGGCTCAAGACCAGAATTTGTGAATTCAGTTCTGGTCTCTGGTACAGAGAGTGACTTGCACAATGCCCATGCTTCTGTCACTTGGAGGGAATTAACTAATTTCTAAGATCAGTCAAGGTGGAACAGCGCGCGCGCCACACACACACACACACGCACGCACTCACGGACGCACGCACACGCACACACACACGCTCGCACGCGCACACGCACCGCGCGCGCGCACACACACACACACACACACACACACACGCACACACACAAATACACACCGCCGATTGCATTTTGTCTACACTGTGTTGTGTGTTATGCATATTGCACAGTCTGCGTAATTTTATATTCGCTGAGGACAACGGCACGTGGTATGCTTCATAAAAATCTGTAAGCCACTGTATACAAACACTCACAGAACGTGTAACGTACGTAGGTGGTTGGTTTGCTTTGCTTTGCTTTTGGTTCAGTTTTTACGTCGACGCTCGCCTCAAGTGATATGGGGATAACCATCCTAGGGAAGTGGAGGAAGGTGGACCTCTCTAATCCTAGACTGACTCCACCAGACCAACAAGATGTTAAGATGGGACAGTGAGGAGGCCAGTTTTAATGTAGCGCACCCCGGGATTCGAACCCACAACCATCAGCATGTGAATCCGACGCTCAAACCAACTGAACTAATGGGGCCCGCTGTACGTATTTAATATTCTACATACTTATATACACCAGGGGAGTGGGGGTGAGGTGTAAGGCACCAGTAGGTCTGCCACGTATGTTGACCTGAAAGACCTGAAAAATATCCACCCTGTACTGACCAGGCAGGAGGCACCCAGGTAGGATCGACCTCGTGTCTTCCGACTGAAATTCCGACGTTTATCTTCTTGAATACCGTACCCGTCTAATCCTTGCTTTAACCCGTGATACAAAGTTAGGTTCGACCTAGCCAAAAGTACATAGAAACACAAACATCAGGAAAGGCTGAAATGCGCATAGAAAGATATTATTGTTATTATTATCATTATCATTATCATCATCATCATCATCATATATATTATTATTATTATTATTATTATTATTATTATTATTATTATTATTATTATTATTATCAATGTACAGTATTGAAGATAACGCCCCTTGCCTAATGTTTCTGGATGTAAACGATCATTTACAAACAGAAATTTGCGTGGAATCCAATACCCTGGGGCTTAGATAAGAAAACAAATAGATAAATGAATGAATGAATAAAAGCGAGTGAATAAATAAAAAGAACAACTGCAGAGAAAACGATGGGAAAGAAGGCGAGGGAGGGAAGGACGGAGAATATGTGTGTGTGTGTGTGTGTGTGTGTGTGTGTGTGTGTGTGTGTGTGTGTGTGTGTGTGTGTGTGTGTGTGTGTGTGTGTGAAGAGAGAGAGAGAGACAGACAGACGACAGACAGACAGACAGGGACAGCGAAAGAGACGGAGAGAATGAAAAAGAGAGAGAAACCGATACTGATTGATACACGAATACAAACACAGACTCACAAGTAGACGGAGACATAGAGACAAACGACAGACATACAGAAGAGCAGACAGACAGACAGACAGACAGCAGACAGACAGACAGACAGAAAAGACTTCTTCCAAATCCCCTGCCTTATTGACACAGAGCTGAAGTGCTGGGAAAGAAAGCATCAGATGTAGACACATCAAGCTGCTTTAGTAATTGGTCAGTTTCGTCCTTCCCATCTGGCGTTGCGGCAATTATGGCGTGGAAGGCCTCATCTGGTATATGTGTAGACCCATCTTTGTAAATGCAGTGTGTGTGTGTGTGTGTGTGTGTGTGTGTGTGTGTGTGGCGCTGTGCGTGCGTGCGTGTGTGTGTGTGTGTGTGTGTGGTGTGTGTGTGTGTGTGTGAAAACATTAATACACAAGAGAGAGAGAGAGAGAGAGAAACATACTCTCACGCAAAATCACACACAAAAGTACACATGCGCATATACATGTACATGAACTCAAAAGCACATACACACACGTCACACACAATAGTACTCACAGACACACAGAGTACACACACACACACACACACACACACACACACACACACACACCACACACACACACACACACACACACACACACACACACACAATGACGATTTTTCTTTTACATTTGATGTTAGCGTTGTTCTAGTTTCATTTCTCTGATCATCCATATCATTTTTCTAAAGACCTTGCCGATTCCTTTTAATTTTTTTTTCCGTCTCTTACTCTGTTCCCTTCTTTCCCCTCCTCACCCCCCCCCCCAAAAAAAAAAATCATCCTCCATGCATTTTTATCCGTCTAATATCACTTAGAGTGAAAAGCCGTTAAATCAATGAACGAACGAACACACACACACACACACACAGAAGACGCACACACGCGCGCGCTCACACACATAATACACAGACATCATACACAGCACACACGACACACACACACACACGCACAGCACACACAAACACACACACACACACACACATACACACACACACGCACACGCACACACAAAACACACACACACACACACACACACACACACACACACACACACACACACACACACACACACACACACACACACACACACACACACACGATCATCGTTATTGATGCAATTGTCGTCATATATCATATTCTTTAAAAAAAATTAAGTAACAGAAATATTAACAATGTATGTTTATGGTGAGCCTGACAGTGTTCAAGGCGCTAATTCATCTACAGTACAAATACAAATTAGATAGACATGTAACACACATTCAGTAATTTTACTCAGTAACATCACACACTTTCAATAACATCCGTACACGAAACACCACAAGAACGCACTAAAACATATGGGACAGGGTGAACATAACAAAGTTGATTTAAGCAGAAGGATTTACGGAGAAGTTGTACTTAAGTCCGGTCTTAGCAGAGAAAGGTTAGGGAAATTTCTCAGATCAAAGGGCAGATTATTCTGCAGAAAAGATTCAAAATGGGCATAAGCCCAGAAAGAATTCTTTTTTATTTTTAATATATAAGGAACATAACCATCATGATATGACACATGTACACACATAGTATTATAGATATATACTCTTTGTCTGTCTTTCTGTCTCTCTCTCTCTCTCTCTCTCTTAGACAAATTATTGCCTGAATGTGGGAACACTGTTCTGATTTTGTTGTTGTTTTCTTTGCATTATGTAGTAGTGGTAAAATGGATGATTGTTCATTATATATGATTTGATTGTTCGACTGTTCAAGGATGGATGTTCGATATTTTTTTTGATTATGTGTGAAGAATTTGCGCACATACAAAGAGTGGATTATGTGTCGCACTACTGGAATTGTTATCCCCCTTGTCAAAAGACCTTTTCGGTAATGACAATAACAGTTTCAGTTTCAGTTTCAGTTTCGTTTCTCCTCTCTCTCCTTCTCCTTCCTCCCTCCGTCCTTCCTACTCTCTCTCTCTCTCTCTCTCTGCGTGCGTGCGTGTGTGGTGTGTGTGTGTGTTGTGTGTGTGTGTGTGTGTGTGTATGTGTGTGTGTATGTATGTGTGTGTGTGAGTGAGAGAGAGAGAGAGAGAGAGAGAGAGAGAGAGGTGTGTGTGTGTGTGTGTGTGTGTGTGTGTGATCATTGATGGTTAGCATTCAGTTGTGCGTGTGGGTTATTGTGTATTCCGATACGTGTGTCTTGTAAAATGTTCAATACGCAGTGAATCCAAATAAGTTTTGGTGAAGAACAGTGCTATACAAGAATGATTTATTGTTACGGGTTGAGGGGGATTCGCCGAGGATGGAATATGTCAAGCTTAAAGATGTGCGTGGTAGACTTTCATAAAATATTGTGAAGAGAGTGGGGCGGGAGGTATAATGGGGTCAGTTGTTTAGAAATAGAGGGAATTGGAGATAGTGAGGGCAAGCAAGATTTACTGCCTGCTGGCGATCAGTATATCTTTCTCAGCATAGTTTTTATCATTAACATTATCAGCAGCAGCTGTGTTTTGTTGTTGTTAATTAACATGAAATCTGAATCAAAATGACTGGCAGCTTTCAAGTGAATGGAAACATCACACACACAAAAAATAGGAGAAAAATGCATACATAATTTACGAAACAAAACAGGCGGAAAGTTTTGGCCAAGTGGCTTCTGTGAAGCGAGCACAAAAGACAACAAAGAAACAAACACGCAGACTATTTGCTGATTTTGTCGAGCTCAGCCAATACACCCGGGAAGTTCTCTCGCCGTTTTTGTACGAAGTTTTGTGCTTTTGTTTCTTTGTGTAGGCTTGACAAAGGTCATTTGGCCGAAATTTCGCCCCTGTGATATGGATACGTGTTCTCGATCTATTTTCGTGGGAATTCTATTGCTTTAATGTTCTCAGCCTTAATGTTTTCCATATTAAAATCGTTGTGGAAAGTGTCGTTGCCTTAGTTTATCAATAACTTCCAGATGTCAACATTGATGCCATTGTAATCAATATTTGTAGTTAGTGAGTCATCATCACAAATATTGCCATCGTCCAGCGGTGATCACTATCGTCATCGTGAATCATCATCATCATTATATCATCATCGTTGTCATAATCCTCAAACTTTCTGCCTTGGGAGGAGCTTGACTATAACCCCCTAGATCTGTGTTATTCTACGTACATGTTTCTTCGTAACCATAAGCTAAACTTTAACTAATTGAACTATAATCCCAACTCACACCAATCCTTGAAAGCCACTATGACGTAATGTGAATTACCCTTAATCTTAAAGACAAACCAAAACTGAAATATGAAAAGCTGAACATATGAGAACACTGCAACAAACCCAGAAGAAGATAATAACAAAGATGATTGCAGCGATGGACTACCCATCTGCCACTGTCCCTCATGTACCTACTCATCATCAGCATTTTTGAACCCAGAAAAGTGTTGATTAAATAGACAAGGTTCATCATGGCAGAGGATGGAAACAAGGACGACCATGGCAGAGAGGAACAATGGACACATGGCAGAGAGGAACAATGGACACATGACAGAGAGGAACAATGGACACATGGCAGAGAGGAACAATGGACACATGGCAGAGAGGAAAACAATGGCAGGGGAACAATGGACACATGGAGAGGAACAATGGACACATGACAGAGAGGAACAATGGACACATGGCACAGAGGAACAATGGACACATGGCACAGAGGAACAATGGACACATGACAGAGAGGAACAATGGACACATGGCACAGAGGAACAATGGACACATGGCACAGAGGAACAATGGACACATGGCACAGAGGAACAATGGACACATGACAGAGAGGAACAATGGACACATGACACAGAGGAACAATGGACACATGGCAGAGAGGAACAATGGACACATGACACAGAGGAACAATGGACACATGGCAGAGAGGAACAATGGACACATGGCAGAGAGGAACAATGGACACATGGCAGAGAGGAACAATGGACACATGACACAGAGGAACAATGGACACATGACACAGAGGAACAATGGACACATGGCAGAGAGGAACAATGGACACATGACAGAGAGGAACAATGGACACATGACAGAGAGGAACAATGGACACATGACAGAGAGGAACAATGGACACATGACAGAGAGGAACAATGGACACATGACAGAGAGGAACAATGGACACATGGCAGAGAGGAACAATGGACACATGACAGAGAGGAACAATGGACACATGACAGAGAGGAACAATGGACACATGACAGAGAGGAACAATGGACACATGACAGAGAGGAACAATGGACACATGACAGAGAGGAACAATGGACACATGACAGAGAGGAACAATGGACACATGGCAGAGGAACAATGGACACACACATGAACATGAGAGGAACAATGGACACATGGCAGAGGAACAATGGACACATGACAGAGAGGAACAATGGACAAATTTGGAAAAAAGCGATAAATGAAGCTTGTGAAGAAATCCCAAGAGCTGAAAGAGAGGCGAAGAAGAACTAGATGACAAAAGAAATTTTAGGCTTGATGGAAGAATGGAGGAGAGCTAAAGGAAAAAAGGAAGAATCCAGAAAGAGACATAAGGAAATCCGGAATAGGTGCGATAAAGCCAGGGACGCTTGGCTGGAAACAAAGTACAAAGAAATAAGAGAAGACAAATCCTAAGTCTATGTACAGAAACACTGAAGAAATTACCCACAGGAAAAGGACGTGCACATCAGCCGGTTGCTTAAAATCTAAAAGTGGTACGATTATTATGGAAAAAGACAAAACTATTAGATAGATGGGGAGGGTACATAAAAGACCTTTTTGACGATGACAAAATGGCAGAACGCATTATGAGAAAGGGCGCTAAAGGACCACCCATAATGAAACAATGTAATTAGAGCAGCGTTGAAAAGATGAAACCCTGAAAAGCCCCAGGACCAGACAATATTATTACAGAAATGATTGAAGCCCTAGGTGAATTTGGTATTGAAAAAATAACAATCCTCCTAAATGAAATTCATGATACCAGAAATCCCCGAAGGTATATCAAAATCAGTTGCACTTCCATAGAAAGCAGGGCTGTAGAATGCGAAGTCCGTCATACGATCAGCTTGATGAGTGACAAAGATTCTCTTAAGAAGAATCATGATGAGGACAAGGAACAGAATCAAAAGAGAAATACAGGGAAATATAGATTTGTTGCAGAGAAAGGGACTATTGATGCTTTATGCATCATAAGAACTCTCGTAGAAAGATCAGTTGAGTTGAATAAGGATATAGATTCATGTTTTGTTGATTATACCAAGGCCTTTGATCGGGTAAGATTTGAAGAATAATTGATCAACCAACTAGAAAGGCTCAGTGTTGATGGAAAGGATCTAAGCATAATAAGGAATGTGTATTGGGAACAATCACCAGCAAAAAGAGTACACAATGATATAAGCTCTTTTCAAAATATCGAAAGAGGGTTTAGACAGGGATGCGTTCTGTCACTGGATTTGTTTTCATTTTACAGCGAAACCATCTTGAGAAACCTAGAGAAATACCCAAGGATATAGGTTGGAGGAAAAATGTTATGCAGAGGACACCGTTCTAATTGCAGCCGTAATGTGGTTTCTAAGAAGAATGGTAAGAGTTCCATGGACAGCAAAGACAAGAATAGAGACTGTTTTGAAAGAGGCAAACACAAAAGAACATAAATGATGAAGATTAGGAAAAAGACAAGCAACATTTATACGACATTTTATGAGGCAAGAGACATTTGAGCACTTAGTCACAACAGGAAAGCTGGAGGGAAAAAGAGCACGAGGTAGACCCAAGGACAAAATATTGGATGATTTTACGGAGAGGATGAGGATAGAAAGTCTTGCACTTTCGGCGACAAAAAAAAAGTATATAGAGGGCCATGATCGTCAACGCCATGCGGCAAGGCACACGATGATGATAATGATGATGATGATGATGATGATGATGATGATAACTTTAGGGCGTCTTGTGTTAGGATTAAACGAACAAGCATATATCAAACTACAGTCCTTTCTAAAGCATGGTAGACGGGCGCGGGAGACAAATGGGTAAGACATAAGTTTTCCAGCCGTCAGACTACCAATCGATAGCGTTATGATTATCATCCCCATCGTGAAGATTATCATAGTATTGTGAAAAATTGTGAACATTGGTCCTGGTGTCTGTCGCCACTGGGATGGTTTAGAAAACGAGAGAGATTAAAAGTGCTTTGAACGCTCGCTCTTTGGACTCAGAAAATGTGCGCGCGCGCACACCACACACCACACACACACACACACACACACACACACACACACACACACACACACACACACACACACACACACAACACACACACCACCACACACACACACACACACAACACACAACACACACACACACAGCACACACACACACACACACCACACAACACACACACACACACACGTTACTGCACAGTCCCGAGGTAGTTTCTTTGATTAAGACCCGATTGTTTTATACCTGTAACTCCCACCTGTTTGTTAGGTTTTCATTACTCTTCGATGTTACAACGCTTTTAATTCGATAAGACAATCCTCTTCTCCTCCCTTCTAGTTCTTACCTCAGCAGATAACAGATGACTTATTCGTTAATTTGTTTGATATAACTTATATGATACAATGCTTCATGATTTCATTGATTCATTCATCCCACAGACACCTCTTTATCTTAATATTTATTTGTTTGTGTATTGATTTATTTACTTATTTATTTATTTATTTATTTAGTTAGTTAGTTAGTTTTATTTTTTTGTCTAAAAGCTCGTACGTGGTTAGAAGTTAAAAGAAAACGAACACACACACACACACACACACACACACACACACACACCACACACACACACACACACACACACACACACACACACACACACACACACACACACACACACACACACACTATATATATATATATATATATATATGTGTTATGTTTGTGTGTATACACATACATGTATGCATTTATTTATAAGTAATTATACATAATGTATATATATATATATATTATATATATATATATATATATATATATATATTATTGGTGTGTGTGTTGTGTTTGTGTGTGTGTGTGTGTGTGTGTGGTGTGTGTGTGTGGTTTTTCTGCTCATGTATTGTATCTCCTTAGAAAAGTGTGACATGCAAGATTTCTCAACAGTTAATCGAAGCTGTGTGTCTAATTATGTACGCTACTGACGTCAGAAGACATGTTAAGAACACTCGATTGTTAATGCTGAGCTTGCGAGATGTCTCCAATTTAGGTTTCACTGTCTGTACTGTCATCAAAGTAATAATCATCCGTAATCTTAATGTTGTTTTGCACAGCTAGCGAAATTGTTGTTTTTTTTTTTTCCTATAGTGTATGGTATTGTATTTTTCACACAATGTCGTAATCTTAATGAGGAATCAATTAAAAGCTGTCCTCAGTACGCTTCGCCACATTTTCTAGAACAGTTCCTGAGAGTCTCTTTCCGATATTCTTCACATCTGCAACACCCCATGCGATTCTGAATCCAGAGTGTCTTGTGGTCCGTCTTTTAGAACGAAATCTTTTGGCCAGAGTAAATTCGCTTAATTTAAAAAAGATTCAACAACATGAAATGAACTCGTCGTCCTCGTCCACATTCGACATTCAGCTTCAATCTCTTCCTTCAAATGTGGTCTTTAAATTAAGACTCAAACTTTTTTAAAAACTGTAATTCGTGTGTGTGTGTGTGTGTACATTGTGTGTATGTGTGTGTGTGTAGGGGGTATGTGTGTGTGTGTGTGAGAGAGAGAGAGAAAGAGAGAGAGAGAAAGAGAGAGAGAGAAAGAGAGAGAGAGAAAGAGAGAGAGAGAGAGAGAATCACCGTGCATTACACTTAGCGGAGCACAGAGAATTCAAGCAGTCAAGCGAGATGATTACATTCCACTATGTTGTTGCAAGTGTTATTAATATTAATCGTAATTGTAGTCTATTCAATTCGTTTTTCATTTTAAAGAGAAAGAAAGAGCGATGAATTGAAGTAAATTGATACGTAGTGCTGAAATCTGAATCAAAGTGACTGTCAACGTTCAAACAAATACGAACCAGAAAAACACTAAAGTAAAAGCAGATTGCATTATATACATGTACACACACACACACACACACAACATACACACACATACACACACACACACACACACACACACACACACACACACACACACACACACACACACACACAATGACATATATATATATATATATATATATATATATATGTATACATATATGGGTGTATATATACATATCCATATATACATATATATATAAACATATGTATGTATATATGTGTGTGTGTTCGATCGTTCGTTATTTCTTTTAACGTCTATTCACATATGTGCTTTTAAACGAATGTGTGTGTGTGTCAGTGTGTGTGTGTGTGTACATATATATATATATATATATATATATATTATACACACATACAGACATGCATACATTCACACAGACACACAGACACACACACACACACACACACACACACACATATATATATATATATATATATTTGTGTGTGTGTGTGTGTGGTGTGTGTGTGTGTGTGTGTGTGTGTGTGTGTGTGTGTGTGTGTGTGTGTGTGTGTGTGTGTGTGTGTGAAGACCCTCACATTTTCGGCCAATTGACCTTCGTCAAGCATAGACAAAAGAACAAATACGCAACACTTAGCACAAAAAATAGCCGCCTTATCCTGCTGAACGCCATATTGGAAAGAGATCTGCATTTCTACTTTTTTTTGAGGGGGGGGGGGGGTGCTATGTGTTTTGCATTTATTCTTCGTTCTGTTTGTTATACGCTTGACAAAGACCAGTTGACTGAAAATTTGCCTCTGTCTTGTTTTGTTGTTTTAAATACACATTATACATTCCAGTTTCGTGTTTTTCTGGTTCATAGCGCTGAGTTAGGATAACACACTTTAACCGTGGTCTCTGGCTAACAATAACTACGATTCTGAGACATGGCGAAATCACAGCAAACACTGTAGCGAGAACAGTTAACAATATCAGCAACAGAAGCAATACCAGCAATGTAAACACATTCACATCACCATCACTACCACCACAACAACAGCAAGGAAAAACAACAGCACTGAGAAGAAGAAGAAGAAAAAGGAGGAAGAGGAGGAGGAAGAGGAGAAGAAGAAGAAGAAGTAGTAGAAGAAGAAGAAGTTACTCGATAAATTGATGATTTATCGTAATGTATATGCATACAGTTCAAAGTAAATCATACATCATTCTTGGTACAAAGAAATGCTAATTGCATACAGCACAAAGGAAATTGTACATCTTCTTTTATATAAACAATTGCTACACGCACACAATACTAAATGGAATCACACATCATCGTTGGTAGAAACAAACGCTAGACGCGTAGAATACAAAATGGAACCGCCCATTATCGTTGATACAAATAAATGCTAGACTACATGCATACAATACAAAGTGAAATTGTAAATCTTTGTTGGTACAAACAAATGCTACATGCATTCAGTACAGAGTGAATCCATACACAGGGATTCGTACAACAGTACAAAGTGATTCGTACATCATTTTGATACAGCAAATGCTACATACATACAATAAAAGTGAAATTGTACATCTTCATTGGTACAGACAAATGCTAGGTGCGCACCATTTAAAGTTAAATCGTAAATATTCGTTAGTACAAACAATTGCTACATGCATACAATACAAATTGAAATCATGCATCACCGTTAGTACAAACAAATGCTACGTGCGTACAACGCAAAGTGAAATCGTATATCACGGTTAGTACAAACAATTGCTATATGCATACAGTACAAGGGAAATTGTGCATCACGTTAATACAAACAAATGCTACATGCATACAGTACAAATTGAAATCGTACATCACCGTTAATACAAACAAATGCTACGTACGTACAATACAAAGTGAAATCGTACATCACCGTTAGTACAAACAAATGCTACATGCATACAGTACAAATTGAAATCGTACATCACCGTTAATACAAACAAATGCTACGTGCATACATTACAAATTGAAATCGTACATCACCGTTAGTACAAACAAATGCTACGTGCGTACAATGCAAAGTGAAATCGTATATCACGGTTAGTACAAACAATTGCTATATGCATACAGTACAAGGGAAATCGTGCATCACGTTAATACAAACAAATGCTACATGCATACAGTACAAATTGAAATCGTACATCACCGTTAATACAAACAAATGCTACGTACGTACAATACAAAGTGAAATCGTACATCACCGTTAGTACAAACAAATGCTACATGCATACAGTACAAATTGAAATCGTACATCACCGTTAGTACAAACAAATGCTACGTGCGTACAATACAAAATGAAATCGTACGTCATCATTAGAAAAACAAATGCAACATAACGCGCAAAAGAAAGTTCCAAACTGATCAAAATATCATAGAGGACTCGAAGAATACAGAAACAACCAGTCTGTCTGAAACTGATAATTGACCTTGATTTTAGCATTATACTCTTTTATTTTGTGTGTCTGTCATCTCCATTTTGAAAACTAAAATGTTCGTTAGTGTGTTATATATATCCTGCATTTTATAAACATACATTTTAGCCAGCAGTATCATGAAGTCAAAGAATTAACTCAGTCTGGAAACTAAACTGTACTATTAATTAATAAGACAGGGTATTCATCAAGTTTCACGTTTAAAAATAGATGACTCCTTTCATTTATTGATTTTCTTTCTAAAATGTTGCCCAAAATTTATCTCAGAATACCTCTATTTTTAAAATTACTAATTTCATATTCACACATAAACTACATAGACCACCGTTACTATTATCATTTCTGTCAAAATGATATTTGTTGCAAGTATTCTGTGGGCAATTCGAATTCGAAACAATTTCAATTTTGAATCTTAATCGTGTGCATTTTGTGAGTCTTCCATACAGTTGCCCAAATTAGTTTTTGATTTTATTTGAATTAACATTTCCTAATAGATAATTGATGACTACATAAACGAATAAACACTTGATGAATATATACAGCAACAATTCAGTAAATGAATAAAACAAATGGGCTTGTATCAACAACATCAAGCAAAAGATAGAATGCAGTTTTTTTCTTTCTAGGGAGGTGGGGGGGGGGGGGGTTGTAGAGGGGAATAGGTGGGCGAATGAGCCATGAGGCAGAAATACAATGGCAAAACAAGAACCAAGCGAAGAGAGAATAAACAAACAAAACTTGGAATTCATTCATTTATTCATGTATTTTTTTTTATTCATTAATTGATTCATTTATTCGGTTAATGAATTATATATATGAATAGATAATAGTGTGCGAACAATAAGTCGGAACTAAAAAATCGATATACCCCCCTGGAATTTCGGGGGTAGAAGAATTTTTTTTATTTCAATCTGCAGTTCGCAACTATGAGAAAGAGAGGAAGAGAGAGAGAAAGAAACAGAGAGGAGAGAGAGAGAGTTAGTTTTCTTTCAATGTTTTGGGTGATAGCATGTTGCAAATGGCCGTGCCTGAAAGTACAGATGATGAATTTTACTGAATCAATAGTTGCCTCCAGGTTCTTGGATCCTTCTGATGGACAATATGTGGTTTCGAAAAATGATCTGGATTGAACTGAGTTATAGGGAGGGGAAGAAAGAATAAAAAAAAAAAAAATAAAAAAAAAAAGGGGGGGGGGGGGGGGGGAGAAGAGAAGCTATACATATGTTTTAGAAAGAAAGAGAAAAGGTCGAAAACGAAATCGTGTTTTTTTGTTTTTTATGATTCTTTTTCTTTTTTTTTTTTCTTTTTTGTTCATTATTCTAAAGATTTTAACAAAACAGATGACGCTGGGAGGAAGCCTCACGTGGCATCGCCAGAACTCGGGGGAACAATCGCTTAAATTATGCTTTCTTAATCAATAACGCAAACTTTAGGAAAAAACGAGGGAAGGAGAGAGAGAGAGAGAGAGAGAGAGAGAGAGAGAGAGAAACTGA
>JAPXFY010000022.1:23398045-23413045 GCA_030674185.1 Monoplex corrugatus
GCTGGCGCTCCCGTCTATGCTACAACCTCACAGCGGTATCTCAGTGTAGCTGGTGCTTCCCTCTATGCTACAACCTCACAGCGGTATCTCAATGTAGCTGGTGCTCCCCTCTATGCTACAACCTCACAGCGGTATCTCAGTGTAGCTGGTGCTCCCCTCTATGCTACAACCTCACAGCGGTATTTCAGTGTAGCTGGTGCTCCCCTCTATGCTACAACCTCACAGCGGTATCTCAGTGTAGCTGGTGCTCCCGTCTATGCTACAACCTCACAGCGGTATCTCAGTGTAGCTGGTGCTCCCGTCTATGCTACAACCTCACAGCGGTATCTCAGTGTAGCTGGTGCTCCACTCTATGTAACAACCTCACAGCGGTATCTCATTGTAGCTGGTGCTTCCCTCTATGCTACAACCTCACAGCGGTATCTCAGTGTAGCTGGTGCTCCCCTGTATGCTACAACCTCACAGCGGTATCTCCGTGTAGCTGGTGCTCCTCTACGCTACAACCTCACAAGGTATCCAGTGTAGCTGGTGACTTCTGTTGCTACAACTCACAGCGGTATCTCCATGTAGCTGGTGCTCCCCTCTACGCTACAACCTCACAAAGGTATCTCAGTGTAGCTGGTGCTCCCCTCTATGCTACTACCTCACAGCGGTATCTCAATGTAGGTGGTACTCCCCTCTATGCTACTACCTCACAGCGGCATCTCAATGTAGGTGGTACTCCCCTCTATGCTACTACCTCACAGCGGCATCTCAATGTAGGTGGTACTCCCCTCTATGCTACTACCTCACAGCGGCATCTCAATGTAGGTGGTACTCCCCTCTATGCTACTACCTCACAGCGGCATCTCAATGTAGGTGGTACTCCCCTCTATGCTACTACCTCACAGCGGCATCTCAATGTAGGTGGTACTCCCCTCTATGCTACTACCTCACACGGCATCTCAATGTAGGTGGTACTCCCCTCTATGCTACTACCTCACAGCGGCATCTCAATGTAGGTGGTACTCCCCTCTATGCTACTACCTCACAGTGTCAGTGTAGCTGGTACTCCCCTCTATGACGGCCAATCTCACGGCGGTATCTCAGTGTAGCTGATGCTCCCCTCTGTGCTACAACCTCACTGTGGTATCTCAGTGTAGCTGGTACTCCCCTCTATGACAGCCAACCTCACGGCGGTATCTCAGTGTAGCTGGTACTCATACTCAGCTCTACGAGGGCCAACCTCACAGCGGTATCTCAGTGTAGCTGGCGCTCCCCTCTATGCTACAACCTCACAGCGGTATCTCAGTGTAGCTGGCGCTCCCCTCTATGCTACAACCTCACAGCGGTATCTCAGTGTAGCTGGCGCTCCCCTCTATGCTACAACCTCACAGCGGTATCTCAGTGTAGCTGGCGCTCCCCTCTATGCTACAACCTCACAGCGGTATCTCAGTGTAGCTGGCGCTCCCCTCTATGCTACAACCTCACAGCGGTATCTCAGTGTAGCTGGTGCTTCCCTCTATGCTACAACCTCTCGGTCGATAAATCAGTAAAGAAAACACGTGACCAAATGGATAACGAGATTGTGATTTATCCAAAGCGTGTCTGATAAGTATTCCCCTCTGCAGCTAGGATCTGTTAGGTCCCTGCCCCTCCTCTCCGACACTAATATCTTTGAAGCCACACGTCTTTGATAAGATGGATCTTCTGTGCGTGATGGAATAATGTGCACGTTTTAATGGAAAACGGTCACATGGCCAGTCACACCCCCGACGCTACTAACTCACGAACACTGTTACTGATATCGGAAAGGTCACAACTCTGTTAACCCTCATGCCCCATCTTTACACACACTACACACACACACACACACACACACACACACACACAACACACACACACACACACACACACACACACACACACACACACACACACACACACACACACATATATATATATATTATATATATATATAAATAAACAGTATGTCATGGATGTCTCCTTGGAAGTGCGGGGGGGGGGGGGGGAGGGTTGCTACGAAAAAGCTCAGAAGTGAACATTCGGTCCCAAACGAAATTTATTACTCCCAGTAGGTTATCTACAAAGGACTTCAGATCTGTTTGTATTCTTGTATTCTCTCTTTTAACGGTAAAACGGTCACATGGCCAGTCACCCCCGTGCTACCAACTCACGAATACTGTTACCGATATCGGAAAGGTCACAACTTTGTTGACCTTAATGCCCCATCTTTATATAAATTGTATGTCATGGATGTCTCCTTGGACCCGGGGGGGGGGGGGGGGAGGGGTGCTACCAGAAGGCTCAGAAGTGAACATTCCATCCCGAAGGAAATCTTAGACTCCCAGTAGGCTGTCTACAAAGGACTTCAGATCTGTATGTATTCTCTCTTCTAATGGTAAAACGGTCACACTGGCCAGTCACCGACCTCCACGGTATTAATTCACGAATACTGTTACTGATATCGGAAAGGTCACAATTCTGTTAACCTTTGTGCCCATCTTTATATATATAAACAGTATGCCATGGATGTCTTCTTGGAGGGTTGGGGGTGTGTGTGTGTTTGCTACCAAAAAGCTCAGAAGTGATCATTCGATCCGAAAGGAAATATAATACTCCCTGTAGGCTGCACAAAACTTCAGATCTGTTTGTATTCTTGTATTCTCTCTTAAATGGTTAAAACGGTCACACTGGCCAGTCAACCCCGCGCTACCAACTCAGAATACTGATATAGGAAAGGTCACAACTCTGTTAACCTTTATGCCCCATCTTTATATGAACAGTATGTCATGGGTGTCTCCTTGATTGGCAGGGGGGAAGGGGGGTTCAACCAAAAGGCTCAGAAGTAAGCATTTGGTTTCGAAGGAAATCTATTACTCCCAGTAGGCTGTCTACAAAAAACTTCAGATCTGTTTGTATTCTTGCATTCTCTCTTTTAATGGTGAAATGGTCATACCGGCCTGTCGCGACCCCTGCGCTATCAGTTCATCAATACTGTTACTGATATCGGAAAGGTCACAACTCTGTTAATCTTCATGTCCCATCTTTATATTATATAAACAGTATGTCATGGATGTCTCATTGGAAGGTGGGGGGGAAGGGTGGGTACTAGCAAAAAGCTCAGAAGTGAACATTCGATCCCGAAGGAAATCTTATACTCCCAGTAGGCTGTCTACAAAGGACTTCGGATCTGCTTGTATTCTCTCTTTTAATTTGCTTTTATTCCTTTCTTTCTTTTCTCGTTCAAACTTTGACCAGAGATTTATAGGCTGTATCGTTTATTCTTGTTTTACTATGCTAATCAGTTACTCAGTTTAATGAAGAGAGAGAGACAGACCGGGGGGGGGGGGGGGGGGGAGGCGAGAGAGAAAAAAAGAAAGAAAGACAGACAGATAAATGGAGAGAGAGAGAGAGAGAGAGAGCAGGGGGTATTACAAGACCTGCTGATAGACTTATAGGGAAGAAAAGATAAGCTAAACAAGAAAACTAGTACACTTTCCATTCCATGAAGTAAGGAAGAAAACCAGAAAAAAAACGTGATGGTACACACTATTAGCATCTCGGCCATTTAAATCGATATGATGGCTGAACACACATTCAAGACTGCACTCCAATGCCTCCGTCCACTGCACAAAAACGTGGGGGATTTGAACTCTCAACTTTAAAAGCCTCTCAGGCAAAGACAAGTCTGTCATTTTTTTGGTTCTCTCCCTTTCTATTTTGACGATTTTGGCTGGCTTGGTAGTCGAGATTTTAAGGTCTGACGTCTGCAGTTTTAATCCTTGTTTACTGAAAAGGGCAGACTGAAAGAAGGAAGAAAAGTAAATAAAGAATGAATGAAAGGCTATTTTGAAATTTTGATATTTTTGTGGTTTAGTGTTGTTGTTGTTGTTGTTGTTGTCGTCGTCATCTTGCTATTTCAAGAGAAGGTGCTATTTTCAGAAAGCAGGACACACAGACAAGGACGTGTTAAAGAGAAAACACCAAGAGAAAGACGAAAAGACGAGAAAGAGTAGGACAGCTAAATGACACCTACGATACACAGACTGAAAAAGACAAAGATATGCAAGATATGCAGAGAGAGAGAGAGAGAGAGAGAGAGAGAGAGAGAGAGGAGAGAGAGAGAGAGACAGAGACAGAGACAGAGAGAGAGAGATACACAGAGAGAGAGACAGAAAGAGAGGATGGGGGGGGGGGGACTCGAATCAACCCATTGTCTTTTAAATATCTACAATCACCCACCCACCTAACCAACCAACCAACCAACCAACCAACCAACCAACCGACCAACCAACCAACCAACCAACCGACCGACCAACCAACCAAACCTAATTCCAGAAGCCAAGTACCCAGTCAGGAACCCAACTAATCAGTCAACCAAATAAATGCATAAAGTACCAACCAACCAGAATCATACCACACAACAAGCTAACCAAACAGCCACAAAACCCATCAACAAACCACACACTAAACCAACCAGATAAATGCCAACCAAATAGCCAGCCTACTAACGAAAGTAATCTGTCAAATATCTAAACAACCAGCCGACTAACCAATCATTCAACCGACCACACACACACACACACAACACACACACACACACACACACACACACACACACACACACACACACCACCACACACAACACCACACACACACACCTCCCCACCCTGTTCAATCGCCCTACTCGTCCAGTCAAATAGCCCAACAGAATCATCACAAACTGTTCAGTACCATAGTGACCTAAGTTCATTTGCACCCAGAAAACCGTCTCACCACACACACACAACACACACACACACACACACACACACACACACAACAGCAGACGCACGCACGCAGCACTCACACACACACACGCACGCACGCACGCACGCACCACAATGATGAGGATAACAATGACAGCAACAACAATAATAATGATAATGATAATAATAATAATAATAATAATAACAATAATGATAATAATAATGATAATAATAATAATAATAGTAATAATAATAACGACGACGACGACAAGAAGAAGAAGAACAACAACAACAACAGTAGTAATTATGATGATAATTCGAGGATGATGGTAATGATGATGATGATGATGATTCCATTTGTATAAAATGAACAGTCGCTAACAAAGTATGCCGTTTGCGCTTTACATAGCAATCGATCATTATCACATTTTTCTGTGGTGATAAAACAGTCTCAATTTGAGAAAAAGGTACCAGGTACATGTATGTACATTAATGCAGTAGAAACATAGATCATCCACAGTACCAACAGATAAAAACATATATAGTCAGATTAGTTTTTATATGATCAGATTATCAACAATAACAACTGATAAGAACATAAAATTAGACATAAGTAATGAGACCACTGTTTTGTATATAAAAAAAAAAGTGCAGATCATTTCATGTCTTTGATAGACACACGTAAAGGTAATGTAGGTTTTCACATACAGCACCATTGACATCATTATGCATCACCTTGTCCCGAAATGACATCAACATACATTATTTATCTCACACACACACACACACACACACACACACACACACACACACACACACACACACACACACACACACACACACACACACACACACACACACTCACACACACTCACACACACACACACTCACACACATTCACACACACACATACACACACTAAACTGCATTTTATTGTGAACCATGGCTGTGATCTGACATTTTATTTCTATCATGGTGACTAATATCTTCAGGGCGCCAGTGCTGAACTACTAGAAGCTTAATTCTGGTGCTCGTGTGGCCTGAATTTATGAGTTTAACTTGCTACCCCCAAAACAACCAAACAGTTAACCTACCACATGGCTGCTCAATCAAACCAAGCAACTCAGCAAGTCCGCCAACTCAGCACACACACAATTGACTGAATTGGTCTAAATTCCTAGTAGTTTTGATTTGCTTAGTTCTGATTAAAAACTGCTACTGAAGACGCAGCCAAACAACAGACCAGCTAGCCAAACAACCGACACGAGAATCCTTCACTCAACAGAATCCTCAGATAACGAAAATCCGTTGTAACCTCAACATACTCAGTGTTGCTCAAAACTTGCAACCAAAGATCCCCACCCCAACCATTCCACCCCACAACACATACACACGATACTCAACTAACCAACATAACAGTCAAACAGCCCAAAACACAGCCAGTCATCCACCAGTACGCTAAGTAACCAAGCAATCGTTCACTGACCTCCACAGGCACACACCCGATCAAAGCAAACCAACAAATCCATCACTAACCGTCCGAATCCTTTGTAACCTCAACTCGCTCAGCTCTGATTAAAAGTCGCAGCCTCAAAGCTACCCTCGGGTACGAAGCCTGCCTGGTTTGGAATCAAGAAGCTCTGCTCTGTAGGGAGGTCAGTTTAACACAACAAACTGTTTGTGTCATATCAGGGGAGGTCAGTCGTGTCAGCTTAGTTCCTGTGGAAAAGATGCAATTGAGGTCATAAACAAGCAGGAAAGGAAACAGTACAATGTTATGGTTTTTTTTTGTTTTTTTTTGTCCTTCTACTTTCTTACCGAGTACTCTTTTCTTGTGAATGTGTGTTTGTCTGTGAGTCTTTGTGTTTCCCTTGACGGGCGTCAAGGGCATAAATGTTGGGATTTCCAGTCGGAACGTCCTGGGTTCAATCCGCCTAGACACCATCATCCAGTGGGTGAAGGGTGAAGAGTTTCCCGATCTCCCAGATCAGCATTTGTGCCGACCATACCAATGCCTACCCTCTTCCCTCATGTTCGTGTGTATACACACGCAGAATATCAAATATGTATGTTAAAAGATCCTGTACCTCACGTCAGTGGCTGGCTTATGGAATATGACAACACTAAGCATGCAAGCAACGACAAATTTGAAAAGAATGGATTTTAGCTATTTCCTGTTATTGAAAAATTAAATACCGATGTTTGGCTGGCTGGCTGGTTGGCTGTGTAAGGGGGAGGGAGGTTCAGAAAAAAGGATAACCAATTTGTGGAAGATAATGATAGCACCGTGTCGCATGAGTCTGATAACTTAAGTTTCAAACTAGTCTAGCATCACCAAAAAAATCAACAAAAAAAATCATAGAAACAGCTACCAGAATAAACAGTAGGAAAAAAAATCAACGTGTATTTAATACGACCAGACAAGACAGGCGCACATTTTTGGCCAGCTGGCCTTTGTCAAGCGTAGATCACAAACACCAAATCTTACGCTGGACGAAGCAGCAGGGAAGTTTCAGTCTTTTTATCCTAATTTTTGTATCTGGTGTTTGTTCGTTTGTGATCTTACGCTTGACAAAGGCCAGTTGGCCGAAAATGTGTGCCTGTCTTGTCTGGTATCTAATACGCGTTCTGATTCTTTTATCGTGTTTATTCTGGTTCCTGTTTGCTTGAATGCGGGCAGTCACACTTGTTTTGGGTTTCGTATTACAGAAAAGGCTCTAATGATAACGTAGGAGCTGCAGAAACAACAGTTACAGGAACAGTTCTGTTAATTCTTTTGAATTGCAGAAGAGCCTATCCGCTTCAGTTCATTACAAATAATAATCTTTGTTGTTTTCTATTCTATCATTGTGTTGATCAGTGTCCTCGTGGATGGCATTGTTCAGTCTTTTTGAGGCTTTCTGGTTTGAACCCCATCAGATGTCTTGTCTTCTGTCTTTCTATCAAAACTGAATCAATTCAGGTTACTAAGGATTCAGACAGTTAGCGATGTATTGGTTTGTTAGTTAATCGACCTAGTGAAAGTTTATGTTCCAGTTTTAAGTGAATGTTACCCCCCCCCCCCCCAACAAGTAAAGAGCCAAGCAGTCGTCTCCCATCCAACCACCCAAGTACCTAGTTCAAAGAACTCAACCCGAACCCGACAAATTAATCATTGTCTGTAGATCCCCTGGTAATATCCATTCTCTTGGCTCTGATTCAAAGTTTGTAACCATAGAAACAACCCATGCAATCAACAACCACACAAACTAATAATCAATCAACCAATCATCCACCCATAAAAAGTAAACCTGTGAGGCAGACAATTACTCAACCAGCCAACCGTTAAACCAACACAGTAAATCTACCACTTACTGTCCGAATGTTTAGTAACCTCAATTCACTCAGTTCTGATGTGAAAGGCATGACCACAAAAACCATCCCTTGGGGCGTGCAGTCCAACCAACCCACCCGCCCAAACGCTCAACACACCAACCCATCGAACACATCCCTAACCCTCCCCTAACCTTAATTCGTTCGGCTCTGATTAATAGTTGCGATCGCAGAACCACCCCCTTCAGGCACATAGTCTGCCTGCCTTGAAATCAAGAAGCTCAACTCTGTAGGGAATCCAGTTCAGTAAAGCAAACAACTGGGTCCATGGCAGGGGAGATCAGCCGTGGCAGTTTGGTTCCTAGGAGGAAGCTGCCACTGAGATCACGTGAGGTCACATCTTTTTCCGGTCGTTCTTTTTTTCCTGGATGTGTGTGTGTGTGTGTGTGTGTGTGTGTGTGTGTGTGTGTGTGTGTGTGTGTGTGTGTGTGTGTGTGTTCGTTCGTTCTTTAATTTAACGTCTTTTCACTATAAGTGATATTAGACGGGGGAGGGGGGAGGGGAAATTATTTAAAAAAAAAAAAAAAAAAGTGAACAAAATAAAATGTAGAACGATAGTTGGACGGGTTGGATTTGGGCAGAGGGAAGACAGAGGAAAAAGACATTAGCAGGTGGGGGAACAGTAAAATGGAACGAGAACTTAACACTAACAATTAACTTCAATAACGTGAAGGGAAATTGTAACACTAAAATACAAACCGAATAAAGTTAAAGTAATGCATTAACAGGACTGTGAACTAATGATTCTGAAATTCTAACTAACAACGTTTGATCTGATGTAATTTTCTGGAAATGATTTTCAGAATACTTTTCTTGAGTAAACATTTTCGGTAAAAAAGAACGTAGCATTTTGCAGTAGAATAAACAGTGAAACAGTGTGAACTGTTCGCCGCAAATACACTTGACATTTTTACAATATTTTGTTCTCAATGCGTTTAGCTGAATACGAAAACAAACAGCAACAATCGATCTCAAATGATACATAGAAGAATACTGCAATTTTTTACATACATTTTGAACGGTAAGTTTTATCATTTGTTGTGACACAAACTGTTCATCTGAATGTTCAAGAAATCGAGTCCATGAGGCTGATTCGAGCAAGTTGCAAGCTTCTTTTACGGAGGTATGAACATGTAATTCTATAGCATTAGTGTGTGTGTGTGTGTGTGTGTGTGTGTGTGTGTGTGTTGATAGGAGGTGGATATATATATACACACACACAGAAAGAGAAGGGGGGGGGGGGATGAGTGTGAAAGGCATGAAGGGATTCAGATGCATACATTTGAAAGAGTCCATTCATTAGGTAAAATCTAGAATAGTGTGTTTGAAACGGAATATTAACATGAAATGAAACGTATTGAAACAGAAGAGATCATAGCTTATAGACCAACCAAAATATCTATCGTTTTTACTATACTTGTAGTAAAACAACAGAATTTACAATACTGCCAAAGATTTTAAATCTGGCCAAAGTAGAAACAAACAAAAACAAATACAAAACAAAACAAAACAAAACAAAACAAAACAAAACAAAAACAAAACAAAACAAAACAAAACAAAATGCCCCTGAAGTAAGCCATTTGATCGTAAATACAGAAAAGTAAGTACACATATTCGAATGCGTGTGTGAGTGTGTGTCTGTGTATGTGTCTGTGTGTATGTGGTGCGTGCGTGGTGTATGTGATGCGTATGTTTGTATCTGTGTGTGTGCACGCACAAGTGCAGAGAAATACTGTGCTAAATTACAGAAACTTCTCTACAATTCAAATATATAAAACATATACTGTTCAAATTCGATAGATCCTCCTAAGAAAATATTGACCGACACCAGGTTTTGATTTGACTTTGGAAATCTCAAAGTTTTGGAAAGAATTACACATTATGTAAGAACGTTACTTACTCTAGGCTAATTTTTCAACAAGACTGGGCGAGAAAAATGGAAAAGAGCAGTGAATGAGTAATGCATCGAAATTTTAGAAACGAATTCGGAGAAGAGAAATATATAACACCGTTACCAGGTATTTATGTTTCTGCTTTGATTGAATTGTGATGAAGCTGTCGCTAAGCTTGGAATCGAATCAGATATATGCAAAGGCATAGACAGAACAAGCAGAGTATGCAAGTTTTGTGATGACAGTGCCTTGGGCGATAAATTGACTTTATATTCGAATGTCTTAAATTCCTTGATAATCAAATGAACTTGGTTCCACAAAAATGTCTGTCAGTTAAGTCAATGTTTTCATTTTGTAACTTCATTCTGGAATGAAGAAAGATAAACAGAAATTAGCAGAATTCATGAAATGTTGTAAAATTGTATAGGTATATCGTGAACGTTGGAGGATTCCGTAGTAAGACGACTTCAATTGTTGGACTTTTAATTATGTTTTTTCCTCTGCTGAATTTTATGTGCTGATTCTGTTTGATTTTGCGATTATTTGCTGTTGTCTTCTTTGTCCCAGTTGGGGTTAAGATATCTACTGAACATTTCAAGCTTTAAATTAAGAGAGAGAGAGAGACAGACAGACAGACAGACAGAGAGAGAGAGAGAGAGAGAGAGAGAGAGAGAGAGAGAGAGAGAGTGTGTGTGTGTGTGTGTGTGTGTGCGCGCGCACGCGCGCAAAAGCAAAGAAACAATCAAACACATAACAATAATTTTAAAAAATGAAATATAGATGTACCAGGCTCATTATATGATCGATTGTTAAACCACATTTGCTGTACTTCATCATCATCATCATCAGGTGCCCTGCCGCATGGCGTTTGCGACCATGGACTTCCAACCATCTCTATCTCTCGTTGCCCCTAGCATCTCCCCCACCCTCCTCATCCCCAGCCACTCTGCAAGTCCGTCCAGCATTCTCTCCCTGGGTCTACCTGGTGCTATCTTTCCCTCCAGCTTTCCCGTTGTGACCAGGTGCTCCAGATCCCCCTTCCTCATAAAATGGCCTATAAATGTTGCCTCTCTTTTCCTAATCTTCCTTAGGAGTGATCTACTTGCGTCTGCCTCCATCAAGGCTGTCTCGTTTGTTTTCTTTGCTGTCCATGGAACTCTCAACATTCTTCTTAGAAACCACATCTCGGCTGCCTCAATCTTGTTCTGGCTTTGCTTGCTGACTGTCCACGCCTCGCATCCGTACAATAGTATTGGTTCTATATAACATTCAAGGACTCTCTTTCTGATGTTAATTGATAGGCATTTGTTGGTAAGAATGCTTGTCAACTTCTTGAATGCTGTTTTGGCTTGGCCGATTCTGCCAGCTATTTCCGATGTGCATCTGCCGTCTGATGAAATGGCCGTTCCCAGGTATTTGAACTTATTAACCTGTGTCAAGGTTGTGCCATTTGCTGTTATTTTGCATGAGGGGATTTCATGTTTTTTTTTTTTTTACTAATCACCATGACTTCAGACTTCCTGCTGTTTAGTTCCAACCCCTTACCTTTGCTTTCTATTTCTAGTATATTCACAAGGTTTTGTCGGTCCCTTTCATTTTCTGCAATTAGCATGGTGTCATCTGCGTACCGAATGTTGTTTATCATTTTCCCTCCAACCTTTAATCCAGGGTCTTCTTCTAGGTTTCTCATGATGTTTTGGCTGTAAAACCCAACCCTGTCTGACTCCTCTTTTGATGTTTTGGAAAGAGCTTATATTGTTTTCTATTCTCATTGCAGCTGTTTGTTCCCAGTACATATTCCTGAATTCCTGATTATACGTAGATCTTTTCCATCAGTATTGAGTCTCTCCAGTTGGTTAATCAATTCTTCATGTCGTACCTGATCGAAAGCCTTGGTATAGTCAACAAAGCATAAATACAAATCCTTATTCATCTCAATTGACCTCTCTATCATAGTTCTTAGGATGTATATGGCATTAATAGTTCCTTTCCCTTCCACAAATCCACACTGTTCTTCTGCTATTTCTCTTTTGATTCTATTCCTTGTCCTCATCATGATTATTCTTAATAGGAGTTTTGTTACATGACTCATCAAACTGATTGTGCAATGGAGTTTGCATTCTATAGCCCCTGTCTTCTTTGGAAGTGCAATGAAAATTGATTTTGACATATCTTTGGGGATTTTTCCAGTGTCATAAATTTCATTTAGGAGGACTGTTATTTTTGCTACGCCAAATTCCTCCAGGGCTTCAATCATCTCTGTAGTAATGTTGTCTAGTCCTGGGGCTTTTCCTGGTTTCATCTTTTTCAGTGCTGCTCTAACTTCATCTTTCATTATGGGTGGTCCTTCAAAGTTCTTTTTTATAATGTGTTCTTCGTTTCTGTCATCCTCAAAAAGATCTTTTATGTACTCTCCCCATCTGTCTAATATTTTTTTTCTTTTTCCATGATAAGCGTGCCATCTTTCGATTTCAAGCAACCAGTTGATGTGCATGTATTTTTCCTGTGGACAATTTCTTCAGTTCGACTGTACATACCCTGAGGATCCATTTTGTGTCGTTCTTCTATCCCTTTGCATTTTGTGTTCAGCCAAGCTTCCTTAGCTTCATTGCACCTATACCTGATTTCTTTGTTTATCTTCCTGTATATCTCCTCGTTTCTCTTTGCCCTCCTCCTTTCCTCCATCAAGCCCAAAATTTCATTAGTCATCCAGCTCTTTTTTGCTTTTCTATCTGCCTTGGGATTTCTTCACAAGCTTCATTTATCGAACTTCTCAACTTTGTCCTTTGTTCCTCACTGTCACCAACGTCTTCCAGAGCATTGAATTTGTTTTGAACATGTACATTAATTTTTTTACGTATCATTTCATCTGTCTTTAAGAGTCCAAGGTTTAGTTTGATGTTGCTTTTGGTCTGTTTCCTTTTCCTCAATTTCATACTAAACCTTCCCACTACAGGATTGTTTACTATACTTAGGAATGATAAATAATTAACACTGTGTAATGTTCTACTGTTTGCATGAGATCAGATTATTTCCGAGTTTCCGATATCATACAAAGAGGTGAGGTGAGGTGGGTTCGTGGGCTCCATCCCGGGTGTGCCACACAAACACACACACACACACACACACACACACACACACACACACACACACCACATGCACACACACACACACACACACACACACATGCACACACACACACACACACACACACACACACACACACACACACACACACACACACACACACACACACACACACACACACACACACACACTCACTCCCGAGCGCCATCACCACTACCAATACGAAAGCAATGAAAATGCTGAAGACGATTACGACAACAGCAATAACAACAACAATAACAACAACAGCGACAGTAACAACAATGTGTTCTGGGATAGAAATACTGCGAAACTGCGTCTTATTCTTAAAAAGAACCACACTTAATGTGTTTATTATGCTGCAATCGATGTGATAATGAGTGCCAACATTAAATTTTCAGGAACTTCAGTAATCAATGTAAGATGGGCATGGTGACCTAGGGAATAGGACCCTTACAATTTCATCGCGTGTGTCTAATTGTCATTTGTGTGAGCAACAACAAGGCCTTTATTAGGAAATTAACCGATAAAATGCGGATGATTTCACAACAGTGGATTTCCTGATTTGAATCGTCTAGATAAATCACAGTCTTTTTTGCAGACTTTGGTAACGTGTTGGATGGCTCGTTTAGTACACTTTTCCTGATTGATCGTAATACATGGAAAACGTTCAGATGGATTCTCCGACCGTATGTGGGGTTGTATGTTCATTTGTTGGAAACTAGGTGGAATACAGAAACATTTAAGCACATTTTGTGTGCAGTTTTGATATATTATGTTCGTTCTGTATTTGTTTATTCAATTGTTCATTTGCTCGTTTGTCTGTCTGTCTGTCTGTTCGTAGTCTTTTTTTTAAACCTCATGAGCTCAACCGTTTATGGCCGCATAAATTATTAAACTAAAGGCAAGGGGATTTGTGGCAAAAGTCTGCTCCTAACATTCAAGTATCTTGATTTGATGGCTAATGTAGGTCTGCGCAAAGATGGAAAACAAAATGTCAAGGTAAAATTCAGTCAGGTAAATATAGCTCGGAAGACGATGGGTCCAAAGTTAAAATACAAACTGAAAAGTGATATTGGCTGTTTTAATGATGGTTCGAAGCTGGACATAAGGACAAAGACAAAAAAATTTAAATCACGTCTGCAGGGAAATTTGGTTGAGGCGAAGAAGACAGTAAAAAAGATGGGATCTGACCAGGCATCATCGAACTTCAAAACACGATTTGATGTCAGGCCCTGAGGGGAATGGAGGCGAAGAGAAGAAAGGGACGACCGCACACCTCCTACTTCAAGAAATCGCTGATGTCTGTGGTCTGGGGATCCAGGAAGTCACCCACAGATGTCTCAGTCGTGTGCCTGGAGAAGACTAGTGACGTCGAGCGTGGCTCCTACCGCCGATCCTGGCGAGGGAGAGAGGTGAGGTGAGGTGGGTTCGTGGGTTCCATCCTCGGGTGTGCCACGGATGTTTGAGCCACGTTAGTTTAGGTGGTCAAAGCACCATTCTGATCATGCAGGGTTGTGGGTTCAACCATCAGGGGGGGGGGGGGGGGGACGAAAGTTTTAGTCTCAGAGGCGTAGAGCTTTTGTGCAGGTTTTTTTTCGTATGCCATGATCATTTTGGATCTTGTCCATCATGTAGCATCAATAGCATCACTGTGTATGGAATTTATTCAGAACATGGAGACCCCATCTTCAGAATCTAACACAGAAAACTGAAACTGTTTGTCTGTTTTAAAATGCCCCAAGCCGTATTTGACACCGCGCAATAAGATTATAAGGTGAAAAGAAATTGACTCCACGCTGTCCAGGTCGCATTACTGAGCCTGGTAATTCCAGCATCTTTTTGGGTTTGACGTCAGCCATGTTTTCTTTCTGTCTGTC
>JAPXFY010000022.1:23420545-23428045 GCA_030674185.1 Monoplex corrugatus
CATGCTCAAACACACACACACATGCACGAGTAGACACTTATATATGCATGTATGCACAGACACACGTTCATACACGCACATAAGCACACACACACATGGATACCTATACGCGTGGACGCACGTGCGAATACTCTCTCTCTCTCTCTCTCTCTCTCACACACACACACACAAACACACACACACACACACACACACACAAGCACACACACATACACGTACATTCACACAGACCTACGCACACGCATACATATACTCACACATTACACATGCATGTTCACATACGCAGTATGGCACATGCATACGTACAGTCACACATTATGCATACATACACACGTACACACTTCACACACACACACACACACACACACACACACACACACACACACACATGTATACACACATGTGCACACACACACGCGTGCGCAGATATACACAGTCACGGACATGCACACATGTAAAATCAAACACACACACACACACACACACACACACACACACACACACACACACACACACACACACACACACACACACACACACACACACATGTATACACACACACACACACGCGTGCGCAGATATACACAATCACGGACATGCACACATGTAAAATCAAACACACACACACACACACACACACACACACACACACACACACACACACACACACACACCACACACACACACACACACACACACACACACACACACACACACACACACACATACACACCACACACACACACACACACACACACACACACACACCACACACACACACACACACTGTATGCGAAGCCAACAGATCCATAGTGTACACATGACCGGGTTCAGTCAGCTGTCCACGGGAGAGAGAGAGAGAGAGAGAGAGAGAGAGAGAGAGAGAGAGAGAGAGAGAGAGAGAGAGAGAGAGAGAGAGAGAAGGGGGGGGGGGCAGAAGGAAAACTTTCTAAGAAAAACAAAGTTTGGAGTTCGTTCAAAAGGGTTTCATCCCACTCATACAATTTCATATGCAGCACTCTGCCTTTTCCCCGAAATCTGCTAGTAATGATCTGGCCGATACTTGACCCCTACAAAAAACCCTGTGTACTGACAAGGCTTGAAATAGGGAAGGGGGGGGGGGAGGGGTAAACGGGAGTTGTGAAAACAGCAAGCTGACAGGACTACAGTGATTGGAGCATGAAGATGGACACAGGGCACAGGTCAGTGTATTTTATGTTGCAGGTTGGGATCTTTTACCTCGAGTCCTCAGTCCTCACGCACTAAGCTCAATGCCTATGGTCCACGAGCCTTCTCTGTTTCTGGTCCACTCTCCTGGAACAAACTTCCTCTCTCAGTCCGTCAGCAACCTACTTTTGTCTCCTTCAAGTCCGCTCTCAAAACTCACCTTTTTTCCTCCGCATAAAATCCTAACCTCACTCAACCCCCCCCCCCCCCTCTGCAGCCTGTCTCCGCTCGGAGGGGAATCACATGGTTATAATATATAATTGTATATGCTATGCTCTCTATAATTTTCCATTGCTTTTATTCTTGCTTTTATTGCTTTTATTCTTTCTCCCCATTTATAGCCATGCGTGTGTGTGAGTGTGTGTGTGTGTGTGTGTGTGTGTGTGTGTGTGTGCGCGTGCGTGTGTGTGCGTGCGTGCGTGCGTGCGTGCTTGCGTGTGTGTCTGCTTCAGCGCTTAGATTTGATTTTATCAAGATTTTGCGCTATATAAATATTGTAATTATTATTATTATTATCTTGAGGGCATGGCTCTGTCGACAGAAATCTACATTGAAATAATGCCAGTGTTCAAACAAATAAGAATCAGAAACACACACACACACGCACACACACACACACACACACACACACACACACACACACACACACACCAAAAAAAAAAAAAAAAAAAAAAAAAAAACAGAATCACAATATACAACTAATTGTAACAAAACGAGACAGGTGCAAAATTTCGATCCACCAGGTGCGTACCAAAGGCAGTAAAGAATAAATACATAAAATTTAGCGAAAGGAAAAAGACAGCGCTAGCTCTGACTTCGTTGAGCAGAAAAAGTGCGATTTTTTATGTAGTCAATTGTCCCGTCCGTCATTTTCTCTTGCTCCGCGAAATATGAGAGAAGTCATCCACTGTTGTTTCCTACTCATTTGTTTTTAGTCTTGTTGTCTTTGTATACCGCTTGACAAAGGTAGTTGGCTGATATTTACGCCTGTCTTGTTCTGTTGTTTAACACTTGTTCGAATTTTATGTTGTGGTTTGATTCTATCACAGACAGCACTGTTTTTCTTACTGCTTTTGTGTGTGTTTAGTCTTTGTTGTTGTCTTTTGTAATGTATACGCCTGACAAAAGGTCAGTTGGCTGAATATTTTTGCGCCTGTCTTGTTCTGTTATTTTAAACACTTGTTCTGATTTTATCGTTTTGTGTGTTTCTGATTTCTATCAACAGAACCAGCCACTGTTTTCTTCTTACTGCGTTTTGTGTGTTTAGTCTTTGTTGTCTTTTGTACATGTATACGCCTGACAACAAAGGTCAGTTGGCTGATTATTTTGCGCCTGTCTTATTCTGTTATATTTAATACGCATTCTGATCTTACGTTTGTGTGCTTCTGGTTTCTATCAACAGAACCAACCCGCCCTCAGAATAGTGCATCTACCATAAGAGAAGAGAATGCCCAGTAATATAACATATCTAGCGTATATACGGAAAGCCCAAACAGGCGCCTTGGCTTAGTGGTTAACGTAACTGACTGATGACTGGAAGAACCGTGTGTTCGAAGTGTACGAGTCTAAATCATTGTCGCAATTTTTGGTTCCAATCGGCTCCTACTCAAGAGTTAAGTGTACGTGTATTGTGAAGCGTTGGTATGATTTGGACTGCACAGCCAAAACTAGTTCAGTGTAATTACAGACGTTGCTCAAATTGTTTGACCAGTGCTGCAGGTGTCTGTATCTCTCGGGCCTAGTTGACGTCAGGATATAGTGTGAAGAGATTTGTTGATTACAGACAGTCCTGTCACATGGATGTCTGCAGCATCGTATCGTCTGATGAATCACACCGTGAAATTTGTCCCAGAGTCCATGATCTTCTGTGCCCTAATCTCCGTGATGATCTGACTTTTGATTTCCTCTGACGCTTCTCTGTCTGAAAGCAAATTCATGTCAGTGCGTTTGGTATCAGAAGTTGGTGTTTAGTTATACGTGTGTGTGTGTGTGTGTGTGTGTGTGTGTGTGTGTGTGTGTGTGGTGTGTGTGTGTGTGTGTGTGTGTGTGTGTGTCTGTGTGTGTGTGTGTGTGTGTGTTGTGTGTGTTGTGTGTGTGTGTGTGATGTGCTGTGTGCATCGTAGGTGAAGAACACCTGGTATTTGCTTTCATGAATTGGGAGGAAACCTTTACTCTTGGAATGGAAACACTTTTTCTTGCATTCTCTCTGTCTCTATGTCTGCTGGTCTGTCTGCTGTCTGATTGCCTTCTCTCTCTCTGTGTTTCTCTGTCTCTCTCTTTGTCTCATCTCTCTTCTGTCTTCTCTCTCTCTTCTCTTTCCCCGCCTCTCCCCCTTGGGCAATATGTTGACAGTGAACTCTCTTCCCTTTGCTTCCTTTTGTCTTCCTTTTCTCTTTTTTCTCTTGGTGGGGAGAGAGAGGGGGAAGGGAGGGAGGGAGGTGGAGATCGGGAAGAAAAAAAAACAAAACGAAAAAGTTCTTATAATGATAGTGTCGATGTTGATGGTTGTTGGTATCAATAATTAACTGACACCTACGCTGGAGGGTTGTTGGTGGTGGTCTTCTTACAAACGGGAGGGTGAGAGAGAGGGAAGGAGGGAGAGAGAGAGGAAGGAGGAGAGAGATAGATAGATAGAGAGAGAGACTGTGTGTTTGAGCATTGGTGATTTTGTTATTGTTTTTATCGAATGCAATATCAAAAACAATACCTCGTATCGATAAATAGATAGAGATTAAATGAATGGATAAACGAATTAATGTATTAACAGTGTCGAAATACCACAGAAAATGGAGATTGTGGATACGGCTTGGCCATTCCCTTACGTGTCGAAATACCACAGAAAATGGAGATTGTGGATACGGCTTGGCCATTCCCTTACGTGTCGAAATACCACAGAGAATGGAGATTGTGGATACGGCTTGGCCATTCCCTTTTCATATTCGTTCATTTTCGTTCATCTCCAGTCTTATTCCCCATCTCATCACACACACACACACACACACACACACACACACACACACACACACACACACACACACACACACACACACACACACACACACACAACACACACACCATACACACACACACACACACACACACACACACACACACACACACACACACACATCACACACACACACACACACACACACACACACACAACACACACACACACACACATGCGCGCGCGCGCCATAGTCGTTCACTTTCAGTCATCTTTAATCTCATTCTCGCTCTGACTCATTCACACACACACACACACACACACACACACACACACACACACACACACACACACCACACACACCACACACACACCACGCACGCACGCACGCACGCACGCACGCACCACACACACACACACACACACACACAAACACACACACACACACACACACACACACACACACACGCGCGCGCACATACACACACACACACTCTCTCTCTCCTCTCTCTAAAACCTCTGTGATGATCGTATAGTCAGAACTACTGAAGATTATATATAGCCAATACTAGCAGAGACAAACTATGTATAGCCAAAACTAGTAAAGACAGATTATTTATAGCCAAAACTAGCAAAGAAAAATCACGTGTAAGGAAAGCCAGCGGAGAAAGATTACGTATAGCCAAAATCATCAAAGAAAGATTATCATGTATAGCCAAAACTAACAGAGAAAGATTACCATCGAACTGCCAACATAACTGTGTACGTCTTGTCAAAGTTTTAACTTGTTCTGTTCGCTTCTCATATCCTTATCCCATCTTCTCTCATTCATCTCAGAAAGTTTGAGAATATTCTCTCTCTCTCTCTCTCTTTCTCTGTCTGTCTCTCTCTCTCTCACTCTCCCCCCCCCCCCTTGCTCCCTCCCTCTCAGTTTACATTTCTGCTTGCTTGATCTTTTGAATTACAGGGGTCCACATAAGCTGGGACAGTGTTGGCAGTACGGTAATCGATCAGATCTCAAACGGTGGTCAATTGTGTAAGAGGAGTGTCGTTGATATTGCCCAGCAATTGCTGTGCGGAGGGAGTAATGTGAAGTTACTAACTGGTTACATCAGAAGTAAGTGGTAACTACTGTGCAAGTTTACTTTTCAACATCGAAGTTATCGTAAACATGCATACATGTAATTTTTCCACATAATCCTAAGGTGAGATGAGATAGACATCTCTATTTCTGGTTTGGTATTTTGAATATGAATTTGACTCTCTCTTTCTCTCTCTCTCTCTCTCTCTCTCTCTTCTCTCTCTCTCTCTCTCTCTCTCTCTCTCTCTCTCTCTCTCTCTTGCTGCTTTGTCTTCTCCTGTCTCTCTCTTTTGTGTCAAAGATGGAGAATGCAACTGTGCAGCAGAACACTGCCTGTAGAGTATAAGGAAAACTGCGTAAACACATATCTGTGAAAAATCTGAACATATTTTTAAAAGCTCTCATGGACACTGTCGGGTGCTGTAAAAAATGTTTGGAGTTTGTTTGGGGTTTACTGAGGATGGATTCATGGTATTCAGATAAATGTTACATACACGTTAAAGTGCAAAAGAACTTCATATACGTTCCACCCACATCTGCCAGCAATTACCTGGCAGCCACATTAAGCCTGCACCAAATATTATGCACACGCAAGGTCCCGAAATGGGGAAGGGAGGAAAGAAATATATGAAAAACACTAAGTTCAGACCACTAAAATGATTGAAATAGTTGATGGGCAGCGAACAGGTCAGTTGTGTTTGTGTGTGTGTGTGTGTGTGTGTGTGGTGTGTGTGTGTGTGTGTGTGTGTGTGTGTGTGTGGTGTGTGTGTGTGTGTGTGTGTGTGTGTGTGTGTGTGTGATGTTTTTGAGTATATTTTTGTGATTGTGTGTGCGTGTTCATCTGTATGCATGTGTCTTGATTGTGTGTATGTGTGTGTGTGTGTGTGTGTGTGTGTGTGTGTGTGTGTGTGTGTGTGTGTGTGTGTGTGTGTGTGTGTGTGTGTGTGTGTAAAGCTGGGATTGAACTTAAAAGTTCTGCGGCGACCTTACCTTATAGCACATGAAACTGAAATGTATGTAGACACGGTCGTTGCTTTTCTTGTTGTGTGTTCGTTCCACAAAGTTAACAACAATGCGTTTAGGTAAAAAGTTATCAGCAGTGTGGTTTTCAGGATGAAGAGAATGAAACATGATTACAAAAAAAAACACACACAAAAAACCCCCCTGAAAACTGAGAATTCAGAAACAGTAAACTCATCCGAGGGTCATGGTACAGTGAATACTTCCTGCTGCGAGCGCTGCTGTTGTCATGTCGCCGGTAGATCAGGAACATGAGAGATGAGATTGATCATCAGTCTCATCTCCTAGCAATATTTATACTGCTTTTGTCAGCCTAAGGCAACATAAAGCGTATATTTATTAACATCTATAAATCACGCACAATCATACAGTATTAATGATTGATGAGAAAAACAACATGACACGTACACAAATAACACGTTCCATTTCTACCGCTGCAGGGAGTTTATGATATTTTCAACACATACATCTGGTGAGTAAAAACAAAATATTTAAGTGAAGAAGAGATGTGTGTTACTGTTGCTATAAATTTCTTTTCGTCGTAAAGTTTGATAATATTGGGTTTTAGATAGCTAAAGATACTTGCCTAGAATTATCAGTTTGTCTTTTAAGCCTTTGTTTTTGATTTTGTCTTTGCTTTGGACCATAGTCTGCATACTCCATCTCTGGTTGGCGTGCATATTGAGCATTTTTGTCTTGTCATAAGCCACTGGACACTGACACGCGTGAAACAGGAAGACAGAGTGCAGTGGGATAGTTGGGGGATTAAAGCAAACTATAACAGTTTGTAAAAACGAAAAGTAAACAAAAACTTTTTTTCGGAAACAAAAAGATGGAAACAGTAAAAAATTAGAAAACAAAAAATTCTACAGGTCTGTAAATGCTGATCAGTTAATTTTATTCCTCCTCCTCCACCTTCACCACCACCACCACCACCACCACCATGGCCACTTCCGCCGCTCCTAACACTGTTGTGTGATTCCTGAGAAACAGGGTCATGCCGAATTATCTGAACGAAACTGTTTCACTCGGATTGAAAACAACAACAATAACAACAACATCACTCAATAACAATATAAAAAAAACACTAGCGAGAATACACACGTACAAACACGTACACACACACACACACACACACACACACACACACAACACCACACACACACACACACAACACACACACACACACACGTAATTTTTGTAGCATAAAGTGAGAGCCATTTGA
>JAPXFY010000022.1:23433045-23445545 GCA_030674185.1 Monoplex corrugatus
CTGCCAGATCTTGCTACTATCACCTCCATCGTATAAGCCTGATCAGGAAGTATCTCTGTCGAATCAACTGCAAAACTCGTTCTCTCCTTCATAATATCTCGCATTGACTATTGCAATTCACTCCTGTCTGGTCTTCCTGCCTCCACCATTCACATCCTGCAGCGCATTCAAAACAATGCTGCACGCCTTGTACTAAAAAAGAAAAAAGCCGACCACATATCTCCTCTCCTGGCACAACTTCACTGGCTCCCTGTATCAAAGCGCATACAGTACATACTAGACACCATGTGCTACAAAAGCCTCAATAACGCAGCCCCCGATTACCTGTCAAGCCTACTTGAGATCTATGTTCCCTCACGTACCCTCCGCTCTGCCTCCGATCCTCTGACTTTTCGCTTTCCACGCACTAAGCTCAATACCTATGGTCCACGAGTCTTCGTCTGTTTCTGGTCCACTTTCCTGGAACAAACTTCCTCTCTCTGTCCGTCAGCAACCTACTTTTGTCTCCTTAAATGTCCGCTCTCAAAACTCACCTTTTCTCCTCTGCATAAAATCCTGACCTCACTCAATCCCCTCTGCAGCCTGTCTCCACTCGGAGGGAATCACATTGTAATATATAATTGTATATAATATGCTCTCTATAATTTTCCATTGCTTTTATTCTTTCTCCCCATTTTAGCCGTGTGCGTGGCGCGCGCGCGCGTGTGTGTGTGGTGGTGCGTGCGTGTGTGTCTGTTTTAGCGCTTAGATTTGATTTTATCAAGATTTTGCGCTATACAAATAAAGTATTGTATTGTATTGTATTGTATTGTAGTATTGATTGTATAAAAAAGACTGACGAAGAACAGAACAAAACATCAAGATCCTGAAACACACCAGGTGTACTATATAGAGGTTGGCTCAGAGAAGACACGTGTAGGACATTCGTTCTGCATGCCGTACACGACAATGACATAATGGGCAATATGTAAGTGATACAAGCACATAGAGTCTACTCATCAGTTCCATTTTTCATCTCCAGCCTAACATACCAATGCCAGACCTGAACCTTGACTAATGTCTTAAGACCTAAAACAACATAGAAACATCAAGATCAGAGAAATGGTGGGAACAACATGGGTCCACTATCACATTCATCAACAAACATTTAAGTGATTTGGCCGTCTGGTCAGAATGCAAACACATCACTGGCTGAATAAGCATAAAGTATGATAAAAAAAAAAACCTGGATTTAAAAACAAGAAAGAGACAAATCAAGGAAGATCTGGAACAATGGCTTGAAAGAGATCCGAGCGTTTTATGGCATTTCTCCTCTTCAGTGTTTCGAGCTCGCTGCTGACCATCAACTCTTTTCTCCTGCGACTTACAAGGTGGTACAGTTGTCTGATAAAGAAGAGAGAAGGAAGAAGAATACGAGACATTACTTGACCTTCTCTGTTTCAATTATAAACTTGAACACAAAGGTGTAGAAGTAGACAACGGTAGATTTGTGATTTGTGACGATAACAATTCTTTCTGTGATTATTTCTGTGTTCTACAGTATGAAAATATATATAAACGTTTTTTTCCTTTGCTGTTCTTCCTTCTTTGCCGTTTCACTGGCGCTGGTCCCACACTGCACATCCTGGTTCTTTAACACACCACCAAGTCCATTCAGTCGAAGTTCCAGTGCCAGGAAGCCTATGAGGTGGCAGCATTGTCGAGCCACCGGCGGGCCACCCACCAGAAGAAACTATGCTTCAGTGTAATGTCATTTCGATGGAGTTCAACAGCGCCGATGGACAATGACAAAATAACTCGCTGGACCCTGCGGCTAGACCACATTACATGTAGTACTGAATGCCGTCACAGACTAGGATGCCGCAAGTGCTGCAGTCATCTGTTGACTTAGACTCCATCTGAATGTTCGGCATGAAAATTTCTGTAATTATCAGTTTTCCAGGTACATCTGAATGATCGAAGGAATCTCGACTGATTTAAAGAGCCGTTTGCTCTTTCATAATATGTATAGTGATTAAGTCTGGCTTTTGTCGTATTACTGGCCCCAACAGATGTTGCCGGGGGCTCCTTTGGGACGCTTGCTAGTTTTGCTCAGCAGATAGTCGTGGGTTTTATATTCGAGGCAAGAAACGAGGGATCGCCTTCGATGTGAAAGTCTGCCTTGAAAGCTTAACTCTTTCCCTGTAAATAGCAAACCCTGTCTGAAAGTCCCCGTCGTCTACGCGTAGAACTTAGTTTTGGGTTATCCCTTAAAATGATCAACGATACAAACATTGCAGTCAATCGATAAAATGAATTGTTGTTTAAGGAGGCAAGCTCTTAGGCGAACTATGTTGTCGTTGTCGTCGTTATCGTCGTCGTCGATGTTGATGTGGTGGTTGTTTTTGTCATTGTTAATGATGATGAAGACGATGATGGTGATGATGATGATAATGATATTGTTGTTTTGTTGTTGTTTTGTAATATTTTAGATCTACAGCGCACCACCACTTTCCTTTTTACACCCGTTGAATACGATCCAGTACTCTGCACGCTTGCCATCAACTACTGTGCACGCTCGGGTCAGTAAAATCTTTAGATCCCTACCGCAATCTCTGCTTTGGTCCGTAAGCATCCAGTAGCTTTCATCATCGACCTGACGTCCTCCTCTCCTTTACGTCTGTCTGTGAGCCCAGACAATGGATTCGGCACCAACACTCCGATCCGGGGCAGATCTCTTTCGTTCTTTGCTTTCACGCTTGTACCCTTCTATTGCGGGCTAGGTGGTAGAACCATGGACTCGGGATCTGATATCATGAGTTCAATCCCAGCCCGCAACATTGAAACTGGCCTGTTTGCTGCCCATCTTACTGTTTCCATCATTCCGGTGGTGCCAGCTTAGTGTTTGATAGGTCCTTTCTCCCCTTTCCTCCGTTTCAAGACCTTGCCAGCGCATAGGGTTTTGTGCAGGGCTCAGCAAATCTGTCAGATAATTGTTGGCGAATTTGGATGGAGCGCTTATGGAGCTGTCCGAGCGCGGTGAATCCCTCTTGAAATAACTCTAACAACTCGGCTTTGCTTTCAGTTCTCAGCGACTCTTCTCTCTTTCTCTGTTTCTGTCTTCCTCTCTCTCCCACTCTCTTCTCTCTCTGTCTGTCTCTGTCTCTGTCTGTCTGTCTGTCTCTGACTCTGACTTTGTCTCTGTTTGTCTCTGTCTCTGTCTCTGTCTGTATGTCTCTCTGTCTCCATCTGTCTCTGTCTGCCCTCTCTCTCTCTCTGTCTCTCTCTGTTTGTCTGTCTGTCTCTCTCTCTCTCTCCCCTTCGGTTTTACTGTGTGTATATCTTTCCCTTTCGTTGGTCTGTGTGTATATGACTTCAAGTGCTCCCGTCAGTACCACTGCTGCTTACACCAATCGTTTTCAGCTCTCTCAAACTAGCAAGAGTAACCTTTGTACTGGTCTCTCGGGGATAAAAGGTTAAACATTTTCCGCCTTAACAGATCGCTCCCTATCCTCATCTGTCTGTCTGTCTGTCTCCTCTGTTTCTGTCTCTGTCTCTGTCTCTCTCTCTCTCTCTCTCCTCTCTCTCTCTCTCTCTCTCTCTCTCTCTCTCTCTCTCTCCCCCTCCTTCCCTCTCCTGAAATTTTACTTGATTTTATTTCTTTCTCTCGCCTATGTATAATCTGTTGATCTATCTATCTATCTATCTATCTATCTATCTTCTATCTATTTATCTATCTATCTATCTATCTATTTATCTATCTATCTATCTATCTATCTATATCTATCTATCTCTATCTGCTTGCATGTATATGTATGTATGTCTGTGTATGTATGTGTGTGTGTGTGGTGTGTGTGTGTGTGTGTGTGTGTGTGTGTGTGTGTGTGTTTTGCACGTGTGCGCGTATGTTGGCGTATGTACATGAATATGTCTGGTCATGTATGTGCATGTGTGTGTTCATTTATATTGATTGTAAATCCTGTGAATTTTGTGTACTTTGTGTTCTTGTATTGCCGAAAAGATTGCATTGTCGCACCTTCAAATGGGAGTTTGGCCTATTTGAATTAATTTCTGATTCTGATTCTGTCTGTCTGTCTGTCTGTCTGTCTGTCTGTCTGTCTGTCTCTCTCTCTCTCTCTCTCCTTTCCTTTTATTAGCACACTCATTTTGTCTCTGGCTGGCTGTATGTGGTCTTTTTGTCTGTATGTATCTATTTCTTGCACACCCATCTAACCCCCACCCACTCAGACCGTCCACAAAAGACTGTCTCAATATCTCTTTAGGCTTGCAACTTCATGTGTTTGTTAAAAGTTAGCTTCAATGCTGATATCTATATCGTTGGATAATACAGTTTCGCTTGCACACCCATCAACCCACAGACCCACACTTGCGCCCGTGTACACATATCTATACCCCCCTCCACACACACACACACACACACACACACACACACACACACACACACACACACACACACACACACACACACACACGCACGCACGCACACACCGCAGCCAGATCGATGATGCTTCAGTCTAACTCCCGTTGCCAAGTGTAGTTTGTTGACAAACCTCTCGCCTGTCCCAACAGCGGAAGCGGTTTGACAGTTTGCTCCCCTCCTTCATTGTCTGGTGGCGGTTAGTTCCCCTGTTTTGGAATGGCCAAGCGGAGGTTTAGGGGTGAAGGTGGTAGTGGCGATGTGGCGTGGAAGTGGGGTTGAGGGGAGGGGTATGTTTGGAGAAATTATTGTTGCTGTGGTTGCCAATTCGATTTTCAATCTCCGTGTTAAACTGACATCAGCAACTGCAAAAGCGTCAACTACAAACACTGCAGCAGTGGCAGGTTTTGTTTTGTGTTTGTTTCGTGTTTTTTTTTTCTTCTTGTCTGTTCGTGGACTGCAACTCCTACGCCTATTCGTATAAATGAGTGTGCTTGAACATGTGTGGCCTCATATTTTTTTTTACCCACCATTCAGACAGTCATACTCCATTTTCAGGAGTCAGTCCGCTAGTTGCTTGTGATGTTTTTCAAAAGCAAACATTGACGTAGCTTACATGATCTTTAACGTACGAGTTGGATATCATGTCAGGGTATACATAGAAAGGGAGTTTAGCCACTTGCAGTCTTCACGAATGTTGACATGAGATATCGGAAAAATCTCAACATTTATCTACCACATGGTATCCAAACTACATGGAACACAGACCTTCCGGTTAGATGTCAGACATCTTACCCACTTGACTGTCGAACCCGTTATTTGTAGTAGTAGTAGTAGTAGTAGTAGTAGCCAGCAGCAGCAGCAGCACAGCAGCAGCAGCAGCGCAGCAGTTATTGTAGTAGTAGTGATGATAGTAGTAGTTATAGTAGTAGTAGTTAGAGTAGTAGTATAGTAGTAGTAGTAGCAGCAGCAGAAATAGTAGTGGTAGTTTATAGTAGTGTAGTAGTAAACGTTGCTAGCAGCTGCAATAGTAGTAGTAGTCGTAGTAATAGTAATAATAGTAGTAGTAGTAGTGCAACTATATTTTGACCTGGAAGAAAGGGACAAAATCGCCACCTTTACCCACCAGGCAATATCAAAGCATGTCAGAGACTATCAGTTGAAAGTCAGTGTTGTTACACTGGACTGTTGCTTGCACCTTTTCGGCGGTAGCATACGTAACAGTAACAAAACTAATCAAATAGAAAAATGCCCTTAAGGCATAGTAGACATCACCTCACTATTCTCTAGCAGTTTCTAAGAATCGGAAGTTCTTCCCACTTGTCCTTTTAATATCTAGAACAGGCTGAGGAGCTGTTCAGTTCCATCTCACAAGGCCAGATCCTGATAGCGTTCGATACCAGCCTGATTTAACCAGTATCAAGTGTCCATTGTGCACCATAAACCATTCCCCTTTTGGTTGCCCTGTTCTGTATAAGAATGCACGTAATTTGTCACCCTCGTAATCGCTTACATGTTTTAGCTGCGACACTTAGTCGTACAATGGTAGAGCCGTGGCCTAATGGTTTGTGCACTCAGCTAGGAAACAAGAGGGTTTGTGTTTTGATTTGTTTTGCTTTGTTTTGTTTGTTTTGTTTTGCTTTGTTTTGGTTTGTTTCGTTTTATTACAGCGTTCCATTTTCTTTAATACTTTTTAGACTGAGATTTGAACAAAATAAAGAAAAAATAAAACAAAACAAAAAAACGAGACGAAAAGGCAGGAAAATGTCCATTATGTAAAAGGGGCAGTGAAAATGAAATTCACTTATTCCATGTTGTCCAGCCCTTGGAAAATTTGAGACGCCAGCTAATTCAGCCAAAGACTACTACCACAATCCAAGTCATTTCAGATTAGCAATGCTCATCATTACAAAAAACAAGGAACCACTCAATTAGAAATCTGGGAACATACGTCTCGTCCTTGTCTTAAAGGAGGACAAAGTGGCAGAATGGCACACACGTTCACCTGCCAATAACTTAACTCTAGGTTCCCGGGTTCGTTTCCTGTTGAGGTCTCGACTTTTCATATCAGTTTGACCGGAAAATTGAACTGAACGTGTAATCCTTCGGAAGGGGACGAAAAACGCGTCGGACCCATGTGCGTTCTGGATTGCACACGCTAAAGATCTCACGGCATTGGAACTTGGAACTCGCAGAGAGCATGGCATTTGCTCGGCTGCCCTAGTTATAAAACATTGGAGAGGTAGGTTCATTTCCAGGTCCCTCCCATTGAAGGCCAATTTGCCTTTTCGTCTTTCTGAAGTCTCAGTTTAAAAAAAATCCGTGGGGATGCCGGGGGCTCTTTCAGTATAAACAGTACCCCACCTTCTGGAAATTCTGTGTAGACATTTCCTCTTTTCTGTCACTCTCTTTGTTTCTTTCTTCCTCCTTCGCGTTCCGTCATTCCTTCCTGTCATTTTCTGCCTTGCTGGTCCATTCACCTGTGTGTGTTCGATAAAGTCTTACGTACGTTCTCTTAGGATTAGATAGGATTGGGTACATGTGTTAAGTGCATTTTTGGCTCTAGGCATGTGAGATATGCGGAAGCGAGTTTTGGGTAATTCAGGCCCATTTTTATATGTTTTAGTGCCCTTGGTTATGTTTAAATTTGTATTCAGGTATGTTTCTAAATCATCTGTGCGATAAAGTGGACGGAGTGGTCAATGCCAGGGGCATCTCTTTAGATTATGTGCGCGAATGCATTGATATATGTACTTAATTTTCTTTTCCTTTTTTTTATCTTGTTAAAGTATTGTGTATGTTTCGAACTGGTTATAGCCCTGATATGGCTCCACTCAGTCGGCTGGGCTTTAAACAACAATAACAATAACAAGTTAAAAAAAATAAACGAGGTGGTGCCGCCCTGCCGCGATGCGCTTTCAACGGGAAGAGCAGCCCGAGTTTCAGATAGTTAATCCATTGTGACAAAAAGAAATGAATATGAATGTTAAGTTAGTTTCTATTGATGTCTGACTGTTAAGCCTGTTTGTATTCTCTTGTTGTATTAGTTAAGAATGACTGTATGACCGACATTGTATTCCCTACATATTTGAAGTACGCATTATCTAAGAACGATTGTACATTATATTTTGTTTACATAATGTGAATAATGTGTTCACACCCCTTCAAATGGGGCTTTGGCCTTACTGAATACATTTATGATTCTCATCGTCTCTCTCCCCTTCTCCTTCCAACTCTTTCTGTTTCTACCATTTTCTCGCTGCCCCCCCCCCCTCCCCCCCCCTCTGTCTCTGTCCTTCCCCAACTCTTTCTTTTCGTCGCTCTCCCTGCCTCACACACACACACACACACACACACACACACACACACACACACACACACACACACACACACACACACACACACACTCTCTCTCTCTCTCTCTCTCTCCCCATCTCTCGCTCCTTTCCTCTTCTCTCACTCCTCTCTCTCTGTCTCTGTCTCTCCCTCCTTTCTCTCTCTCCCTCTCTCTCTCGCCTCCCTCCTCTCTCTCTCTCTCTCTCTCTCTCTCTCTCTCGCCCTCCCTCCTCTCTCTCTCTCTCTCTCTCTGCCGGCTCGATAGCACTCATGGCTGACTACGCTGCCAAGTGGAATCCGTTTACAGACCACTCTCCCTGTCCCAACAACGGAAGGGACGTGATGGTTTACTCCCCTTCTTTCATTGTGAGATTACGGTGAGTCCCCCTGTTTTAGAGTGACAGACGAGGGCTTAGAGAGGGACAGGGGGCAGGAAAGTTTGAAGACTTTACTGACGCTTCTGTTGCCAAGTGCAGCGTATAAGTTTTTTTTAAAATCGGCGTCTGTGCCACGGGCACGATGGTCAAGTGATTAGGATACTGGTCTTCAGGTCGAGAGGTCTCGGCTCGAACCTGCTTGGATAGCCTATTGCCTGATGGATGTGAGTGAGCGTGTGTGTGTGTGTGTGTGTGTGTGTGTGTGTGTGTGTGTGTGTGTGTGTGTGTGTGTGTGCGTGTGTGTGTACATATATATATGTGTGTATATATATATATATGTATATATATATATAGTGTGTGTGTGTGTGTGTGTGTGTGTGTGTGTGTGTGTGTGTGTGTGTGTGTGTGTGTGTGTGTGTGCAGACCTGCCAGTGTTTGTACCCCACTACTTGTGTACATATGCAGACAGAACATCAAATATGCACGTTAAAGATCTTGTAAGCCATGTCAGCGGAGTTTGACTGCTTTCATGGTTGGGTAAAATAAAAGATTTGAAACAGAATATGACTAGCTGTTATGATGTGGTAAAGTATAAAGATTTACACATACACACACACACGCACGCGCGCGCCCGCCCGCACACACACACACACACACACACACACACACCACACACACACACACACACACACACACACACACACACACACCACACACACACTCAGATTTTCTTTTCATTTTTCTTTTCCTGTTGAAGTATTGTGTATGTTTTCATTCGATTATAGCCCTGATATGGCTCTGCGCAGTTAGCTGGGCTTTAAACAAAAAATAACACACACACACACACACGCGCCGCGCGCACACACAACACACACGCGCACGTATTCACTGAGAGAGAGACAGACAGACAGACAAAAGAGACAGACAGACAGAGACAGACAGACAGAGACAGAGAGAGATCTTGATGCAATTCCATCTTCCCTGGATTTTCCTTTACCTAACCTGGCAGTCTTATCTAGCAATCGACACAGCCTGCAGAGAAGCGTACGATATGACAGTTATCAAGCAAGCAGAGAGTTCCTTCTCCTGCTATGCTACTAGTACTAAACCACATGGCTGTATTGGCTGAACGCACAGGCACAGAAAATACACACACACACAGACACACACACACACAAAGACACACACACACACAACACACACACACACACATCACACACACACACTCCCCACACACACACACACCACACACACACACACACACACACACACACCACACACACACACACACACAGAGCAGAACCCATTTTCTCCTTCCATGGTAACCTAAGCGAAACAGAGTTTTTCAGCGTTATGTAGAAGCAATCCTATTGTACGGATGCGAGGCCTGGACAGTCAACAAGCAAAATCAGAACAAGATCGAGAGACAGCTGAAATGTGGATTCTGAGAAGAATGTTAAAGAGTTCCATGGACAGCAAAGAAAACAAACGAGACGTTCTGGAGAAAAGCAAACGCAAAAACAGCATTGATGGAGAAGATTAGGAAAAAGACAAATAACATTTACAACGAAGATTAGAAAACGACAAGCAACATTTTTACAGAACATTTTATAAGGGAAGAGGGAAATTTGAATATCTGGTCACAATAGGAAAGCTACAGGGAAAAAGAGCATCAGATGGACCCAGGGATGAAATGATAGTTTTGCAGAGTGGGTGGGGACAAGAAGGGCAAGAGATACGCTTGCAACGACAAAAGCGATTCGTATGGTGGGCTATAATTGCCAACGCCATGCGGCAAAGCATATGATGATGGTAATGATTCATCGTAGCATAATGTGTTCTCCTCACTGGTTTTGCTTGCTTTTTATAGGAGAATCAGCGTCAGTTGAATTGCAGGCTTGGAATTAACGCCAACTGTCAGTGCCTTAGGGCCAAAGAAGCTAGCTTGGTGAATGTTGCCACTTGGTGAAATGCCAGATTGATAATCGTTTCGATGTGTTTGTCTTTAGGGATAGGTTCTGTTTTGTGAGAAATTGTCTTCGATTTCTAATTGGATAATCGTTTGCTGTTTTGTAAGCACGAAATGTTCATATTTACTTACGCGTGCGTGTGCGTGTGCATGCGTTCGTGCGTGCGTGTGTTGTGTTGTGTTTTGTTTTGTTTTGTTGTGGTGTGGTGTGATGTAGTGTGGTGTAGTGTGGTGTGGTGGTGGTGGTGTGCGTCGTGCGTGTGTGCGTGCGTGTGTGTGTTGTGTGTGTGTGTGTGTGAGTGTGTGTGTGTGTGTGTGTGTGTGTGTGTGTGTGTGTGTGTGAGTGAGTGTGTGTGTGTGTATGTGTGTGTGTGAGTGTGTGTGTGTGTGTGGTGTGTGAGTGAGTGAGTGAGTGTGTGAGTGTGCGTGTGCGTGCGTGCGTGCGTGCTGTGGTGTGTGGTGTGTGTGTGTGTGTGTGTGTGTGTGTGTGTGTGTGAAGGCAGTTTCAATGGATGGATTGGTAAAATTTTATTCAGCAACGTATGTGGTTTTGCGAGGGGGTTCGTTATATTCAGAGAAAGTTTTACTTTTTTTTTTTTTAAGTGAGACAATCTTCATTGAGTAAGTTTTCCACGTTTTCTGAGATGTTGTTTTTTTCCTGTATGATAGTTTTGATGTTTTATGAAGGGACGTTTCATATTTTGTAAGACTATGATTAGATAATGCTTTGCTCATTATGAAGGCCATGTTTCGTTAAGTAAAAATACTTATTGAGGGCGAATTTCATTCTGTAAAAGAGTTTTTCTCTTCTTTTAGGGCATTATTTATTCCAAAATAATTGAGTTTCATGGGGGACTTTTTAAGCAACAAGACATCAAAACATGCAGGGAACAGTGTTCCTTCCATTCTCACAGACACAGGCACCACACACACACACACACACACACACACACACACCACACACACACACACACAACCACACACACAGCACACGCACACGCACACGCACACACACACACACACACACACAGAAACTTTTCATTTCAAAGTATTTTGTATTTCAAGGGGGATGTTTTAAGATTAAAAAAAACATCTCGAAAACGACGACGACGACAACAACAACAACAAAAACATGCGGGTTACAGTTTTCGTTTTTTATCACATTTAATGAATGTGAACGGAAGAGGGGGGGGGGGGAGGGGGGGGGCAGAATCACCAATATCTTGACCATTCTAACAACGCTTAACTCTTGCAAGACAAAATATACACAAAATATATGTATTCGTCTAAAAGCAATATTTGTATTCATTTCTATTCATCTTCTATCTGTTATGTGAATGCCCCATCTTAATATGACGGTGTACAGAAATAGCGATTTTGCAGCATCGTGCAATGACATTAGGGGATAGTCTTTCCAACAAAAATAATGAACTTAATCAGATTATCCAGCTAATTGTTATTATCTCCTGTTTTGCAAATTATCGTAAATTGTTGTCTGATTTCATTGTTACGTATATTGTTATTTGATTGCATTTTCCCTTTTTTCTTCTCTCTCTTTTTTCTTCTTTCTTCGGGGGTCGGGCCAAAAATCACTATTATGAACAGACATTAAACAAGACGTTTTTTCTCCTGATCAGCAGATTTCTCTGTTCTTTGTTATGGACAAGTTCCTGGAGCTGATTTCACCTGTGCTTGCAGATGTGCAAGCTTGGTTATTCGTGTCTTTGATGTGTTCAGTGAGTCAAGCTGTGGAAATGAAGTGCACTAACAGAGAGAGACATTTCCATTAGTGTATTGAGGCAGGGGACTTGTTTCTTTGACATAAGACAGGTCCCATCAGTACATTTTTTGCTGAAGACGACTTGTGTCTTTTGACATAGGACATTTCCATCAGTGTATTGCTGAAGGGGACTTTGAAGGTGACGTGCGCTTGTTTTCTGTCGTTAAGATATATGGTTGTACGTCTTCTTCTGTGCTTAGTATTTGTTTTGTTAAGTGTGGGTTATTTCTCTCTCTCTCTCTTTCTCTCTCTGGCTCTGTCTGTCTCACACACGCACACACACACACACACACACATATATATATGCGGGTGTGTCTCGCTCACTCGCGCTAAATAATACTAGTACCATTTGTTCTCAAATACAAGCACTGCTACACAAACAGATGTACGCGTAGAGACACACATACGCGCGCGCGCGCGCACACACACACACACACTCTCTCTCTCTTTCACACACACACACACACGCGCGCGCGCGCGTTCTCTCTCTCTTTCTCTCTCTCTCTGTCTGTCTCTCTCTGTCTTTCACACACACACACACACACACACACACACACACACACACACACACACACACACACACACACACACACACACACACACACACACACACACACACAC
>JAPXFY010000022.1:23450545-23453045 GCA_030674185.1 Monoplex corrugatus
ACAGTCGTTTAGTGGAACGTTATGCGAGTGATACTTTTCAGTGCATGTTTATTCTTGTTTTTTTCAGCTGGCGTTTCTCTTTTTGAGGGAATCATTTGCATTTGATATAATTTTGATATTTTGTGAGGCACAGTTTCGACACTCACATATTCACTCACTCACTCACTCACTCACTCACTCACTCACTCACTCACACACACACACACACCACACACACACACACACACACACACACACACACACACGCATACACACACACGCACGCACACACATATTTCTATCTGTCTCAGACCCATATACGCGCGCGACAAACACGCGTGCACACACACGCACGCACGTACGCCCACACACACACACGCCCACACACACACGCCCAATCACGCTCACGGACTTCCTTTCTCTCTCTCTCTCTCTCTCTCTCTCTCTCTCTCTCTCTCTCTCTCTCGCACACATACACCCACTATAAGTCCTTTATATGAACTGAGCAACTCTGGGTTTTCCTCATCAAACATGTTTTACCTAGCTACCAATACAGCCTGCACAGCAGCCAACGATGGTTAGTTAATAAACAGGCAGCAGGCAGCCTCTTCCTTCAACTCAACCACCACCACCATATGACTGCTTTGGAATGGACACGACCGAGCACGTGCACACAGACACAAGCCAGCACAGACACAAGCAGCAGAATCCACACGTTACTTCTTGCATAGTCACAACACGGCAAACTGATTTCTTTCCTCGCTGCTTTTGCTTTAAACAAGGAACGAACTGCTGTGCGTGCATGTGGAAGAATCGGCGATATTTCAATTTCCTTGCCTTGGTCGCATTTTACAGGCATGTTATGAGTGTCAATTATTTCTGCTTTAGGGCCGGTGAGGCTTCGTTTGGTGAGATGTGATTCTGACACTTGAGAGATGCGAAATCGATAATCGTGTTTGATGTGTGTGTGTGTAGGGACAGTTTTCGTTTTGTGGGGACTAATCATTATTCGAAAATATTTGAAGTTTTGCCTAAAAAAACAACAAGATAGCTTCACTTTTGAATTATGGTTTTAATATTGTCAGGTAAATTTCATTTTCATGTGGATTACTTTCAATCATAGATATGTTTAATCTTTGTAGGGGATGAATTTCGTTCTGTACATATTTCATTTATGGGGAAGCTGTCCTTTGATAAAACCTTAACATTTAAACGTATTATGTTTTATGGGGAAGCTGTCGTTTAATACAACTTTAACATTTAAACTTTTAAACTTTTTTTTCCTTCTAAGGGAAATATTTGGTAAATTTCTTTATACTTGATGGACAGTTATTATTTCATGAAGGACGACTTGCAGGTGGTTGTTGTTGTTGTTATTATTGTTGTTTATTGAGACATAAAACATCTTTATCTCAGTGATGCACTTTTCTTTCAAGAAGTGTTTTGATATTGTGTGACGCATACTTTTTATTTCATAAATGTGCTGATAAATGTAAGACAAAGTATTCTTCAGGAAGATGTTGACAGGTAAGTGAGTTTTACTGGATACGGATTTCATTTTGTGAAGGACAGTTCTCAGATGTGGTTATATCTATGTTTTTGAGTTCACATGTGCAGTGCTTCACTTTTTGGCTTCTTTGATGTGTTCATGGGTAAAGCTTTGAGTGTGACACTGAAGTGTTTCAGCGAGACATTTCCGTCAATGATTTGCTGAAGAGGACTTGTTTCTTTGAAGGCAAGACATATTTATTTTCTGTGGTTGGATACGAGTGTCTTCTTCAAGAGGGAAAAGTGGTATGTGTACTGTTGACTATATGTCTTTGAGTTTGTCATGGTACTTGTCTGCTGTTTGCTTTGTTTTGTCTTCTTTCGTGCTTGTGTCGGTTGGTGTGTATGTATTTGATCTTCTTTTGTTTTGTTTTATTTGCTTCGATTTATTCAGTTTCGCTTTGGTTTTATTGTGGTCTGGTTACTTGGCGTGATTCAGTGTATTGTTGTCAGGCATCATGACGTGCGAATATGAGTGTGGACGTATGCGTGTGTATGTATATGCGTGTGTGTGTGGCGGTGGTGGTGGTGTGGGTGTGTTTCTGTATTATTTATTTTCCTTATTTATTCATCTACCCATTTCTTTTTTCTTCTGTCCTTTGGAAGTGGACGATAGATTGGAGGGGCTGTGATAGGGGAGATATTATTTTTATCATGTTGATAGACAATGAAGGCTGTGGGTCGTATTGATTAGGGGGCTTTTCGTGATATGAGACAAGTTTATACTTAGTGGCTATTTGTGTTTGTATTCAGTCTCTTAATTTTTTTTTATCTGTTTATGTTTCTTTTTGAAGATTGGGTACACAGATACACATGTCTTCACTATGTAGCCAAGACTTCTCCAGTGATGGACTGATGCAAATACTGGCATAAAATATAAAACCCATAGGGTAGGTAGGAGCTGAAGACCTGACCAGCTCGAGGGTTTATGTGCAGACTTAAGGCTTGTTGCATGATTATTTTGGATCTTCTC